>JALBCR010004366.1:0-559005 GCA_030710515.1 Abscondita cerata | reverse complement strand
TCAATTGTACTTCGTTCAGTTATGTATATATAACCACTGAAATTACAAATTCTATACATATATTGCCATTATTATTGTATAAACGGCAGAGGTGGGTGGACTTGCTAATAACAAACGTCAAAGAAATCTGATCGTCCACAGGCTTGACTTTGAAATCAGGTACTCAGAGTAAGCAGACTTCCTACACAGAAGTAAATTATTTTGACATTTTCTGAAAAACATGCTTTAATAGTAAAATCAATCGTGTCTAAACAACCTAATAAGAAGACGTGATGATTTTAATGCATACACAAAGTAATTTATTGATGGAATATTTCTAATCAAACTAAAATTAGAAATATACTATACTAAATACGAAATCGTAGCTAATGATTCGAGAGTAAGAATGTAATTCTTTAATTTTCCGAAAAATTTAACACATTCTGTAATGTGCATTAATTGAGCTCTTTTTAAAATAAAATGTACTTTGTAACAACTAATTGTTTTCTAATTTATAATTCTACCTCAATCGACGCAAAAAAGCCAATAAATAATTCAAAGGAAAACTATTGTAATTGTAGTTTCCTGCAAAATGTTTCTAAGCTGCAGATTGTACTATATTTCGTTCTTATACAAAAGAGAGTTGAAGTAGATGTGTTACTTGTATAAATAAGGAAAAAATGTAATGACAAAATTTTTATTTAAATTAGGAGGAAGAAATGTCACCAAAAGGTCCTTAAAATTTGTGTTAGTTCCCTACAGATAAAATCCAAAATTCTTAAAGTAAATGAAATCTCCTGTCTTAATTGATTACAGTTTGTTCCACCAAATGATGCATTATACACTGGAGTGAACTATTAATACTCCATGTACTAATTACGTGTCAACGTTTCGTCCAAAAGATGTCTGACCTTTATCAAAGCAAAAGAGATTATTGGAGTTACAATAGTACAAGTATTTTTCTTCTCATTTGAATCAGTATTAAATTATTATAAAAAATATAAAATAAATTGATTAGAAATCTTAAATATGGACAACACTTAATACAACAAACGAACATATACCGCGTAACAAAACGTAAATTTTAATAGTCTACTTTAAAAATACTCTATAAAGGCCCATCATTTGGTGGAACAACCTGTAAAAAATTCTTAAAATTTATTTATTTTTTGATTAATTAAATTAAGTTTTTGGCCGTTGTTGGGCTTTATACATGTCTATTAGCCATCCTGAAAGTAAAACTGTAAATGTGTATGTAATTGTAATGTATACCTGTACCTGTGCCGTAAATACATCTACGTCCTACCCAGTTGTTAGAAGTAGCAATTTCCCAAATTGTAACTGTTGCAATTACAAATACTAAAAACTAAAAAAAAGTGACGACTCTAGCGATGCAACTTAGGAAAGAACACACATAATATTGGGCCGAAGTAGCGTACTAAATTTGTGGAAGATTCCGTATTTATAAGCGTTAGCACATCAGTGTCCGGCTAAGTCGGTGAAAAGGGGAAGGTCCTTGGAAAAACTAAAAAAAATAACTGCTGCGTAACGAGGCGCCACCTGCTGTGTAACGGAGAAAAATAAAACTGATCAACATGAATTCACTAGGTTTGACTTAGAATCGAACACGCTACAACAAACACAAATTAAAAAGAGACAAAGACATGTAAATATAGCACATACAATTTAAAATATTAGGAGTATCTAGTAAAAATGATAAAGTCTGTCGCAAAATAGCGTACCAATTTAAAATTGGTGATTAAGAAACTTGACGTACACCCGTCACGTACACGCGGTGACTTAAAAATCTAATAGTACACTTGTTCTAATACGGAATGCGCTTCCGCTAATCCAAAGGCCTTTTGTTTTAGCTCACCCGCAATACTCTTAAGAAGTTAGTGCTAACAACAACAAACGTGGGTAAATGGAAGCTACCCCAAATAACAATGCTCTTAAACGCTAAGGTATAACCGCTTGATGTCGCGTTACTTGAGTTTTGAACGCTTGCAAATGGGTAAATTGGTTTCTATGAAAAACTTATAACCTAACTGTATATTGTTGTACGTAGTTCTGATAAGAAATCTCTTGCTAACGACCGCCAGTTAACAGCTACTCGAAAATCCAACCTCTAATTTCGAAGGAAAAGAAATAGAAAATCCCAATTTGCAAAAAAATGCCTTTTGTGAATAGCAGGCGCATTTTGTGCATGACCACCAACCGCTGGGTGATCGACGTATATCTGAGTTTCTAATTGCTCGTTCGAGCGTCCCAAGGAATTATCAGACAGTTGCGACCTCTCGGTTGCAAATTGAACCTCTGTAAAATTAGGTAGAGTAAGATGGCCAAAATAAAGGAATCCAGAGCAAAAAAAAAATTATTCCTTAAGAGGTTGCCGCTAACTCAACGGTGTTTGGGTGGGTACGTAGTGTCAATTATTTTGTTTTACCAGGGCGCCAAATCCTTTCCCACAGACAACCTATATGCTCGTCTTGGTCTTGGATTAGAGATCCAGCATAAAACTCTACAATAATTATATAAAGGTTTTGTTACCGAATAAATGATGCCCAAAAAAAAAATATATAAAGAAGGAAAAGAAAAAGAGAAGAAAAAAATATATTTCCTTGTGTGGCACCACAGAAATGACAATAATGTGCATACACAAAAAAAAATGATAACAAACAAGTATTAATTATGTACAGTGTAGATAAAGTTCTATTCTATAAACTGTCGAGTGCGCAAGTTGAATAGTAAGATAAGTAAACTGAATTTGTACTTTTTATGTGTGTATAATTTTTAAAATTTTAGCGATGTTGAGATTTATGCGGTAAAGGGCGTCGAGCAGCTTGTCCGAGTCTTTAGTGTTGAGGTGCAAATCAAAGAAAAATCCGGATAGTGCAATAACCTCACTTCCACGCGCAAAATATCTGACGTCGTCGTCAGATGAAATCTCGCGATACTACTTGCGTTCACGTTACAACAAACTTTATAGGTAACTATTTTATTATTTACAATAGCAAGCAAAAATAAATTGTAATGGTGTACCACACGTATTTCTTTCGACACGTATTTACAATTATTACCTAAGTACATTAGAAACAAAAAAAATGAAAGGGAAAAAAACCGATTCAATGGTGTATGACACAATAAACTTTATGTTTTCGATGATGATGATGGACGTCAACAAAAATAATAAATCGCCAAATATAATTATTCCCATAAACTAAACAAAATACGCGTTTTGGGGTCTTTACACACACACAATCAAATAATTTTACACGCACAATCAAATGTTCCAGTCACTCTTGATTGTAGGTCCGACGTTTAAAATAAATAGATTTAATAACTTACAGTTGCGGACGTTGTGATACTCTATTTTTTGTAGTGACCCCGGACATCTGGCCGAGATCGGAAAGTCAAGAAAATAATCGCTCCTGGACAGGTAGCGCGCAGAGAAGTTGTGGGTGTGAGAAGCAGCTTCCAGGTGTTAGTGAAGCTGATAAAGAGATTATCTATCCGTGCTGGACGTAAATCCATCAAACGATGAGTTGATCGAAATAACTTTTTGATTACAACACCATAATAAGTTCCAATCAAATTAGTGAATACAAACAAGATCCAATATAAAATTGATATTTTAATTACATTTGTAATTCACTGCACCAGCAATAATGGATATTACAATAATAGAAATCAAAACGTCAAAAACCGCATTTTCGAACACAAAAATCTACATTTATCAATGCCCCTTTGAGATAAATCTGACCTTTATATACGTCGACACGGGGAATTTAAATTCATCGTAAACAATTAGGCAACCCAAGTCATACACACATACAAACATTCACATAATATCCTAATGTAATAGGAAATAAAGTTTTGTATTGAAAACTCGAAAATAAAATTGTAACAACTCTCCCCTTACAAAAAAGTTTTGTTCCACTATAATCATATCAGATCAGGTTGTCAACAAAAATCATCTTAAGACATATCTAAATCGGGTGGTTCTTCTTTTTAAATCTCGTATATGCCACAATCCTTTACTAACACGATTGTCATCCATCAATTCGTAAGATACTGAAGAAAGCTTCTTTCTAATGATAAATGGTCCTATATAACGTGGTGCGAATTTTGATGTAAAGTTCTTTGCAGCATCTGAAAGAGCAAAATTTCTTCGGTACACCCTATCTCCTACCACAAACTCGGTTTGTCTACGACGTAAATCATAACGCGATTTGGCTCTATTGTGCGCGATTTCTAAACGTTTCTTGATATCTACAAACAACTTTTTAAATTCTTCTTCACGCTGAGTTGGTACTCTAGCTTCTTCAATTGGTGAGATTTTGGTATGATGGCGGTCCCCAAAAGAACATGCTCTCTTCCGAAATTCGCAAAGTATGGCGTAACTCCTATGGTTTCATGAACTGAAGTCCTTAATGCACAAGCAACTCTAGGTAAATACTGATCCCATTTTTGTGGTTTTCGGACACATACGCGGTTAACATAGCCTTAACGTCTCTGTTAACCCTTTCTACAGGGTTAGCTTGGGCATGGTATAACGGCGTAAACTGTATGTGGACTTTAAACTCTTTACAAATTTCTCGGAACTCTTTTGACCGGAACTGTGTTCCATTATCGCAAATTACTCTATGGGGAGTGCCATAAACTAAAAATATCTGATCCCGAATAACGTCTACTATCGCAGAAGCAGTACCCGTTCGTAAAGGAACAAGTACAACATATTTAGTGAAATAATCAGAGATTGCCAAAATCAATGTGTAACCTTTTGCTGAACGAGGCAAAGGTCCACACAAATCAATACTAATCATTTCCACGGTCTCGATATCGTAAGATGCTTTCCTAAAAGTCCTGCTGGAGCTCTTTGATCCGATTTAGTTTGAGCACAAAGTTTGCACGATCGTACATATTTAGTCGTATCGGTTTTCATCTTAGGCCAATAGTATTGGGCTTGCAATCTCTTAAATGTTTTGAACATACCGGCGTGACAACCTTCAGTGGAGTTATGTGATTGTACTATTATGGTCTTTCGCCGTTCTTTCGGTACTACAATTTTCCAAGAATCACTTTCATCACGAAGACCCGGATAAGAAACTTTAACATACTTGAACAACTTGCCGTTCTCAATACGCCAATGGGGGTGATGTAATGGATTCTGCTTTACTTTAGTTATCATTTTCTTATACCAGGCATCCTGTATGTTGGTATTTGTTGTGTCTTCAACGACCGATATTTCAGTGACAGTACGTGATAATAGATCAGGAACAACGTGATCTTTTCCTTTACGATGACACACTTCAAAATCGTATTGCTGTAGGCGCAAAACCCAACGAGCTAACCTGCCAGTAGGTTCTTTAAGATTATGCAACCAAAGTAATGAATAGTGGTCAGTAATAACCTTGAAATGATAACCTTCTAAATAGGGTCGAAGTTTCTCTACCGCAAAAATAACCGCCAAACATTCACGCTCGGTAGTCGAATATTTCTTTTCAGCAGCACTCAACGAACGACTGAGATAACAGATCACATGTTCTCCGTCCTCATCTTCCTGTGATAGAACAGCACCTAATCCGAAAGCTGAAGCATCTGTTTGTACTGTAAATGGTAGATTGAAATTGGGACAACTCAATACAGGAGCCGAAACAAGATAATTTTTTACCTTCTGAAAAGCTTCCTCACAAAAACTTGACCAATTCCAAGCTTTGTTTTTGTGCAACAATGACGTTAACGGAGCAATTAATGATGCGAACCCAGGTATAAAACGGCGATACCAAGATGCTGTTCCTATCAATCGCCTAACTTCTGTAGTATTCCGAGGTGTTGGAATTTCAATTATGGCCTTAACTTTTCGGGGTCTACATGTAACCCCAGTTGATCCACCACAAACCCTAAATACCGTAACTCGGGACGACACAGTTGACATTTTTCTTTAGATAACGTTAGACCTGCTTTCAAGAGCCGATCTAAACACTTCTCCAACACGACAAGATGAGTTTCAAAAGTCTCAGTCACAATAATAACGTCATCCAAATAAACGAAGACATGCGGTTCTAGTTCTGGCCCTAACACTCGATCTATCAATCTCTGCCATGTTGCAGGGCTGTTCGCTAAACCAAACGGCATTCTCTTAAATTGAAATAGTCCTCTTCCAGGAATTCCGAAAGCGGTGTAAGGTCTCGAACTTTCTTCAACTTTGACTTGCCAATATGCCGATTTTACATCTAAGGAGGTAAGATATTTTGCATTCCTGAGTTGATCTAAGATTGTGGAGACGAATGGAATGGGGTAAGCATCTTTGTGACAGACCTTATTCAATTGCCGGTAGTCGACACATAAACGATATGTTCCATCTTTCTTGGGTATCATCAAAACAGGACTAGACCAACCTGATGACGAGGGTTCGATAATGTCGTTATTTAACATGATGTTTATTTCTTCATCAATCTTCGATTGCATAGCTGGTGAAACTCTGTATGCTCGTTGTTTAATTGGGGCAGCAGTGGTGATAATGCGATGTTCAACTAGATTCGTACAACCAATGTTGTTTCCCATTTGACTAAAATATTTATCGGCCAAGCATTCCAATTGAGTTTGTTGTTCGGGTGACAATGTCGCTTTGGCCACTACAGCACTAATTTCAGGCAACGCTGCATCTTTGGAAAATGTCCAACAATTTCTTCTTAAGTCTGGAATTATTCCCATGGTTCTCCAAAAATCAATACCCAATATTAGCGGGTGATTTAACTCTGGTACAATCAACATAGTGAGCATTCGAACTTTACCTTCAAGCTGTAATGGTAACGTGACTGATCCTACTACGGTACAAGTTTGACTGTTGGCTACTACACACGAAGATATTGATGATTTGGTTATTTTTATACCTAGTTTATCGAGAAGTTTCCATCCAATAGAACCTAATATTGTACGAGTGGCTCCAGTGTCTAACAAACCTCTAATTTCAATGCCTAAAATATTAACTGTCAAATATGGCCTCAAGTCGTCTTCACAATGTGTAAAAATGTAATTTAGAATAGGAGTCATATATTCATAGTTATCTTGATTATTTTCCGAAAAGATTTTGACCGATGAAAGAGATTTTGGTGAGTACAATTCTCGGCCACTTATTGCACTCTGCGACCGTTTCCCGTACATTTGAAACAGCTACGTATAGTAACTCCAGGGTGACCGCATCCATAACAGTGGGTGGTTTTGGGAGATGTGCAGACATTCGCTCGGTGACCGGTTTTTCGACAATTCCAACAAGTAATAGCTTGTGTAGGTTGGACGGGTGATACCATATTAGTATTAGCCGCAGTATTCCTGGACGATGCGGACAGGTCATCAAAATCTATCAATGATGGAGACGATTCATGGAACTCATTGACTTCAAAACGCACTTTACGTTTTTGCCAAGCTAAATCTGGTTCCAGCATTTGCGACCAATTTGTTGGAGGGGTTTAAATTTCTCCGCATTAATTTTTTGCATCTTCTAAGGATCGACATAGTCGTACTAAATCGCTCACAGACGTAATAGGATGGATCGCTAACTGTTGACTATAATAAGGTTGAAGATTTTTCTTAATAATTGCCAAACGGGTAATTTCTGATGGCATTTTCGGCAAACGTGCAAACAAATTCTCCATGATCGATATAAAAATTATTACTCTTTCCTGTGGATGTTGAGTTCTACTCCTAATTTCATCCCACAAAGATGTTTCATAATCTGTAGGCAAAAAATTGCTTTTAAATTATCAACTAAATCGTCCCAACTTTTAATAAAACGATGATGGGCTCGGTACCATTGTAAAGCACTACCAGTAAAAATTTCAGCTGCAGATTTTAGTAACTGATTCTTCGAAATTCCTCGCGATTCTCGTAACTCTTCTAAACGAATTAAAAACGAAGACAAACTGGTAGTTTCGCCATCATAAGTTAAATTCCATTTGTATATGGGAACAAATTTTTGGACGGGACTGTACGTATCAAGTTCAGGAGGATGATTAATGGCGTATTGTTTCTTTTCTGGTTGATTTGGAAATAAGTTAATGGCACTAAGGTGACCAGACAAATCAATATTTGGATTCAACACAACTTTCTCAGTAACTAAATTAGGATGTTTAATAGGACTTAAATTAACTTGCGCTACTACAGCTCTTGTGGACACCTCATGATCAATAAGCTGCGCTACAGGCGGTTCACGTGAACGTCCTGGAGATGATGCACGAGTTTGAACTCTGGAAGAACTTGGGATATTAGGGAGTCCAACAATGACTGACCGGTATGTACAACTTCCTTCTTAGATTCAACTTTATTCGTGAGTTCTAGAGCTTGGAATAAATTTTTCAATACGTCACAGAAATGCTCAATTTTCTTCAGTTCCTCAGGATCTTGAGCAACTATCCTTGCAAACGCTGTTCGACATGAAGCAGTCTCGTCTTTATTCGCTTGGTTTCATTTGCCATGTTTTCCATATCGAAATCTTGAATTGCACCACTAAGCTCTTCTAATTTTAAGCTACAAATTACCAGTTCTTTCTCGGTTTCAAATCTTACTCCGACCGGTGTCGATCGATCTCCTTGAGCTTCCTCATACAATGCATCACGTAGAAGTGCTCTTTTCTCAGCAACAGTCCTACCAGTTGCACGACCTCTAACTAATAGTTCATACGATAACTCATCACTCAATAAACGATTTACATCCATGGCGAAAGTTCAAACACGCAACAAAATTAAACAAACAAAAAATTGACTTCCAAAAAAGAAGAAAAAAAAAAAAAAAGAGAGGAGGGTATATGCCCTTCAAGACCCTTCAGTGCCCTTCGGTCGGGCCCCACGTTGGGCGCCAAAGTGCGACCTCTCGGTTGCAAATTGAACCTCTGTAAAATTAGGTAGAGTAAGATGGCCAAAATAAAGGAATCCAGAGCAAAAAAAAGATTATTCCTTAAGAGGTTGCCGCTAACTCAACGGTGTTTGGGTGGGTACGTAGTGTCAATTATTTTGTTTTTACCAGGGCGCCAAATCCTTTCCCACAGACAACCTATATGCTCGTCTTGGTCTTGGATTAGAGATCCAGCATAAAACTCTACAATAATTATATAAAGGTTTTGTTACCGAATAAATGATGCCCAAAAAAAAAATATATAAAAGAAGGAAAAGAAAAAGAAGAAAAAAAAATATATTTCCTTGTGTGGCACCACAGAAATGACAATAATGTGCATACACAAAAAAAAATGATAACAAACAAGTATTAATTATGTACAGTGTAGATAAAGTTCTATTCTATAAACTGTCGAGTGCGCAAGTTGAATAGTAAGATAAGTAAACTGAATTTGTACTTTTTTATGTGTGTATAATTTTTAAAATTTTAGCGATGTTGAGATTTATGCGGTAAAGGGCGTCGAGCAAGCTTGTCCGAGTCTTTAGTGTTGAGGTGCAAATCAAAGAAAAATCCCGGATAGTGCAATAACCTCACTTCCACGCGCAAAATATCTGACGTCGTCGTCAGATGAAATCTCGCGATACTACTTGCGTTCACGTTACAACAAACTTTATAGGTAACTATTTTTATTATTTACAATAGCAAGCAAAAATAAATTGTAATGGTGTACCACACGTATTTCTTTTCGACACGTATTTACAATTATTACCTAAGTACATTAGAAACAAAAAAAATGAAAGGGAGAAAAAAACCGATTCAATGGTGTATGACACAATAAACTTTATGTTTTCGATGATGATGATGGACGTCAACAAAAATAATAAATCGCCAAATATAATTATTCCCATAAACTAAACAAAATACGCGTTTTGGGGTCTTTACACACGCACAATCAAATAATTTTTACACGCACAATCAAATGTTCCAGTCACTCTTGATTGTAGGTCCGACGTTTAAAATAAATAGATTTAATAACTTACAGTTGCGGACGTTGTGATACTCTATTTTTTTTGTAGTGACCCCGGACATCTGGCCGAGATCGGAAAGTCAAGAAAATAATCGCTCCTGGACAGGTAGCGCACCAAGTTGTGGGTGTGAGAAGCAGCTTCCAGGTGTTAGTGAAGCTGATAAAGAGATTATCTATCCGTGCTGGACGTAAATCCATCAAACGATGAGTTGATCGAAATAACTTTTTTGATTACAACACCATAATAAATTCCAATCAAATTAGTGAATACAAACAAGATCCAATATAAAATTGATATTTTAATTACATTTGTAATTCACTGCACCAGCACAATGGATATTACAATAATAGAAATCAAAACGTCAAAAACCGCATTTTCGAACACAAAAATCTACATTTATCAATGCCCCTTTGAGATAAATCTGACCTTTATATACGTCGACACGGGAATTTAAATTCATCGTGTAAACAATTAGGCAACCCAAGTCATACACACATACAAACATTCACATAATATCCTAATGTAATAAGAAATAAAGTTTTGTATGGAAAACTCGAAAATAAAATTGTAACACAGTCAATTATGAGTAGGATATGAGGTCTAGACACGTGCTACCGCATACGTTGTAAAAGAAACCTACTTACGGCGTAAATTGATCCAGATTTAATTTTTTACACTAATTTATCGTGCAATTATTGAAGCCACTACAAAAATTTATAGGTAGTTTTTATCTTCGTATACTACCGCCAATCGCTCACAAGACAGAGAAAGTTTGCAAAATGTCGGCGCGTCGCTTTGATTAAATCTCTCAAAATTTCGATTCACCAATAGAAAAATTCGTATCAATGCGCGGTAAATTTGATTCTTGTCGCAACGCGCAACTTAAAGATTTTGAACAATAACAAAATAATAAAAGTGCCGCCTTTAAAACGCTTGTAAAGTGTAGATATCGCGTTGTGGATCTAAAATATTGCTTATTTCAAACAATTTTATATGCAATATTTGAGAATTTTTGTCTAACGAAAAAAACCTTTGTTGAAAATTTCAATAAAATTAATTTTACCACACAAAGAAAAATATGTATATTAGATTAATCCCACCCGATGAAGTGATCCTAGTATTCAAACTTACGTTTAAAAATTGCGTTGAAAGGCAATTAGCAACAATTAAATTATATGGGGATGGAAAGAATGAGAAAAGCTGGAGAAGGTACAATTAAAATAGTGGAAATGGACGTTGGGATTGGAAAAAAACACGAAGATACATAATAGAAGAAGAAATAAAAATAGATAAGATTAGAGTTTAGACAGGAAAATTAGCAGTGAGATTTGAAGAAAGGATAAGAGACAGGGAGAGAAATGAGATATTGAAAGAATGTTGGAAGGAAATGGAGAAATATTTAATCAAATACGGTAAAGAGGACAGAAAACATTATTATAAAAGGGTAGGGTACTCATGAGAAAAGATAAACAGAAAAAAAGGAAAAGAAGAAGAATAAAAAGGAAGTGATAAGTATAGATAAAAATATACAGATACAAGAAAGGAGTGTAAAGATAAAAGGGAAAGATACAATAAAAAGTAGAGGGAGTTAAGTACAAAAGCAATACCAGAATATCTGAAAGGAAAAAAACTATAAAATAAAAAGAAAATCACAGCGAGGAGGAATGATGAGGAGAAACATTTGTAGGATTTGTTGTGAGGGGAAAATATCGAGCATTTAAAAGAAAATTGTGGAAACTGCGGTCCGATGAGAAAAAGGGAAGGATACTATTAGGAGAAAATGGACAAGGAATAGAATAGATGAAAGAAAAGAGAAGAAAATGAGAAAAAAAAAAAAATATTTATGTTGTAGTTTAAGAAAATTTTACATTAATATGGGAATACATTTTTTGTATTGTTTGGTTTTTTGGGATTAAGAAAAGGAAAAGGGAATTATATGTATGGAGTATGGTTTTAATTTTTTGTGTGTAAGAAATCGAATCTTTTGTTTATGTCTATAATATAAACAATAAATAAAAGAAATTGTGCAATAAGCTCGAACCGACTATTAATAAATAAAAGAAGCGTACGAACCAAATGAATAAACACATGGTTACATAGATACGGTCATAAATTGTCAATGTGTACGACTGCAACAACCCTGAAGGAAACACAATTTCCTGGAAATTAATAAGAAAAGGGGTGTTCAAACTTTTGGTTTAAAAATCGTCCCATGGCTCTTCATCTTGTTCCTCTACACCTTAAAAATAAGAAGGAGAGTGTATTGCAATAATTTTCAAACAAAAAATTTTAACATTTCTTTTTTTATCTGTCCAAGTAAATTAGAATTAGCAAGTTACAATAAAACAAAAAAAATTGTCTAGTAACCGGTCAGTTGGTCGTCTATCTATCCGTAAACTAAATATCAAGAGAACTTCCAGTCAAATTGTTATGAATCTTCGCATTTATAATAGCGTAAATTTGATTATTCTTAGGCTATAATCAATTGTCCAGTCAAAAAATCGTAAACCTACATAATTTTTGAAAATCTTAGAATACGTTTAGAAATACTTGTTTTACACATTTCCGTTTTATATCAAAGTTGTTGTTTTGTTTAAACTACTTTCTGACCCGATACTAAGATATGACTTTTACGTGACACTTATAGTTTTATGGGGTTGCCAAACGACAACCCCAATCATATACGCGTATCGTAAAACGCGAAAGCTTGCCGACTATGCAAACAACATATATAATAATAATAGTAGTAAAATAAGAATGGAATAACAATTAAGTAGTGAAGAACAGTTGAACAGTACAAGTCATGTATTGCCCATGAGTCAACAAGTTCAGTGTACCGTCGTACGGCAGTATAACACGCACACGGTTTGTATATCACATAAACGTAATACGCGCTTGTATTCATGTCAGCAGTTTGCATCATTAATGTAAATACTACTCATCTAACATAATGCTTTCTTTCTTTGATGCAACCGGTGATATGGAACCCCATAACACCAAAATTTTACAATATCTGCGGCCATATCAATTATACATAAAAGTAAAAAAAATTGAAATTAGATGTCTACAATTTTTGTTTGAACTATTTTTTTCTAAAACGCAATTTTTATTTTTTTTTTGTTGAACAAACTAAATGTACATAAAAATCCCAGGTGATGGGCCTTCTATTTAGGAGGTGCGGATTAAGGTTGATAAAAAATTGTAGTCACACATGTAAGGTGTTGCCCGTCGACCAGTATAACAGTCTGGTCTTTATCGGGCTTCTTTATTGAGTTCAAAAGAAAGAAGAACAGTAGCTTTAGAATTAAAAAATTTTGGTTAAAAATCATTAATGAATTCTTTGATTCTTTGATTTTGCTTTGTTTGTTCTTTTTCTTTTGAACTCAATAAAAGAAGCTCTTGATAAAGAATCAGACTGTTATCTGGTCGAAATTCGGCAACACACTTACATGAGTGACTAATTTTTATCAACCTCAATCCGCACCTCCTAAATAGAAGGCCCATCACCTGGGGATTTTTGATTTAATTACACAGGAGACAATTTTAAAGTAAATGTACATGCTATAGTTAATAAAAGTTTTTTAAAATATATTTAATTACTCTGACTGGATTTGTTGTAAATGTAAAAGTACTTATATTCATTATCATTGCACTTAGTTAAATCTCTTGCTATCATAATTAACTTTTATTTAATTTAAAGTAAGTCATATAATAAGTTTCAAATTAAATGTTCAATAGGAAAATTAATCACATCATATAACAAAGAACCATCAATATTTCGTTGTCATATTAACGTTCAGTCCTTTTAAGTTTTTAGTACAAATTTTGATCTCAATACAAAAAAGTTTATTGTACACAATACACTCGCATGTAGTGAAAATTGTTATTAGTTTTCGTTATTAAAATTTTAAAGAATTTGTTTTACTTCAAAGTCAAGTATGAAACAGGTTCAAAAGCAAAAATTCTTAAACACATCAACTAAATTTTCATCATCGATTAAATAAGAGAAAAAAGGAAGTTTTTAATAAACGAAAAAGATTTTAACATTTTCCGCATTTTCTCCATTTACAAAATATTTAATTTAAGAAATAAATTAAATATGGAAATCAATGAAAATGTAATTTTAAAGATAATTTATTAAGTATAACGTTCTTAATCTGTTACAACATCAAAAGGTTATTTATATGCAATATAAATTATCCTTTTTCATATTTTATTTTTCTTAAACGCCGTGCATAATTAAATATTGAAATTAATTATCAGCGTTGTGTGTGAAATAAATATAAATTGCGTATATAAAACTAGCGCAATTTGAAATTAGTTGCTTAAGAACTTCTAATTAAACACGTTTTCCCACTTTGTTAAATTACAGGCATTTAAATTTAACTTATGTGATGTTAAGTTTGTGCAACATTTGTGTATTTAAAATAAAAAAAGTAAAAATTGTTTCGGTAGAATTTCTTATTCTTGAAATCATACATTTTGAATATGAAATTTGGAAATGTAAAATTTTTATGTTTTGCTATCATAATAGTATACTTCTAGTATGATTAAGTTAAATATTTCATTCTGTTTCTCGCTGGTTTCTGTTAAAAACATCAAGATAAAGATAATGATAGTGTTTGCTTTATATATTAGTAAATAAAAAAAGAATAATACAAGTTACAGTTTGTTGGTATTAAAGAATTAAATTGAATGGCACTGTCGATAACCTGATCCGCAGCTCTGCTAGTCGAAAAGGGATCGTGGGTGTATTCGATAGTAATTAAGTCAAAGATTTTCACACTGCACTAGCTAGACGCGTAGTAAATACTCTAGAGCAGCTAGGAACTAAAGTCACAGAAATAAACCGTTAAACTGTGGAAACTTTTGTAAAACGATTAGACCAGTTACAGCCACAAAATACATATAAAATACACAACAATTGCGTGTAAAAGTACACAATACGAATTATATTAGTAATAATTAAATAGAACCGTTAAACTGGGTAACAACCGTTTTGAACGATACGTCACTGGTTGGGCGTGGTTGCCGAATAATTTAGTAATTAGTGACATATACAAATAATTTAATTACAAAAGGCTTACACACAATTAATCTAACAGAAAACTAAAGGAGCTATTGCATTATACTAATATTCAAAGATTTTTCAAATCACATCGATCATATACAAAGCGAAAGGATTATGTAGGTAAATTTACAACAAAATACAAATATAATTGCGTTTTAAATAAAACTTAAACGTAACATGTACAAATTTTAACTTATCTGACTTACGGTAAAAAGTAAGTATAAGTCTAAGTCATTAATTTATCTTCTATGCATACCTTGAAAGGACAAGTAGTAGTCAATTCAAAAATCAGATGGATAGTAATTTGTATTTCGAGGTAGTGTTGATAGTATTTCCCAGTTAAACAACCATAATTAGATAAATTGCCTCGTATTTTTTCCAATCCAAAGCTTACTATAGTTATAATAAGTCAAGAAATGCAACTTACGGTGTAGAAGATGTCGGTTAATACATTCTCAGTAAATATAAAGAACTTGGAATGGGGTTTATTTTTATTAGAGATTAATTATTATTGGTACTCCATCAAATTTTCCTCATTTACAACTAAAACAAAAAACTGTTTAATTATGGGCCGTGGTTAAGCACAGTTTGAACTAGTTTTTTTCTAAACTGATTTACTATCAGACACTACCCGCCTGAGCTTTTTGCACATGTGCGCTCTCAAATCTCCTTTTCTCACTGGATCTTTTCGCTCTATATAGTTTGCTGTTTACTGCTATTAGCACTACATACCAGATCACTAAAGTTTGCTGTTCTAGAGTTGTTAGTAAATTTATTACAATGTTATCAGAAGCTCCGGCTATTAACGAAGATAATGCAGCAACCTTTGGAGTTGTGGACAAATTGTTGGTTAGTGTCCAAACCCAGTCTGCTAACTACAACAAAAACTACACCACAAGTTGATGGTATCCACAAAGTGGAGACGAAAAGTGGAAATAATGCTAGAAAATTAGTATTGACCTGTGTATTGTGTATTAGTTCGTTTTATCAAAGCATCTGCTTTAAGGTTTAGCAAAACCTTAAAACAAATAAGTGAAATGCATGTCTTGCGACATCTCGTGTATAAATAACACGGACGAATAGTATAAAAAATGCCAATAGTTAACTGTAACGACTGTAAGTGTTTAAAGTGCATTATCGTTATAAGAAACGTTCAAATTCTTAAACACGCGTGTCGACAAAAAGCGTCAAGTATTTTTTGTACAGTAGCACACACGCAACAAAAGAACACCTGATGCGCATTTTGCTCTTATTCTCAGCTCATTAGAAATGTATACTTAAGTGCGGTATACAACTGTACAAGAAGGCGGTTAGTCTTTTAAACTCTCGAGAGTTTATTATTTACATTCACTTACACTAGGTGCGATGAAATATTTACATACATGAATGAAAGTTGTGTAGATCGTCGAGCATACTTGTAGCGTACGAGATGCAGCGTTTGAAGTATGAAGCGCCGCTCGTGTTACATGTCGAGTCGTAAATCGCCGGCCGATTTGGGTGCTAGGAACGCACCGTGCTCACCGCTGGTCAGCGTTGCCAATTTGTCAATGCCAACTGAGTGCGAATTAAACTGGACTAAAATTGATTACCAAACTAACTAAATTTTCTATTGATCTTACTTCATTCTATATGCAATAAGTAGGATATTTGCTTTGTTTGCAAGGTCGTGAAAATATCTTCCTTGTTGTCAGCATTTCTTAATCGGGTTTGTTATGCTGAACGCGCTTTTTGCATTCTGCACGTTGCCTTCATGCGGTTGTTGAGACAGCAACACCACAAGTTGTTTGGAAACACCAAGTTCGTCCAAAATTGAAGAATGATTCTTTGGTTCTTTCAATAGATTAGCTTAAGGTTTATAAAGTTAAACAGTATTAGATACCCATTTCTATTACTAACTGACAGAAAGAAAGGTTTGTAAAATAAGCTTTACTATCAGTAAAGAATGTGCGAGGGGCTTTGAGCTTAGTGCTTATCTCTTCAAAAAAAACGAACATTTTAGGCTTTGCAAGCAGTTCTTAAAGAACGACAGAATACTCATTTAGCAAAACGGTTTAATAGTACCACAATCAATGTTTATTGTTTCCCAATATTTACAATCTTGTGAGAGCTGCATAAATCTAGCCAGAGTTTATTGACAGGTTATACACGGTCAATGATATCAACCTTAATAAATTGCTGGTTTATAGCATTGCTCAGTGTCGGTGGTATGGTTCTCGCTACAGCGCATTGTCCTAAAATCAATGAGCCATGAGCTTTCCTCCATGATAAAATGGTGGAGCAATTTTAAAACCGCTAATTGATTAACCTTGTTTTCTGCTTCTAAAGGGCTATAGGGGTTTGCCCTTAACAGATATCATGGCCTAGAACAGACTACGGTCATTTACGTATTTTACTCAAATTACTAAATATCGTTTACATCATTTGGTGTGCTTATTGCCTATGGTGTTAGGATACCGGCAAAATACATTAAAAATTTGTATAGATGAGTTCTATAGAGCATACAATTTTGTACAGAAAAATAAGTGGTCCTTTCATCTTCTTCATCGCAATAACTCCTATTTTTACAGTTTATGTTAAAGTTATCCGTCATTCTTTTAAGTCGTTTTCGCATTAATATTTTTTCCGTTTTATTTTATTTCTCGTTTTCCGAACCAAACTGTATTTTTCATTTTTGATTGAATTCCGTTTTATTTTTTAATGTATTTTCGTGCTTGTGAAACCGTAAAGCTCTTGTTGTTGTGCCATAATCCAAACTAAGGAAATAACAAGTTCAAATAGTCCCTTGCTCGCACTTGCACGACGTTCGTCTCCAAACCTGTTGGTGAACGCGAGAGTGTTTTCTAGCGGGATCGGCCAATTAAATAGTATATATGAATTAATTTCCTTTTTTTATAATTTTACACCTGGTTCTGTAAATAAGTGACTAAAAGTTTATTGTATTTGTCTTTGATTATCGCTACTCTGACTCGTCATTCCTATAATGGTTTCTGCAATTTCAAAGTTCTCTGAGATGTGGATTAGTCAAGCTCTTTTAGAAAAGCACTCTAGCAAGCAAATTTATCCCTACATTTTTTAATACTACGAAACCGGCAGAGGGACTATAGCATCGTTTTAAAGTAACGCGCCCTAAAGGTATATTCATAGGAGTTCGTTTTGTACAATGAATAGTTACCTAAAGTCAAGGCAGAACAGCACAGAGAATTGCATAAGATGTTTCTTTAGTTGTCGGAAAACTTCTGCTTGTTTCATTATCCTTTACAAATTTGCTTCTTCTTTAGAAGCGCGTGATGTAACTTCCAAGAATTGATAGATCTTTCTGGCAGTAGTCAACAATTTTAATTTAACAAAATTCAGTAATGTGTTCAGTACCTACACTTCCTGTCATTTATGACATCAAATAGTTTTAAAGTACTTCGTACAAATAGTTTTTAAATTTTTAATGAAACACCATCTAACTCAGTAAACTGTAAGTAATTTTGGTTAAATTTTAGTATTTTAAGTTCAGCTTTCTACTGTAAATTCAATTCGATATTAGACAAAATTTAATTCAAGAATAATTTTGGTATTTATGGGTTATCGCATTCACAAACCGCAAAATTAAGAAACAGCCTGGATCAAATTACACTTATTATTTATCTTAAGCACGTACAATAACTTTACTTTGACGACTAATAACTTTGAGCTGAACTAAATACATGATGACGCTTTCATATTTGAAAAACAACATTTTTAGAAGAGAATTCAATCTTTGGGATACGAATTTCTAAAGCATCGCAATTATTATAATTTATTTTAGGAACTCCAGAAGCGTAACACTGACCCCTTCTTAAGACTGCTCTATCCCAGAATAGCATTCGGGTCCCGGCACCTATAGAATAAGTCTTGGCGGTAACAGCAATCCTGTCCATTTCAAAAACTCTATGCTGGTCAAAGAATTAGTCCACAGTCTTCCTTTGCCTATAAAAGTTACGCGGTTAAGAACTGCAGACCAACACATCAACCCCTGTTTCCGAAAACAACTTCTAACATGTTTCCAACAATTTTCTAGTCTAGACGATCTAAACCACCACCGAGTTTAGGCATTGCTATTTTCTTGATCTTATTGATCCCGGCGTTCTTCTTGATGTCCCATAAAGTATTCCACAAGTTTTCGTAGGTTCGATTCGGGTGGGACTGTTTTTTTGAAATCAAATAGTAGTCTTCATTAGCACATGTTAAGAGTTTGACCCATAGTAGGTTGTTGTCTACGAAGCTCATCCTCTCGTCTAAACAATTTTATAAAAACAACCGAAATTTTTTTTGACATGCGCAGATCTTGAGTCACACAATTCGCAAGAAAATACTCTTTCAGTACGTCAAAGTTTCAGTCGTAACTCCGTACATTGCCTTGGTCGTACCTCCGTCTTTTGCCATACATTTATGGAAGTCTTCTTCACATCCTTGGTATCATGTCTTGATCGTTTTTCCTCGTCCAAATGAGATTGGTGATTTCATTGTTGTTACCAGCATATTGGATTAGACGATCACAATGTACTACTTTCAGATTTTTCCTAGTGGTTTTAAATTTGATAATTCAGTTTAATTATAATTATGTACCGACTTTCCCATTGGCTTGACAGTTTCTGGGCACAACCTACGCTTTATAAAAAAAAAAAACAACAAACATTTTTTAAAAACAAAAACCAAAAAAAAAATTATAAAAAATCACAAAATTTATATTTTTTAAAAAATTTTTATTATATAAATTAAAAAAAAAAAAAAATTTTCTAAAAATTTTTTTTTTTTTTTACATAATTAAAATTTTTAAATTTTAAAAAAAAAAATTTTAAAAAAATTACACATATTTCCTACTATCGTAAACGGATAATCGGTACGCTATTAGAAATAAATGTAAATGTTGGACGCAATCTTTCCTTTTCTTTTCTCCTCTTTTTTTTTCTTTTTTTTTTTTTTTTTTTTTTTTTTTTTTTTTTTTTTTTTTTTTTTTTTTTTTTTTTTTTTTTTTTTTTTTTTTTTTTTTTTTTTTTTTTTTTTTTTTTTTTTTTTTTTTTTTTTTTTTTTTTTTTTTTTTTTTTTTTTTTTTTTTTTTTTTCTTTTTTTTTTTTTTTTTTTTTTTTTTTTTTTTTTTTTTTTTTTTTTTTTTTTTTTTTTTTTTTTTTTTTTTTTTTTTTTTTTTTTTTTTTTTTTTTTTTTTTTTTTTTTTTTTTTTTTTTTTTTTTTTTTAATTTTTTTTTTTTTTTTTTTTTTTTTTTTTCTTTTTTTTTTTTTTTTTTTTTTTTTTTTTTTTTTTTTTTTTTTTTTTTTTTCTTTTTTTTTTTTTTTTTTTTTTTTTTTTTTTTTTTTTAAAAAACTCTATTATATTATTTTATTTTTTTTTTAATTTCTACTCTCTTCCTTTTAACTACACAATTTATCTAATGTTTGTTGACTACCTTAGCCAGTTTCTGATTAATATCTTCTACCATGCTGTATGATTGGAGGTCGAAAGGCGTCGTTTTGGTTTTTTGATTTTTAACAGTTGGCAGACGTTTCGGAATAAAATTAACTCAAAGTTACACCTTTGTTCTGAATGTAATTCTAAAGAATCTCCAAAACAACAAAAAACTCATTGACTAACACGTCTGTCCCTGTTGCTGCTTCTTGGTTTAGTATTCCATATGCTTTTGTCCATTTGGTGAAATAATCCATTTTCACTAAAATGTATTTGTTTTCAGCAGTTTTTGCTATGTCGTTCATTGTACTGTCTCTTAAGTAAATTTCCCTTCTTTACTGAGCCATAACCTGATGTGCGCAGGACACACTTGCGACACCACTCTTTAATTTCTTCTCTACAACTTAATAGAACCGTTCTCTTATCTTCTCTAGTGTCTCCTTCCAAAATGTCTTACAAAAGTGTAGTCATGCAGATGTTGCAATACATTTGACATTCGGCTCTTAGGCACCATTAATTGTTGCCTTCGTTTTAGAAGACTGTTTTCTATTACCAAGGAGTTCCATTGAGCCCTATACGCTTTCACGTTACTACTCAAAGATTTACCTTTGATCTGTTGTTCTTTCATTTTTGAAGCAGTAACAATTCTGTTCTTGTTCTTGTCTCAACTGCTCGGGCTCTCAATTGTCATTGTCTATAGTTGTTCTTCTAAGGACGTTGATTTTTTCCTCCACTTAAAACAATAAGTGCAATTTATTGGACAAGGTCTTTTGGACAAAATGTCTGTTTTGCAGTGGCTTGTTAGGGTCCGAGGTTCTGTCTCATAGACGTATTTTTGCAATAGTTTAATCCACCTGGCGACTTGTCTCTTTGGTTTCCTAAATTGTAACAACCATTTCAGGGCAGCGTGGTCCGTTCTCAGTAGAAATTTTCGTTACTATAGGTATTTGTAACAATTTTTGGTAGACTACGGGTTCTCTTTTAGTTACGCAGTAGTTCCTCTCTGGTTTTGACAAAACATTACTAAAATACCCAACGACTATTACGTGCACAACCCAACGAAGCTTTTTGTTTCGTGTTTGTCTCTAGATGTAGGCCATTCTTGCACTGCTGTGTTCTTTTTTCCTAAAAATATGGCATTTTTTTTGCACTCAATTTCAGGTTTGATAATTGTTGTTCTAACGACTTACTGTTCACAATTACGTCGTCTAAATAGATTAAACACTTTTCCACGACAATTGCACATAAGACGAATTTCATCAATCGTTCCATCGTCGCTAGGGGCGTTGCACAACCCGAAGGACATGACTATGAATTACCACAAACAATTTCTAATAGTAAAAGCAGTTTTCTAAAAATCGTTACTTTCAAATATACTTTAAGTCCAACGTTGAAAATCATTTTCAAAGTTATCTAATGAAGAATCAATTCTTGGTAGACGGTAGTGGTTTTTCATAGCGGTAGCATTAGGCTATCTAAAGGATAATTTATAAAAGAAAACCGTTAATGCCAAATTTTACTCAACGATTAGGTAGAAATAGCTAACATACAAATTTTTGTGTGACTCACGATTTTAACTTAATACAATCGAAATTCTTTTCTACACTTAAAACTGCTGTAGAAATTCAATCGTGTAGCAGTCAAAGTGTTAGTGTTACACAACTTCTTCCAATAATTAGTGTCAATTTTTCCGTTAACTGTAATTTTCGTGTAGTTATTAATAACTAACTGAATATAATAATTAAAATTGTAGATATTTTGTTTTAGAATTGTCATGATTTCAAACCGTCCTTAGCCTGTTGAGATTCAGAACGAGTGCCATCCAAGACACATTCTCAAACAGTTCTATAATTAGTACGGTAAATAGACCAAATTGGTTAGGTGGTCCAAAAACTTAATTACAAGCGGCTGATATACGAGTATTTTATTTTCACATTTTTGAAGTTTTTTCCTGGAGATGCATCATTACTTTTTTTTAATGTCAACTCAGCCACAAGCTATAAGAACGTCTTTGAACAAAATAACGTGATTTCTTTTGTTATCAAATGCAGATGCACGTTGTTGCATTTGCCTAAATGGTATTTTCAAATTACTTTGAAGTCATGAGATAATAACTACTTTAAAAATTTTAAGAGAACAGAAAACCTTTAGGGAAATTTCTTAGTTATGCTTACGGTTCAATAGTAATTGTTAAAGCGGATACCAAGACGAAGTTTAAGGGTTAGTAAACAACGCCGGCAGCAATTTTGTTTAAAGGTTAAAGAGATTTTGCAATTCCAAGTAGATACCACATTAATTTTTTATTATGTACACAAACCCTTGTATACATGTTTTTTTTTGTGTTCTTTGGCTCATATGAAAATTTATTAGAGCAACGTTCTTATGTGGATCGAAAATTGGTGTCTGGTAGTAGGCAGGTGGTTGCAGTCGACTTATGTGCCATAGGCAAATTATGGCATCTACACTACCCTTATTATAACATACAATCCACCCATTTTGCTAAATAAGCCCTTGTTTCAAGATTATTGATCATATTACGGACTTTAATAAATCTTAGTTGAGTTATATAGCTCGAAGGGACTGGATACTTAATTAATTTTGAAATTTAATCAAAATTGGTTAATAGGACTGAAAATTTTTAGTGCAAGTTTTTTTTTGTCGAATTTCGTTACGTGAAATACGAACTCCTTTGTTACATTAAACCGTTTTTTATTATCTGATTTAAATGATAAAAGTAACCTAACAAAGAAGTCACGCAATCGCGCTATTCGTTCAATCGACAATTTCTAAATCGTCTAGAGGCACATGCAGTACACCGGCGCTCATAAATATTGAATAATCAAAAAAGGAAGTGGGATTTAGTGGCAACTATTCGATAGGGCGGATAAAACCAGATTCAACTACGAAAGAAAGCGATTGAAAAGATATTATTCCTTGTTTTAGTCCATAAACTTTGCAAATTGTCGACTCAACGCAAACTTTCGTAGCTCTTTTGGGATTCTTAATTTATTACAATCATTCGATTCGTTGCTCCTTTATACACTCTATCGATATACTTCAAACGTTTTAAAACGAGAAATAGTTTTAAATTTAACTTAATTAGTTAATTACCGACGGAGTTCTAGAAATTTATTGCATACAAATTTGATTGTTTTCAATTTTAACGCGTTCTAGAAATGATTCCGTAATTAACAAACAAAACAATATAATATTTTAACTAATGTTTAAAAAACATAATTCGCGATGAAGAATATAATTAGTGACAATAAAGAAAACTAACGGATACAATGACATTATGTCACAGCGTAAAAAACACACAGCAGCGTATCGTGGTTTACTTAAATAATTATGCAAATGGCTGCCCGCCAGGACCAACCCGCTAAGATGCCACAACAAAGATTTAGCTTTATTTAGATTTTGTTTAGTATATATGCAACTAATAAAATTGTAATAATTAAGCATGATTCGACATGACTAATATTTGTAAACTTAGAACCAGTCCGACTTTTCGTTTTAAATATAAATTGGTAATTTTTTTAATTTTATTTAAAATATAAGTGTAGAGTTATACAGGGTGGGGCACTACCAACGAATTATTCTATAGCATTAAAACTACAAATAATGTTAAAAATTTTAAAACATACATATGTCAAGATTATTCGAAACCACATTTTAAAAATATTTTGGATTGTACAGGGTGCTCTAGAAACACGTACCATATCAAAGTTGGGTTATTTTAAATAGATTATCCTGTATTTTTCTATTTTTGAATTTTACCTACTTACTTCCGTTTCTGAGATAAATCGATTTTACCTAATTTGCAGACCCTCCAAAAAAATACAATAACTTCAAGATAAACAAGAACAAGCAACTTTGGTTTACACCACTTTACTAAAAGCTTTCAACATCTTTTTTGCAATATTTACTATTATGTTATGATGTATAGGGTGTTTTTAATACTACCGCATAACACTAACGACTTAGAACTCAAATAACTTGCTTAACTTAAATAGAACACCCTAAATTTCTGTAACCAGTTTAAAGCTGGAACTAATTACTTTTTGGTCGGTATTAGGGTTACCAACCCCTAACTATGATAGTTTTTGAGATATTTTAAAATTTAATAGTTTCACAATTTTTGATGTACTGGAGTCTAAGTTATCTGTGAAATATCAGCAAATGGACATTATATTGCAACTTTCAGTTTTAAATATTTACCTTAAAATATTTATTTTTTTTTCAGAAAAAATAAACAGATATGTGCTTATGAATATTATTCCGGGTTCTAAGAGTCAATCGAATTACGCACACCGATCACAATTTACTGATGTTTAACAACAACAACCGTTAATTGATACATCAAAAATCAATGATACTGTAAACATCAACAAACTTTAATGTAACACAAATAGCTCTAATAGTAGTACGATAATTTCAAAAACCATTAAGTTACCAATGTTTATAGTGTCATTGATTTTTGCTAAAACTAACAACGGTTGCTGTTGTTTGTGACAGGTGGGCGTGATTCGACTGACTCTTAGAGCCTAGCCTAAGTCTTAAGCACATTTTGTTATTTTGTTCTAAAAAAATCTTTTAAGGTTAATATTTAAAGCTGGATTGGCCTATACATTAAAAATGTTTGCAAGATAATGTTTATTTTACTGATATCTCACAGGTAACTTAAATTCCAGTAAATTGCAAATTATTTAACTAGCAAATTTTAAAATAACTCGAAAACTATCAGAGTTAGGGGTTGGTAATCCTAATACCGATTGAAAGGTAACTAGTTCCTGATTCCAACAGGTTACAGGAATACAGGGTGTTTTATTTAAGTTAAACAAGTTATTTAAGTTTTAAGTCGTTAGCGTTATGCGGTAGTATTTAAAACACTCTGTACATCATAACATAATAGTAAATATTGCAAAAAAGATGTTGAAGCCTCTCAGTAAGGTGGTGTAAACCAAAGTTGCTTGTTCTTATTTATCTTGAAGTTATTGCATTTTTTTCGAGGGTCTGTAAATCAAGTAAAATCGATTTATCTCAGAAACGGATGTAAATTGGTGTAAGGGCATGTTAAAGAACATACATTATTTTTTATTGTACAATTCAAAAATAGAAAAAATACAGGTTGTTCTATTTAAAATAACCCAACTTTAATATAGTACGTGTTTCTAGAGCACCCTGTACAATCCAAAATATTTTTAAAGTGTGGTTTCATATAATCTCAATATATGTATGTTGTAAGATTTATTACATTATTTGTCGTTTGTTTTAGTGGTACAGAATAATTTTTGATTGTGCGCCACCCTGTATAAAAAACAAAGTAACAAAATTAAGCATTGTTGAGAATCAATGGTGGAATTAAAAAAAAGATTTACGTAAGCTTACTATTATAAAACATTCAGGTTAATACAAGCACATTTTATTTGATTGGTAACAAAAACACTGATTGATGGATACCTTAGAATGATATTTGTTACAAATCAATTATAAGATGTGTTTTAACTGTAAGCATATTAAAAAAACGTTCTTAGGAAAATTAGTTTATGTCAAAAAATAAACAATATGTTGCACCATATTTTATATCCTTAAGTCTTAATATTAGTGGCAACCGTGACAGGACTACAGGATGGATAAGCTGAAAAAGGTGAGAAATGCTCAAAGAAGAACTTTTGCAAAATTGTGTAGATAGAGTCATTAGCAAATGAAGATAGGTCTCTGAATAAAGTTTAAGTGACGCTAAAATTGTTGGAAGGAAAAATGGAACGTCTTAAAGAGTCAAACGACTCTATTTTACAATAACTACTGTTGAATTAGGAAAATGGAGTAAAAAATGTTTCAACCAAAATTCTGAAATGTTGTGAGTATTTTTTCCAATTTTGGTTTTTAAAGTTGAAAGTCAAATACACCAAAAGTTGTCGTTAAAGAAAAGAAGTTGAAATTTCCAACTTTAAAGCTCAAAAAAATTCTGAAAAACTAAAGGAATGGTTTTTATTTAAGGGTCAATTCAAGCATATATAAACATGGTAAGTTAAGAAGTGAAGAAAAGTTTCAGTATTTGATACAAGCAACGACACCACGTTCCAGGATCATTCCAGTTATTCACCAACTGAGGAGAATTACACCGTAGAACATTTAAAATCACGTTTTAGACGTGAAGATTTCCTAATTAAGATGTACATTAGAGAGTTACTTAAACTGGTTTTGACTAACAAGAAAACACAATCAATAAGGGTTTTATACGACCAAATTGGAACACAGTTGAGATCATTGGAATCGTTATGAGTAGAATCAGTTACGTGTTCTGCTATGTTATTCCATCTAGTAAAATCATGCATCAGTGAAGACACAATTAAATTATGGCTAATAAGTGCTTTAAATGATAGAACGATAAAAGAGCGGCTGGAGAATTTGATAAAGTTTATCAAGAAAGAAATAAAAACAAAGAACAAATTCATCTAATTTGATGAACAAAAATGTTGTTATCCGATGATAATTCTGTGACGGCGCGCATCCTAGTGAGAAATGGACATTAACACAAAAAGGAAAATACTTTCTGAAATGGCATGCTGTCATAGTTGTTTGAAGTTTAGGGATAGTGCAAAGATATGTAAAGTTAATGTGAAGCGTTTGAATTGTCATAGATGTCATGTGGACATTATAGCCCAAATCACGAAGAATCTACTTTTGACTTTAGATCAAGCAGTTGTAACGAGATCAAAGTTCAAGCATATTTGCATCTATTGCATTCTCTTAATTAAGTTTTAATGCATAACGTTAAATTCTGCGCCTGTTTGTAGGCAACCTTCATTTCGTCACATACATTGTTGACCCCGAAGTTCAAACTCAAAATCTTATCAACGTTTTCGGCCAATAATAAATCAAAATTTTCTGTATAAAGTGCGCTTTGTGGAATATTATTCGTCGTAGTATAGTCACACGAGTAGGTTGTTCTGTAATAATAATTGGGTTGTTTAACGCTAAACCTAATTTGGGAACCCAATCAGGAGTATTACAGCCTGGATTTAATAACAGTTTGCCCATAATTACAGCTTTTGGGTTTTACTAAACTGTAACGAGTAATTTTCTTGGACTTGAAGCTCAGTGGACAGAATTCATTCCACAAGTGTGTTTTCTTTTATTTATTAAAAGAGCAAACCTAAAACACTTAGTGCAGTGATTAAAACTAAGTTAGGGTGCGGTGTTGCGTTACATTGCTACACAACAAAGCACTGATATTTTGATGTCATCGTTATAGTTAACATATGCGAGCACGTAAAGTGTCTGTCAGGATCGTCAACACCATTGAGTCTAACATCTTGTGGCAAGTAGAGTTAAGGTGCAGTCAAATTTGCCTGGTTATCGTCTAGTCGCAAAACATCTTTCGCTTACCGGCTGAGATCGAGGTATCTTCTCCTGACCAGAGCAGCGACAGCATGAAGCTTACGAATCTAAAGCTAAGTCTGTTTTGTTATACTTTTAACTCCAACTTACTTTGGATACGTTTTTTTTTAAAACTGTGTACATTATTCGGGTTGATCATTTGAAAACGAGCCACCCCAAATATCTCGAGAAAAAATGCAAATATTTTTGTGGAGTCAACGGCACCTTTCCATGTGTTAAGGGGGACATTTTTTAACATTACTAGGTTAAAGTTAAAGTTCACCCTCTCACCCCCAGCAATCGCTACTTTTGAAATTTAAATGGCATGCCTATATTTTTTTCACATTTTTTTATAGCGGATTTATCCCTAAATATGAATTCAAAAAAGAATTACGGTGATGAGCAAAATATGGATAAAAATGCAAAAAACTTAACTGCATTCGCATTAACTAAGGGTTTAAGCAAGTTTAAAATTTATCAAAATGGTCTACACTATGGCTGAAAGATGTAAAATAATATTAATTTATGGTGAAAACATAAGTGCGCTCGAAGAACGGCGAAAACATTTAATGAACGACACCCTCATAAAAACGTCAATCATAAGTATGTGACAGAATTAATTATTAAATTTTTGGGAAGTGGCTCCGTGGCAAATAAGAAAAGAACAAATTGAAGAGTTTTAGATGAGGCAGCTTAGATTGAGGTTTTAGGTCACCTGAACATGAATCCAACGGTCTCTTTACGACAAATTTCCACTGACACTAGACTTTCATATGGCTCAGTTCATAAAGTAAATAAACTCCATAAATTCCGTCCGTATAAATTACAACTTCATCAAGAGCTTTCAGAAGACGATAATGACAGCAAAAATGAATTTTGCGAAATCATGACAGGTATGATCAATGCAAATCCAAATTTGATTCAGAATATTTGCTTCAGTGATGAATGTTCATTTTTTTTTAATGGACATGTAAATAAACTAAATGTACGGTACTGGAGTGAAGTAAATCCACACAATTTTAGAGAGGGTCACACTCAGATACCACAAAAATTGAATGTATGGGAGCGTATATTGGGTGACACTATTATTGGCCCAATCTTTATAGATGGAAATTTAGATAGCACTATGTATTTAGAAACCATGATAGATCCTTTAATAATAGAGGCAATGGAAAATATGCATGATGAAAATGGAAATTTGATTTTGAATGAAGATCAACTCTATTTTCAACAGGATGGTGCTCCACCTCATTTTAGTTTAAATGTTCGGCAATGGCTCAACGATAGATTCCCCAATAGATGGATTAGAAGAAGAAGATCGATCGAGTTCCCAACGAGGTCCCCTGACTTAACGAACCCTGATTTTTTTTCTATGGGAACACCTTAAACTGTTACGAATATTTGTATTTAGGAATAAATCCGCTATAAAAAATGTAAAAAAATATAGGAATGCCATTTAAATTTCAAAAGTAAGCATTGCTTGGGGTGAGAGGGTGAACTATAACTTTAACTTAGTAACGTCAAAAGATGTCCTCCTTAACACATGGAAATGTGCCGTTGACTCCACAAAAATATCTGCATTTTTTCTCGAGATATTTAGGGTGGCTCGTTTTCAAATGATCACCCTGTATATAGTGCCTTGTAAATATTAAAAGTTTTAACGAACACTACTTCTACAATACATATAAAAAAAATAAACCAAAAATAACTGATCTAAATAAAAATATTCTCTGTTTAATAATTTCCCTTCTTTATCAGATAGGTCTTCATCAATCATCATCATTACTATGTATTGAAAAATTACGAGTCCCGCGTAAATTCTTGGAAGTGTCTCATGTACAGTAGCTTTAAGTTTTGTTTCATACAATTTTTTTAATAAAAGAGTTTAGATTCTAAGGCTTTAGTTTTTGTTGTAAAATCGTAGTTACTATAGGGGTTCAGAGTTACCCCATTAAGCCTAACGTAGTTTTAACTTTGTGGCGCTCTAGACTCACCTCACTCTACGTTTTTTTGTTAGAATTAGTTAAAGGCAAACTAGCTACTTTCAGGGGTGCATTGATTTTCAATCTAAACTTTAATCTACTCTTTTGAGTAAAGAATTACATTACACTGTAGTAAAAAGTTGTTTATCAAAAATAAACTGTAACAAAGTATTTCTACAAACAGTCGTTACCAAACTGATTGGAAATGGCAAAAAGAAAAGAATTCAAACAGTCATAGACCCTGGTTTTTAAAAGTCGTACATCAGTGTTAATGCAGCGAAAGATATGGATTAAGTTTCTGTTTGTTGTGAGCAAGTTGTGCATGCATGATTTGGTGGTTATCAAACTCAAATTGTAGATTATAGCAGCTACAAAGTTTGAGTGAAGAATTTGCAGAATAATTATGCCCGCAATTTTTGGCGTTAGGTCAGCAAGTTTTTGTTGTAATATTTCTGATATTTGAAATAATCTTTAGATTCAAGAATTACGAGAATTTAACTGATAAAATAGATGGGCGTATTGATCTACTAATTAGTGTTGAGATTGTTAGAAAATTATTGACCGAAATAAAATATGATTTCAGATCAGGGTTGGTGGTAATGGAAACACTACTGAGTTGGAGGCTAATCGATAAAGTTCGTAAAAGAGATCGTATAAATAACTCCAGTTATCGGCACTCATTTAAGCGTCAACGCTTTGTTACAATTTGGAAGTTGGACATATTTTAAAAACGCCGTTAGAAATAATTTTCTACAGACTGTTAGAAGAGAGAATAATGGTAGATATGAAGTTTCTATGCCTTGGGTAGAAGTTAATTGATCGTTATCGTCAAATTTTGATCGGACTTAGGCAAGACTAAATATGGACGTAATGGGGTTAAGAGATTAAGGTTATTATAAAGAATTTAAATAAGTGTTTATAGAATGTCCTCTAGTAAAAATTTGAAAAATTAACACCATTATTTACCTCATTATCCGGTTATAAAGTTGACAAATGCTACTACAAATATTAGATTGATATTTAATGCTTCAGCAAGAATGAACCGGTGTCTTAAGACGGAAATTAATTTGATAGAAATGATTCCTTTGATGTTGCTTTGATTTAGAATAGACAAAGTTAGAGTTACTGCAGATATTAAAAGGCGTTTTTACAAATTGGTCTTATGGAAGAAGACAGAAAAGTCTTTGATATTTTTGTGGTATAATGATTCTATAGAACTAATTGTATATCGTCACAATCAAAGAATTTTGGGTGATATGTAGTTCTTTAGAATTTTAGATGCTTTAGAAGAATTATATAAATTAAGTTAAGAAAATTATGTCAGAAGGTAGATTTGATTTAGAATGTTAAGGGCATTCACTTTACGAAGATGCATTACCAGCGACTTTGTTGTCATCTGTATTGGGTCTTCAATAAATTAGAAATTTGGTTCATTGATGTTGTCACTTGATTGGATAGAAACAATACCAAGGAAATGTTATTGTAAGTGACACATAAACTCTTTGGTCCTATTTCATTTGTAATTTTATAGCCCAAACATGTTGCAGAAGACATGATATTAAAACCTGAAATTGAAGAGGAAAATCAAACACGTTTTTAGGTGATTAGAAGAGCTACTTTTTTTAAGATATATACAAAATGTTTTTTTTACATCACCAACAGTTGAGATTACATGTGTTTGGTGAAACTTTTAAAGACGTATATGCTTGTGTTACTTTTCTACAATCAGAAAATACTTATATTAATGTAAACATAAAATTGGTGAAAGCAAAATCTAGAGTAGCATCATTAAAAAATATTAGTATTCCTTGGTTAGAATTGTTAGCAGCCGTTATGGAAATTAAACTTTTAATAATGTCGAAGAAAATAAAGATCAAAATGAACTATCTGTTTGTTTTTGAACAGATTAAACAGTTTTGGGGTGGATCAAAAATGAAGAGATGATGAAGACACTTTTTGGAATAAGGTCCAGTGAGAAAGATAAATTTGTTTTAAGTAAAGAGAATCCTGCAGATCTTCCATCTCGTAGTTGTTTTCCAAGAAGTTTGTGTAAGTTGGGTGATAGAAAGGTCTATTGTGGTTGACGAATAGAATGGCCAAAAGAATCGTATGTGAAAGAAAAAGATCACAAGCAGAAAAAAAACAGCGCAACTTACAATTTTCGAATTATGAAAAAATTATAAAATTAGTTGCATGGGTAAGAGAGTTTATTAACATATACAGGGTGTCCCACCGGGAACGCCATCGATAGATTATAGAAAAACTGTACATGGGAAAAATTTGAAAATTTGGTAGTATACTAACATCGATGGGGGGCAGTTCCGTTAAAATATTTTCAAGAGATGTTTTCTTCCGGTTATACAGGAAGTATGTGTCAACTTGTTTAATTTAAATGGAATAGCTATATCCATTATTCTATTTTTGAATTTTGCCCAAAATTCTAGACACATTTTGTGTATAATGTCCTATACCTAAGTCTAACTGTTTTGGACTTATTTAAATTTTATGATCAAAAATGACGTTTTCAGGCTAAACAAAATTATAAAATTTTCCTATACTAATGCCTTTATTATTTAATTGAAATAGGTTTCTTTGTAGCAGGACCTATTTTAATGGGTTATGTCGATATTGATAATAAATTAATACAGGGCGACAAAAAAAAGGATTAAAATTAAATTCAAAAACACGTCAAAATAAAGTCATTTTTTTAATGCAAGCACCATGTTTTTATAACTTTATTTTATTTAGCATCAAAAATAAGGTTGACTTTGGTACAAAAGGTTGTCTATTCAAAAATTCATGGTATACGAAATATTGGCAATTTAACTTTTTTTTGTTGCACAAATGCTATTATATTCCTTTTAATATGAATGGTTATTCCTAGTTGGTCATGATGGCGTTAGAAAACAATCATCTGTTCAAGGATATGTCAAACTGTTAAAAAATTTTCAATAATCATGTGGGACGCTTAATTATGACAACCTAATGATTACTTAAATTTATTTATTATTTATGGACAATGTAATAAAGTTATATTAAGAACATGTGTTACAGTTAACTGTACCGACTGTGAGTGTTAAAGTGCATATCGTTACCAAAGCGATAACTTAAAATGCTTGAACAAACTTTGTGTCGTTTATAAATCTAAGAAATAAATCGTCAAAGCGATAATGATGTGGCGAGGTCTACTCGTTATAGAAGAAGATTAATACCGCTAGTGCGTTTTGAAAATTAAGTTCCTCTTGTAGCATCGGGACTGCAGGGAGCAGTGTGCTACAAATCAATTGTAACGTGTGTCAAGACATATATAGAAAAAAAAGGTCGATAGAATCTTGCTATTCAAGTTCTTGTGAGAAATTTTAATACTATTAAAAGAAAAATTTTACACAATATTTACAGTATGTAAGTGTTTCACTACATCTCGATTGCTCGCTTGTCAAATTTAAAATTTAACCAATTACCAACTTGGCAATTGTTTGGCATACTACTCATAACAAAAATAAAACCAGTATTTAGTTAAAGATTCAAAATTATCTGCTATTTGGGTAGACTATTTATTAAACTTGTCGATTATTTCATATAACTTTTGTAACAAAAATTTTATTGGTGCTATTACTTGTTATTTTAGAACATGATCTTTGTAGATTATTATTAAAAACTCATTTTCAAGTTTTTATATTATGTTGTGGTTGTATAAAAAATAAACTTACAGCAATTTTTTCTGTAGTACTGACAACTGGTAACCGCCAACTGGCCGCACCCAACTGACAAGACAATTTAACGCTGAAATAAATAGTCGATGTTAACTAGCCGCAAAACAACTAGTGGGCCTCTGACACAACAATAAATGTAACTGAAACCGCTTTTAAAAATCTAAGGTTACCATTTGAAAAGATTTTTGGAATTTAAAACTGCATATGCAAAGTAATTTTTTAAACGTTACTAACATGGCGATCTCGATCTCGGTAACGGTGCAAGATATTGGTTTGATTAAAGAATACTAACGTTGCAAGTTTAGCATAAAACCTTGCTAGGCCGTATTAAAAATATTTAGAAAAAACTAAAATAAGTTGGTATGCTCATTTGCCGCTATCTGCTTGGCAGGAATTGGACATATTACGTTAAAAATGCGCTTAGTTTTTTTGCAATGTTGATGAGTTTATATCCGATATCAGATTTCTAATCTTATTTAATTTGAGGACATAGTAACTGTCTATGTGGTGGCGACATCGCAATAACTTGATTATAACTAAATATTTTTTTGATCTTACAAAATAAAGAAACCTTTTAACAAAATTTTTAGTAGACTGCCAGTCGGCGGCGGCCAGTTGCCTCAGCGGTTAGTCGGCCCCGGCCAGTTGTCTTGAGGTTCAGTTGTTTTGGCGGACAACCTTAATTGCCAATGACTTAATGTCAAAAGAAAATTTTATCAGATTGTAGTTTTAGCTACAATTACAAACGGCGATTGTTTTGTATTCAGAAACTTTGAGTAGTAAAATAATTTGGACCACAATGTAAAGTCACAATAAGTAAGGCAAAAAGAAACAAAAACCAATCCAAACAATTTTTGACGAGTTGTCCATAATAGCATCCATTAATGAAATTAGTTAAATTTATTCAGAATCCTGAATGATTTTATTTTTTTAAGATTAAATCAGTTTAGGGATTTGGGGTCTGAAGATGAGCTTGTATTTTTGAGTTTCTTTGACTAAAATTAGAAAAACGTTAGAAAGAATATTTTTAAGATTATTAAAAAATAAAAAAATGTTTACGTCTCGCCCAGGTATTTTCATACCTTATTTTGCATTTCACGTTCACCATGACTGCTGTAACTTTTGAATTTGTCATCTGTGTTCTTGTAACGCAAACTGTTGATAGTGGAAGACGAGTAATTCAATAAGTTAATTGTTATTTGACTCATAATAAATAAAATTTTAAATAAAAGAAAAGGAGTGCTTATCAGTGCTTTTGGTAATTGAGAAATTAGGTACATTTAGTTACGCATTTTACTTAAAAAATTCTTAGTCGTTTACTGCTTTAGGCGGTGATATGCAACGATGCCGTTTTAATGTCATTTATCGAAAGATAGAAATAAATATGTTTCGAACGTTTTAGAATAAAGTGTACCGAGTTTGGCAGTTTGATCAACTAAAAATATTTTTAAAAATAAAGTTCGTAGAGACTCTAATAAATGAATTTACATTTTTAATACAGGCGTCAGTCATCCTAAATTGATGAATTTCCAATGTTCAATTGTTTAAATATGTTTTTAAAGATTGTTCCAATACCGACCATCGGAGGATAAAGCTACTACTGGTCATAAAAACTTAACTAAAAGGCTTCATAAATGTAAGATTTTTGTTGTTCAGAAATCCAAGAATGTTCTTAAAGGCATATGTCTCGTCACTCAATTGTAGAGAATTATGACAAATACAAATATTGTTAAACAAAAATTTTTGTTGTTTTTTCTGGTGACATCGTTAATTAAACCGATACAAGTTTTAATCAAATATATAAGTGCATCAATAAATAGAACTCTTTGTACAAATATAAAGTGACCAGTTTTATTTCGAAGAAGAAGGTAAACAAAGAAAATACCGCCATCAATTATGAAAATAATCCACTTCTGCTGGCGTCATCAAAAAAGTTGCAACGTGAAACATGACATCATCGAACGTAAAAGATAGATTTATTAATTTAATAGATAAAATGTGTATTTCTAAATAAAAATTGTAGTAGTTTTAGTTAAATTCTTTTAAAGCGTGCAGACGACGCGTTACTATAGTTAAAAATGAATTTCTTTTGTATTTAAAATTTTTGTTTATTTGTAACCAGAAAATTATCGTATTAAAGTAAAATTTATTATTACATTTATTAAAACAAATTCAGGAACCTGAGTAAACTAAATATTTTGAGTTTCGTTGCTAAATCATTTTTTTTATTTAGCCAATTTTCCAAACCATTGCAATATATTATGCTAATGTGTAAACTTATACACCGAGCGTTATCATTCAACGCCAGGTACTCCCAAAATGGCCCTTAACTTATGAAAGTAATCCGCCACAATCATTTACAAACGTGGCCAACCGTCACTAAAATCAACACGTTACGGATACACACAAAATCCAAATTTTTCCTTTAATACATTACAAAAACTGTCAAACACCACCACCTTAAAATTCAAAATTTAAATCCCCCACCACTGCAAACATCCCACGAATATTGCCGAAGAGCATCAAAAACTGAGCCAGAATCGGCGCCATGTGTACTAATCAAATCTTCGTTTGAATACAGTTCAAATTAATGTTTTTTTTCAAAATTAAACACGTGTTTGAGTATTTCATTGTATTTACGTGCTTCACTGTTACACTTTCTTCCGGCTCTTTTACTTTTAATTTCAGCATTGGATAATAACGTCTGTTGTAGTATTTTAAACTAATTTGATTTTTTTTATAATAATTTTATTTTCTTAAAACATTTTCGTGTTCTAATTTTATAATTTATTTCCCTCTAGGGATAACGGCCGTTCATACAAATTTTCTGATCAATATTTGTAGTAAACAATTCATAGCTCTTGCTAAGTCTAAGAGGTTGTAGAATACGTAATTTAGTGTACACGATAATGACCCCAACTATTTCAACTTATCTGATAGACTTAGGTAACGACGAAACTAATATTATTATGCGAAGCACTTCAGGTCTCACAGACCGAAATGATAATTATTATCTGTTTCTAATGTAGAATTTGTAAACGAGCAATTGAATACTAATTTTGTGATAACATATTTTGTTAAAGTGGGATTTAATGAATCACAATTTTAAATGTCACACAGAACTTCTAATTATTAATTTTTGTTTTATTTAAGTGTAGGTTTTATTGGTTTAACAAAATATAATGAAACACATTTAATATGGTTTTGGGTAAACGTTGACGAATTTAAAATATTACCTAATGTATAACTGTGTCAGAATTGTTAATTTTGGGTTAGTGTTTTTTTAATCGGAAAATCCGATTTTACAGTCGGGTATGACTATAGTGTATGTTCCTATAATTTTTTTTTAAACATGCATAGCTTTCTCACTTTGTATCATTCCGCCATCTTTTTTTCTTCGATAGATTGTCCTTTTAAGCGATTGAAGCACTTTTACCAGTTTCAGTAATGTGATTTATCAAACAGAATAAGAGCACTAAACTAACGCCTCCATGTGGCAAAGGTTCAGAACCGACTGGAAGACTGTTATCTCCTCAAGAAGAAAGTTGGTTTAAAAACCCTCAACGGCAAAGGTAGTAAAAGAAACCGAGGCAGTAAAAAGTGAAGAAGAAAAAGAGTGGATGAGCGTGAGTCGCCATCTAGTCAGTGGTCAACCGAGCTCATGGACCCCAAAACACCTGGGCATGACAAACAAACTAGCAAAATACCCCAAGTATCAATCAATGTATTTATTTGTTTTTCTACAATAAACAAAGAATTCGGTTTTTTTACATCATACATACATCATAAAATTAACCAAGTCCACTTCCATTTTCACACCCAAATTATATTAAATGAAATTAATTTGATTCTCTTCCTTTCCTCCTCTCTCTCTCTTTCTTGTATAACCACATTTTCATAATTCCTTCTTCTTTACTCTTAATCTATGTTTTATATCTTTTTTGTATTACTTTTTTATCCCTCAATCCCTTCCCTCTTTTACCCAACAGTTCTCTCGCTCTCTCTCTCTCCTCTTTCAGTTTTCCACATTCCTTACTTATGTGTTCCAAGTTCTCCCACCCATTTCTACCCATCCTACATATTTTATCCTTGTTCTTCAACCAACATTTGTTTTCCCTTTTCTGATTCCCTAGCCTAAACCTTGCTAAATTCTTTTTTCCTTAATCCACTTTCTTCTATTAAATATCTGGGTTTTCCTTCTGTCTTTATCTTCCAATATTCTCCATTGTACTTCCTTCTTTTATTCTTCTCGCTTTTTCTTGCACCTGCCAGTCCACATCCCTCCTTACTATCTTTGATTCTACCAATTTTCTTCTTGTCTTCTCTTCTCTTTCGTACTCCCTCGTTTTTTTGTAATATAATTTCTGTTCCTTTTCTCACATTTTACCCTCTGCATTTCTATTTCTTTCTAGCACTTGTTTAATATCTCTTTCTCTCTCTTGCTTTTAATTTTCTTCTCATATCTCATTGCCCTTCTTCCTGTCTGTGTTCTTATTTTTTCTATCTTGACCTCCTCCTCCACTATGTATTTCAGGTTTTCTTTTTCTAATTCTAGTGTTCATTTCCAATATTTTTTAGATTCTTTCTAGCTCACTCCATTCTTTCTATACCCATAATTCTGTTTTATATGTCAAAACACTTCTTACCATCCTATCGAACAGCTATCTTCTTTTCTCAAGGTCTTTCCCAAATATTCTTTCCATATGCCCCATACTTGTCTGACTACTTTATTTCCTTTCTATTCAGTTCCTTTATATGCTCTCTATTCTTATTATCATAACATAACATATTCCCAGATATTTGTATTTGTCCACTTTTTCTATTTCCTCTTCCCCCACCACCATTTCTTTTTTTTTTCCTTAAATTTCATGATCTTTGTTTTCCTCACATTCGCACTCAATCTTTTCTTCTCTAAGTACTTTTTAATTACTTTTATCGTCTCCTTCATTTCTTCCTTGCTCTTCGCCACTGCTACTAAGTCATCCGCATACGCTAACACTTTAAATTTTGTTTCCCTACCACGATCCCTCCCACTTGTTGCTTTTGCAACTCCTCCTCTAAGTCCCCTATATATGCTGCAAATAAACACGGGCTCATCGGGCATTCTTGTCTCAAACCTCTTTGTATTCTGAACCCATCTTCCACTTTACCTTTGACTCTTGCTCTGCATCTTGTTTTGTTATAGCACTCTTCAATCGCCCCTACCAAACTTTCGTTTATACCTTTCATTCTTAAATACTACCACAAACACTCCCTTTCCACCCTGTCAAACGCCGCCTTTACGTCTATAAAGATTGCTCATTTTACCCCCTTCTTCTCAATTTGGGTATTTACTACATGCTTTAGAATGTAAATATTGTCAATTGTGCTTCTATTTTCCTAAAACCTGCTTGCCAATCTGGTAGTAACCATTTTTCCTTCTATTTCCTCGACCAATCTCCTTCTTAAAATTTCCCCATACACTTTATACCCTACGTTCAATACGGTGACTGCTTCCTTTCTCTTTCCATATCCTTTCCATCATCCCTCTCAACCTCTCCTTCATTGTCTCCACCACATACATCCACTGCTCTCCCTGTGTTCCGTCCGTGCCTCCTGCCTTTCCTTTCTTAATTTTTCTGATTGATTCCTCCATTTTGTCCATTCCTATCTCTCCTTCTCTCGATCTCCGCTCATTTCTTTTACCCTTTCCTTCCATTCTGTCTTCTATTTCGCCCAGTAGTTCTTTGCAATGTTCCTTCTATTTTATTGCTTTTATTCTTATGTCCGACTCTCTATTTTTTTTCTTATTCTCCCAGTAAACTCCCATGCTTGTTTTCATTTCTGATTTTCTCTATATCCTTTTCTAATTTTATTCTATATTCTACCTTTTTTTTTAGAAACTGTTTGAGGTTTAATTTAACTTTCTGTACTCCTCTATCTCAATGCCTTTCTTCCATTGTCTTTCCCTTTTTCTCAATTTCTTCTTTGTAATCTGACACTCTCCATTTCACCATTTATATATTTTTTTAAATTCTTTTTGCTTCTTTTTTATATTCTCTCGTTTCTGCAGCATCTTCTCTCTCTTTCAATACCTTTTCAATTTTTTTTCTCGTGTTTCATTCATCTCTCTTCCATACATCACCAATTACTTCATTATATCTCACCCCTCTCCGTTTTACATCCGTTTTTAAAAATCCTTCTATATCTTCTGTATGTCTTCTCCTGACTATTTCCCATTCTTTCCTCATTCCTACAATTATTCCCCCTATTGCCCTCCTCCTTTCTCTCCTTTCCGCGTATTGTATTTGCCCAATACCCCGAGTAGATAACAGCTTAATACAAGACATTAAAAAACAAGAGGGCCAAATAACTGATATTGACAATCTACAAAATGAGCTCGTAAAACCTTAACCTACCAAAACGTCAATTTTTCGAGACTTCTGCAAATTCAAAGTTTACTGTATTTTAATTGCCCGTTAATTACACCGAAGAAAGTAATATAAATTTGGTTTAACCCCACTTGAAGGGTAGGAAAAGAATGCGGTGTTAATTTTTTCATTAGTGGAGGAATATTTCAAATATTTGAATAATCATTATATAAACATAATTCTAATATTTGTCTGTTGGAAATCTGTGTTAAACATTTCTACGTGCATTAAGTTTATTAAGAAATTTTTGGTACACCAATATTTATAATATTTACACAAATTGTGAAATAAATATTAAATAAGATAAATATTCTACAGCAATTAACAACATATTACATTTTTATTTAAAATTAGTAAAAAACAAGTACGTTGAACAAATATTTGCTAAATATTAACTATAAATCTATAAAGAAAAGACACGAATGCATCAAGCTTTAGGTTGTGTTTGGGTTTTAATCATTTTGATTCTTGTATCTTACCATCGGTTAGTGTGTATACAAAATAAATCAAATGAGGTCCAGTAAAAGTGCAGGAGCAGGACAAACAGTAATATGTAAGTATCTTTTTGTTTTCAGTTTTGATTGAATAAGACTTTTATTAGTAAATGAAAGGAAATCAGCTCAAAACTCTTTAATTTGATTTTTTATAATTAAAATGGCGACGTTAAGTTAATTATTAGCATAATCATGCCTAAAAGATGTTAATTTTTGGTAAAGTGCATACAACAATGACAAAATAATATAAAACTTACCTATTAATAAATAAAATCAAATTAAAAATTATAAAGCATACATGGTATAATACGTCATAAAACACACACTTATAATACATATAACACGAAAACTTCACAAAGGACAAACAGTATCAACGTTAAAATTTTAAATGACTAGCTGTTACAAATAAACTGAATTATTATTTAATAATCGAAAATTAGACAGACCTTTGAAACCATAATCAAAAGCATACTACAAAATTTAATTTCATGTAAAAACTTAAATAAATATGTTATGTATTTATTATATTTATACGACACATTTTTCCCATTCCAAAATTCAGCTTCCTTGTTTAACAAAGCGCATGTGCTTAAAACATTAAATTATTTTGTAATTGCTATTACTTTGGTTTCTTGTATACTGTGCAGCCTAATGGTTATTATCTTGTGTTACCCGCAAATATCAACTACTTAGATCTTTGAGGCACATTTTGAATTGTTCTTGCCGTACAAAACGTCATTTGCTTTGTGATAGATATATAGAAATTCCTTGTCAGAGTCGCTTGGCGCAGTTTTCGATAATATATAAAAACCCTGAGTCAATATTTTTAACGCATTAGGGAATAATTCAAGACTCAGAAAACATTCGCTCAATAGTGACGACGACACTTAGGGAAAAAATGTCAAATTATTACGGTTTTTTCTTTTTTGGTAATTACTTTTGGGGCAATTTTACTGGATATGTGATTGGTACTACTTAACGTCGTTACCAACATCAGGGGACGTTTTGTACGCGCTTTGCACTAGGTACCTTGCACATAGATCATTTCGAAAACAACACTTACGAGTAACTAGCCGCTGAAGTTTTAATGTTTATCGCTTTTAGTATTGTTACATTACCAAAATCGCAACGCAAAATGCAGAACACGGTATTTTATTCTACAGAGCAAAATTGATTCTGGTAAACAACAGTTTTTTCGCGAATTTTAGTTATTTTGTTAAAATTTTGTATGCTTTTCGTTGTAAAGAATTAAGAACCGTTGTAAGTGCTTTTAATGAAAAACATTTAATTTGTGCTTGCATAGACGTAAAAAAAAGAAATACACTTAACATCTGCACATCAGTCTACGTCGTAGTCAACGTATTCAAAATTCATTAACCGCACGCAACTCAATTATAACTGAATCAACTCGTACGGTGCAAACGTCAAACAAACAATTTCAAATGTTATTGGAAAAAATACAAAATCAATTTAACAAACAAATCGGCTGATACGGGGTGATGCACAATCGCAAAAAACCCGTCGCTATCAGTTCCGATCGTTCAAGTAAGCTCAAGGATAAAAGCGTTGCCGCCTTTCTTGACTTAATTAATTCTTACCGCGAGTGCTTAAATGTATCAACAGTAAATGCTATACGTTGGTGCTGTTTGGTGGAAGGGTATTAAAAGCGGCAATCTCAAATTGGGAAGAAACGGAAGCAGTTTAAAAAAATTCTTTTGGATTTAAAAAACATGCATGAATTAATTTCCAATGAACAGGATAATCTAACGCCAACCGATATTTTTGTAAACAAAGCGCGAGCATTATTTTCGCGAATCGAAAACTTGCCTAACGAAGATGTCAAACTGGTATGACATACGGGCTTCCAAATCGCCGAATACGTAAACGCGTCCCATAAAATAAATTAAAAAGTTATGATGATCTTCATAAACTTGCACGAGAAGCAGAACAGTCTCTGCAAGAAATCAAACTTTTTCTAATGCTAATAAGTGCTCGACCGAATACATCAAAAGTAGCAAAGGAACGTTGTCAATACGGCTATCGTCGTAATTTTGGTCACCTTATTGAAAATTGTAAAATGCGTAAACAAAACAAACGGCGTGCAACGTAAACAATAACGCGCCACCACTAGTCAAATGTTACGGATGTGGAGCTCCAGACAAAGTACGTTTAAATTGTTCAAATTGTAACTCTACACTTACTACCACAACACCACGTTACTTAATTTTCCGACAATTATGGAAACTAACGTTATTACTACTTCTTGCGGAAAACCACTACCCCTTATTAATCTTCTTCAGCGTGATGGAGTTGTTTTTGCGAACTCTGGTGCTCAAGCTAACATTACAGGTAGACGTGTGTATGATTTCTTAAAAACAGTTAGTAACCCGTTTCCCGAATCACGAGTCACAATTGCATAAAGAGAAAAAATTGCAAAAACTGAAAAAGTGCTTATTGCTCAAGTGGAGGCAGTCGTTATGAATATATGCATAAAAACAATTCTTATATTAGTCCCAAATATTTTTAAGTTTCGCGCCGTCACTAAATTAATGTGAGTAATTAATTGTTAGGATTAAGGGCGATTTTGTTATGTTTTAAGTGTTTATTATTAATTGTAAACATAAAGAAAAAGACAACGAGCGGCACTTACAAAATCCGATAGCGCCCCGCTTAAACTATCGTGCGCACGCAGTCCCTATCGTAAGCGAGTTGCTCCAGTTAAATTATGCCTTATATAAACGTGAGTTCTTTTGTTAAAGAGACAGTTGGGTCCTGATACCTGTTCCTCCTGTCCCTGCGGGTAATACTGAGTAAGTTTGCTTCTCTAATTTAACCGCCAAAGATACCGCTTTGGCTATTCTTTCCCGATCCCCAGAATGTAGAGATACCGCTTTATGTTTCCTTAACTTTCCATTTCTCCCCTCCGTGTGTTGTATTTGGGATGACGCATTTTTGCTTATATACCGTTACTTTCATCCCTAAATTAACCGCCGCTCTGCTTACATTACCGAAATTCTTACCCCTATTACCGACAAATCAGCTGACTACGAATGGGTTGCATCGTTTGTACTTTACTTTAATATATGCTGTTCTCTGTAAAACTAATAACAACTTGTTTTGTGTTTTTTATTTTATATACTTTTTTTTATATACTATTTTAAAAAGTTTTGAGTTTTTTTTTTAATTTCTCCGAACTGTTTTCTGTTAGACGATCAGAACACTGGAATTTTTAACCTCCACTGTAGTTGACCGACGAGCAAACAAAAAGTAAACTTCGTCAACAAATCTGGCGCCCGAGATCCGCCGGCTTTTGTTATTTACAGAAATTAACCAAATTGGGAAGCAAACGTCACATTTTACCTTTGCTCTAATACTACTACAAGCCAATAGCAGCAGCTACGCCTTTGGAGCTGTTCTATTCCAGAAGGAGGACAATGGTGAACTTCTAGTGAATACTCCAGTAGGCTGCTAACAAGTGCAGAACGCAATTACAACTCTACGGAATGCGAGGCCCTAGAATTGATATGGGTTGTTGCAAAATTTTAAGGATACATTAAAGGATCCGCGGTGCATTGCTACTCTGACCATCGACTATGCTTATAAGTTTTATTTGGACAATTATCACGGTGGGCCTTTTAATTATAACACTTTAATTTTAAAATATCTAATGTCCCGGGGCGCACGAATGTAGTCGCCGATTTTCTTTCGATCCCAATATTAAAAAAAAATATTAAAGCTTTGGAGACAAAGTAACCGCTAACAGATTTTACGAAGTGGACCGACAGAGGATACCTAATTACAGGAAGTGTTCTCTACCGACATTTTCCAGAAGAAGATTCCAAAGAAGCGCTGTTTGTAGTTTTACTAGCTGATCAAACCAAAGAATTGGATGAATACCATGGTGCTTTAACAACTGGACATTACTGGATAGAATGAACTTTGTTCAAAATTAATTGAAGATATTAATGGCCCGGCATGCAGCGTGATGTTGCTAACCACATCAAAACGTATTTGTAGTCGTTGTCGCCTCTCGGGTAGCTTTCAGTTAAAGAATTAATTATTACGACTCAAATTTACAATATTTTATTTAATACAATAATAATAAAAGTTAATAAATTGGTGTATTTAGTATTAACAAATTATTATAGGCGGCACTGTAATTTAGTTTGGTTTTGTTAGTTACAGCTAGTATATGAAACAAATTTAAATAATTTTTTTGTATGCGACGAGGGTTGGTTATCGAGCAGCCGTCAGTGATGAATTTTACTTGGATTGGGTGAGTTTTATCGGTTGTACTTTGCACGTGTCTAAAATGAGGTTAAATTACAGGAATTGATTCTTTGCAATTTGAATCACGCGCATTAGTTTGTTTAACTCAGCTCGCGCTAAACGTATTTGGCCCAGTACTTTATTAGCAAAGTCCTTTCGTCCAGCTGACTCTAAATGTAATTAACGCAATGCAAAAACTCAGGAACTTTGCACATGGCCGTTTTGCTTAGTTAGCACTAAATGAAATTGTTAGTGTTTTTTGGGTCACGGGTCCTTCTGTGTAAACTAGGGCTCCACATGTACTTAACGCAGTGATGGCACACTTGGTTAGGTTTGAGAAACATTTGCTCTACGTTTAGAACTAGTGTCGGAAGTATGGGATTCTATTTAATTTTTATTTGTTGTAGCCCTCTACCCAGAATTACAAAGACTTCAACAAACTATAGAAAATAAACTAAAAATGCATTAATTCGAAGGACGGCACAAAATGAAATAAAAAATAACTCGGTAAACGGCAAAATAATAACGTTAGAACTCTGGTATTAAATAAATGCGTAGTCGGGAAAATAGCGGTAATTGTTAACGGGTTTATATTTAATACGACAGAAAAACTCGGTTTGGCAAAAAAATCACTTGAATGCAACAGTTCGACGAATAACTCGATTAACGGATATCGACAAAAAACCTGGATATCAAGCATCGTGGCGTATTTATACCTGTAGATATCTACGAAATGTGTGACGTCACGCGCTTTTTCTTAGTTTAATGTTTATTGTTGTTTATCGGCTGCATGCTAGTGAATGACAACACAATATTGTATATTTGCTCGAGATTTTCTATATAAAATTTTTCATAATTTCCATACAAAAATTATACGAAAATTTAACAATTATTAAACTTATTATACAAATTCTTACAATTTTGCCAAAGATATAAACAGATCAAAAGGTTTTACTTAATCTTATTACAAAGTACAACATTTAGAACAAATTGACAACAGTAATAAACCGTAAAAAAAGCAGTCTAAAATTAATATAATATCGAGAGAGTGAGAGAGACTGTCTAATGTTGTCACGTACAAATAAGAAATAGTAGAACCTAATAATAAACAAATTAAACAAGTAAAACACACTAAATACAAACAGTACGTAGTCCCAGTATTTAAATTGAGCGTTAAATTGTAAGAACACTTGGTTTACATACACAATTTACACACGGCAATTAGTGTGTTGAATATGCAACCCAACATTTAATTTTAAAACAAATTTGTATTTGCTATATTGGGGTAAGTACCTCCCGCAAACTCAATAGGTATTTTGCGTTCCGTGAGGAATGTGTTAGAAAAGAAATAGAAGTTGTTGTTTTACTTCTTTGCTTAGCTCTCGATAAATAGACATCCACGCTTTCACTAGTATTCGTAACACCTAAAAGTTGCTTCCAGCCGTCTGATATTATAGATACTGACTGTGCGGTATTTCAACTTCATAGAAGGAAATGATATTCCGATCGGCCATTTGAATATAAGTCAACTCCAGGAAGTAACCAAGGAGAAGGAACAAAACTCTTCAAAAGATCTACGTGATTTTTAGAAATTGTATTAAGAAATGAAAAAAGAACGAGTATTTACGATAGGTTCAGAGAAATAGAGCTTAACCAATTATTATTGGTAAGTTGTTAAAACACCTCAAAGACTTTCCGAAACTTCCAGTTTCAGCAAAACGAAAGTAATTACAAAATGTCTAGCCCGTATCGGAAATAAAATCGATAATTATTTTCGACCAATTGAAAATTCGCAGTATGCGCGCCAGATATAAATTTCGTTGTAACAATTAATCGCGACATACGTTTTATTCGGTGTATGGAAAATAAAACCGTAACAATTTCTAAAGAAGTATGTGGCAAATACCACGTCTCCGAAATATTTTGTTTTTTTTTGAAGATGTAGAAGAAACACTTCAGCAACCATTAAGGAAAAGAGACCAAAGAAAAATTTCTCCTAGATGACGTATGCACAATGTAGAGGAGAGGCGGTAACACAACGGGATATTGGTCACTGACCTCACCCAGCTGCTTATTAAAAAAGAGGGTGCTAAAGACTATCTAGAACTTAAGAAGTGAGGCGCGAATGTGCAGTAGTTTTTATTGTTTTGTTGTTTTTTTATAATCGTTTTGGTTAATGTGTTTCCCATTAAACAGTATTAAAGTGAGAAATTATTTTTGTTATAATTTCACTGTATTAGTAATTAAATTGAAACTTAGATTTAAAATAATTGCAATTGTTCCATGAACTAATAATAGTATATTATACCACCAAGGTTGTGAAGTCTGTCATTATTGCCTTATTAGAAATAAACTGGTGCTAAGGCAATAATGGACTTCACAACCATGGTGTATATACTATTTTTCTACTACTAGCCAAATTTAAGCGAAAAATAAAAATAAACATTTTTCTTGTAAAAATCAAGTAGCACAGGAATGCAAATAAATCAAAAGCATTAAAAGCTACATACGTTGATAAACCAACTGCAACTGATTCACTAAACACTTGTGTGACATATTTCACCTTCATTTTCTGAAAATTATTTGGAGTGATATGTAAATTAGTTGATTTAGGAGCCAATCGCAGCGGTTTAGATTTGTCTGACATGTAGAAATTTTAATGTCTTTCCAAGATGCTTTTGTTATTAAAAGATTATATCGTATTTAATCAAGTTATTTTGCACCGACTTCAATAAATAAGGGACATCGTAGAAATAATAGATTTTCTTATCGTTTACGAGAAGGTTTGGTTTTTCAGGTGATACATATATTCTTTTAATTAGGCTTAGAAAATTTTACTACTGCCCTAACATTCGCACCGCATTGTAATTGTAGCTTTTCTATGCAGTCTAATACTATCGACATCAATTTGTCACCTTTACATATCGTATTTGTAAAGATGTAGCACAAGGGTTGTTTAACTTTTATATATAACTCTAACCATGATCACGTAGCAGTTTGAGCTGGCAAAAAATTTAAAACCTACTTTAAAATTAACATTTTGGGGCTCGTAAAATATAATTTTAGTAAAATTGTTTGTATTCCTCTATTTATCTCCTGCTTCTTAGTGGTTTATTTTTTAAGTCCACTTCAGCTGTCACAATTTGTGCTCTGCTTTTGGGAAGTAATCGTTGGGAGATGTTAACTTCAATTGAAGTGCTTTCTTTTCACGTTGCAATTTAAGAATGTTCCTCCGTAATTTTCTTTACCTAAGAGTATTTGAGCTGCAAGCTTGAGTAGTTTTGGTATAGCTAGAGATGTTAACGGGCATTTATTGCTTCGCCAATATACCTTGCATCATTTGAATATTGGGTTTCAGAAATTGACACTTGTAATTCATTTAGGAATGGCAAGTGTTTGCCACATTCTCGTTAAGTTTTTAGAGTCGACATTTTTATGCAACAGATCGGACCTTCCAGATTCTGTTAACCATTCAAAACACCTACAACAAAATGTTTGTAATTTACTTAAAATTCTTGATGTAACTTAACTCGCCTGGTTAAATCTCCTTTGGGAAACCTGAAACAACTGATTCTACCATCATATTTAATAAATAAATAAATTCAGGTTATGTATTTGCGGTTATGGGATGGGGGCGCGAATTTTTAAACTAATGGCATTTTTTTATTCAAATAATTTTATCGTGTTAGGTAATTTTAAGCAGCAAATAAGTTAAAGATAATCACCTGGATATACAAAATTATGTTTCACTCGTTTTTGTTAAACAACTATTCTTAGATTCTCAAAAATTTGAAATTGTCCATTATTAACCTAGATCAACAATAGAAAAAATTATTAACCACTAATAGAGAAATTCAACTTCTCAGTTGGCTAGGAGACGCAATAATTGTCCACTTCACAGCTAGTAGTAGAAAAAAATTCTTATTACTTATGTGAGTATTAAAACACTCTCAACACATGGCAAATTTCCTAATTCCGTTACTTAACAGCACTCACCACATGCTCATTGGTGTCTATTTCATTTAGGATCAATGAGTCGAAATATTTACGTATATTTATCAAAGTGATTTCCATCATTCACGGTCCAACACAAAGAAGCCGGCAAACGTTAGAAAAATATTCTTTTGATATGAAAACTATGGATATGTGGGCTTAAGTATTTTCTGCCATTTTAGATAATCAATAAGACGGAACTAATTCATGCAAGTCGACAGTACGTGAATTGTATAAAACAGCGTATCCGTATTCAAATAGAGGCGAATTGACATATATTCAAATATACTTGGGATAAAAGATCCCATTTCCATTTGAATAAAAGAAAATAAACGTATCTTTCTCAGCGTTATTCAAAAATCGTCGACTAGCAGTTTTTTAAGGGGGAAAACTTTTGTGTACCGCATCGTTTTGCTTATAGGGGTCAATCAAAAAAGAATGTGTTTCATTTTTTTCATCGTTAAATACGAAATTTAAATGCTGCAAAAATATTAAGGATAATTGACTGCAAAAGTACTTAGGGATATACCAATAAAAGAGGATTTGATGATTTATATTCTTTAAGATTTGTTTCAGTCACAATGCTACATCTGCAAGCTTAGTAAATTCGTTTTACAGTAAAACGAAGCTGAAATTTGCGTCGTCATCACAATAGGTATGAGTGCTCGCACTTGAAAATCGTATTTAATATGTTGGGGAGTTTCAATTTCGTTTCAGTGAACATTTTTAGCTGATTATCTTCAACTTTTTTATTCCCTTACGAAAAACCAATTGAGTAGACAAAACATGATTAATTTTTTAAACACGTGCATGCATTCGTAAATGTTTAATTTCAAACCGGAGTTGGTGTGTAGTTTTCAAACTTACTACATAATTGAATTTAACTTCACACAACTTTCGAAAGGTTTATAGTTTTTCGTCAAATACTTGCAGCAAAAAATTAACAATCTACGTCTGTAGTAAAAAGAATTTTTAGACTAAATCGATGTTGTGTATGAAATCACAATCAATTTTACAAAAACGAAAGTCGTTGCTGTTATTCGAAGAATAATGGCGCTTTTAAAAGACATCGTTTGAAATAGTTTACGTACGACGTGACACGGACACGAGACTTTTGTTGCTTGATTCGATTTATTTATAACGCACGTGCGTACAAAATAACACGTTTTTTTTAAATAAAATTTACTGATAATAACTTTTTTTGTAAAACGTGATAGTTTGAGTGTATAAATCACGATTCAATTTCAACAGGTTTAAATACTGGGAATAAAGTTTTAATATTAAAGTTTATCTAGACTTACGATGAAAATTTCAGCGAGATTAGCATTATCTCAAAATATTTACCGTTTCGTTGTTATATTCCAAAAATTGTTGGGTACATAACCCAGCTAATAGTAGCAAAGAAATGCAAACCGACCTAAAAACTAAAAAGTAAGAAAATATTTTAACTATCGATAAGTGTATCAGAAATGCAATACCACACTAAACACAACGATGTAAAAAATCAGTGTGGCCACAGTTTTCAGAATTCGGTTAAGTTCTGTCTCCTTCAATCTTTAAAAATGTGATAGCGTTAGATAGATCGTGACGATGGAAATCCAGTGAAACAATTTTCAACCCACAAAAATGACAATTAAATTTTGCAATATCTTAGCTGACGAACTTTTTTTTTCTGAGAAGAGAAAAAAATCTGCTAACAGGCACCGGTTACCCAGGTGGACCGGTAGTGTCAAGTTGGCTAGGTGGTAGTGCGGACCAACTAAGAAACTCTTCTTAGCTGCCGATAAAAAAACCGTCTGGTAACACTAGTATATAGTTTACATCAGATCGGGGCAGCTTCTTGAACCTTGATAGTGTCTCTGATGCAAGTGATGAAACTGGCTATTATAAATACTCCTTACTGGTTTATATTTATATTCCTGCATTTATCTTTTTTTTTATTTTTTTCTTTCCATTTCAAGATGTTCGTGACCAATACTTTGACATTGTTCCAGGAATCCAATGATTGGAGCACGTACACTCATGAAATTTAAAACTTGGACACCACAATTTCTGTAAACAAAAGTTTGCACATTGTAAAGCGGGCTTACGGGTCTCATTTACAATTCTAACAGCAGGTAGTCTCAGCACGGATTATCTTATAGAAGGACTGTAGAATGAATCATTACACTAAGCACGTTTTAGAAAATAGGTAATTTACGTTGCTTACTTAATTTTTTCTTTAAAGAATATATTTGAAGGTATCGCTAATTAAACACCATAGCTCGATTAATTATCGAATCAAAATTTTGTTTAGGAAATGTTTACAAAATAAAATTAGAAATAATTTTGATTTAAAAAACGTCTACAAGCAATAACTTTTAAATTAAATCAAAAAACTAAACATGGTTATTTGGGTTGACTGATTATTACTTATTTTTAAATAAATCTAACCTACTAATTATTGTAAGTTATTAAAAAAAATCATTAAACTCTCTATTCATAATATTTAGTCCTTACAAAATGTATATTTTATGACGTTTCATTTTTTCTGTAGTTAATATAAAAAGTGAAAATAAAAACTAAGGCAATTCTTATTGTCAACGTATATATTTAGTTTTTGACAAGAATTTATTACATAATTATAATTAAGATACCAAGTTATAGTTTAAAATTAAATGAAAATTTTTTTTAAATAAAGGTATTACTATATAAATAAATATAAGAGATCAATAATGAGGCGTCTGCTCATTGACGCTATCAAGGTACCAATATAATTAATATTAATCGTTTCCCATGCGGTATCAATGGCTGCAATTAGTGCATTACGGTTTACTGGTATAAAATTTGGCCCTTGTTGTCTTCGGATAACAGCAAGTATTCGAGCCCAAACATTTTCGATAATGTTAAAATCTGGGCTTTTTGCTGGCCAGGGTAACAGCTCCAAGTTATTGTCTCGTATCCAATTGCGCACAACCCGCGAAGTATGAATAGGGGCGTTGTCCTTTAACAACAAAAATACATTATGAAAATGTTAATTCAACAGATCCCAAACTATTTTTGGAGAAAGTATAGTGAAATAAGAATACTTACTTGTTGGAAAATATAATCTTCGTCTGGATAAAACACTTCGACTGAAGGTTTCATAATAGTTTCCAAAATATCTAAATACGCAGCAGAATCAAGACGTCCATCGATAGCCCAACAAACTCCTGGACCTCGCGCGCTAACCCAACCCCACACATTCACAGAAAAATAACCACTTCGTTTTTTAGGACATATGTGATTATTTTCGTAACGAGTTCCTTCCATTCTAAAAACTTTTAGTGGTCCATCGTTGCGGCTATTGAACGTTTTTTCGTCGCTAAAAATCACTCGATTCCAAAATTCCAAAGGTTCGTTCACATATCGCCTTGCAAATTCCAGACGACGTCTCATATTTTCGTCACTGAGAACTTCTTTCGCAGCAGCATTATATTTCTTTATTCCCATCTCCTTTAATCTTTTTGTGCAGTTATACGGCATCCGGGAAAATGTGTATCTGCTATAGCCCTGAGTATGTAGCAAATGGTTGTTCTGTTACGTAATGAAACAACTCGAGATCTTGAGCACGTGTAGATACTTTAGGTCTACCACTTCCGATGGCTCTTTCCAAAGTGTGTTCAAGATTCCATTTTACTCGGTAATGCCCTACGGTGCTTTTTGGTATATCTAACATACGTGAAATTTCACGCACGCTACGGCCCGCCGCTAATTCCGAAACAATCCGCGCTTTCAAATCAGCACCGAGATGAGGTGGCATTTTCACAACACTTGAAATTTTAAACTAAAATGAAATTTACATTTCTTACTTTATTTATTGGTTCACACTACCCCTTCTCAAACAGTAGGTAATTGTTTATTTATTACATACTTCTAATGACCAATGTAACAACCCTTAGAGCAATATGACTCAAAGGAAGTAAATTAAACAAGCAAGGATATTCTATTGTTATTGAAACTTATTCATAAAGTAAAAGCCATTTCCTTATAATGCTAATGGACAGGATTTTCTTTTAAGTATTAAGATTACAATAGAGGACTTATAAACTTTCGAAAATATCTAATTATAAATATTTACACTGCAATTGCGCTTTTTCCTTAATAATTTCTTAGCAATAACATACACGTTCTTGGTTTTAAGTTGTCATAAATTTGATATGATATAAATTTGTGTTTCTAATATTACATCACAAACTAATCTTTATTCGCCAAAAAATTGTTGCTTAAGTTGTAAAGCTTCGTACACACCTGAACAACAAACCGAGCAACAAACATAACAACGAACCGAAAGTCAAACAGAACGACAAACGATCTTTTATGATTTCCACAATCCGAACAACAAACGGAACGTTTGTGCTGTTTCCATAATTATTTTCAGTAGTTTTCAGTTCATATATATTTATTATTGAGAAGAAAAAATTGCGGAAAACAAGAAGATAGTGCCAACCAAATTTGTACGCATTGCATTCCTAAACACTGATTAATTTAAAACATTTCTCTTCTGTCAATTCCATAATATTACCTAAAACACAACAAACCCACAAAAGGGAGGACAAAAATAAATAATTTAATTCTCCCGCATAAGTTTGTTCGCCGTTTTGTTTAGATTCGTCCAAACCTGCAAACGCATTTGCGCGCATTTTCTTTGATGTCGGAGAAAAACCGACAAGTTGCGGAAACGCCGCAAACCGTTCGTGGAACAATCAGGACTTGCAAATCTGTTCTAAAATTCGTACGTAGCACCGTCCAAATTAATGTTCCGATTGCCGTTCGGTTCGTTGTTCTGTTTGTTCCTCGGTTTGTTGTTCAGGTGTGTACGAAGCTTTACAATAAGCATATTAATATGAACTATATCTTATGAAAGGAGAGTTATGTAACTATAATTAACGACTTAACGTTACGTTAGTAGATTCCATTTACTATTTACACATATTTTCTTGGAACATTCGATAATTAACTATTGGGATATGATGACCCTATACTTCGCAGGTTGTGCGCAACTGGATACAAGCAAATAACTTGGAGCTGTTACCCTGGCCAGCAAAAAGCCCAGATTTTAACATTATCGAAAATGTTTGGGCTCGAATACTTGCTGTTATCCGAAGACAACAAGGGCCAAATTTTATACCAGTAAACCGTAATGCACTAATTGCAGCCATTGATACCGCATGGGAAACGATTAATATTAATTATATTGATACCTTGATAGCGTCAATGAGCAGACGCCTCCAAGAATGTATCAATAATAATGGAGGTCACACCCATTATTGATTTCTTATATTTATTTATATAGTAATACCTTTATTTAAAAAAAAGTTTTCATTTAATTTTAAACTATAACTTGGTATCTTAATTATAATTATGTAATAAATTCTTGTCAAAAAACTAAATATATACGTTGACAATAAGAATTGCCTTAGTTTTTATTTTCACTTTTTATATTAACTACAGAAAAAATGAAACGTCATAAAATATACATTTTGTAAGGACTAAATATTATGAATAGAGAGTTTAATGATTTTTTTAATAACTTACAATAATTAGTAGGTTAGATTTATTTAAAAATAAGTAATAATCAGTCAACCCAAATAACCATGTTTAGTTTTTGATTTAATTTAAAAGTTATTGCTTGTAGACGTTTTTAAATCAAAATTATTTCTAATTTTATTTTGTAAACATTTCCTAAACAAAATTTTGATTCGATAATTAATCGAGCTATGGTGTTTAATTAGCGATACCTTCAAATATATTCTTTAAAGAAAAAATTAAGTAAGCAACGTAAATTACCTATTTTCTAAAACGTGCTTAGTGTATGATTCATTCTACAGTCCTTCTATAAGATAACCCCTGCTGAGACTACCTGCTGTTAGAATTATAAATGATACCCTTAAGCCCGCTTCACAATGTGCAAACTTTTTTTTACAGAAATTGTGGTGTCCAAGTTTCAAATTTCATGAGTGTATATTCAAAAAATGTGTGTCTAGCATCATTGACATCGTCACAGTAGCTACAATCAGAGGAGTTAATTTTATTAATACCTGCTAAATAGGCATTGAAACAGCCATGTACTAAGAGGAATTGACTCAGGTGGTAGTTAACTTCACCGTGTTTACTTTTAAACTATGTTACATTATCTTAGCTAATGAAAAATTACAAAAAAAAGACGTTGCATTGGTTTAACAGCTGTTTAATCGGTTACACACAAACTACGTCATACACAAAATATATTGATAGCAATACAGCATATCGTGCTCTTTCGGTGATATTTACACATACGATTATAAAGTAATTAGCGACACCGCAAACAAAGAATAGACACAATTTGATAGCCGTGGCTATTAAGTGAAACGGATTCCTATCTTTCCTGAGCGTCGTTCTTAACCAGCTTGCTACGCTCACAAAGCGTGTGGATTCAAATGTAATGATGAGTAATTAATTGTAAGCACCACCTTGACTTAAAACGTATTTTATCAAAGCAGTCAAGGTTACGTTGATAGTAATACGAACAAACATAATAAGAAACCATGGGGTACAAGTAATTGGTCTACCTGAAGATAAGTTACTTAACTAGGATTACATATGGGTATCGTTTATTAAGACGTTCTTTTGGAGCGTTCAACATCAATAGTTCCATTTATAATTAAGTAATGGTTTGATACTGGTGATTGGATTGTTCGGATATACACACTAAAATTTAAATAATTGCGAAACAAAGCACTGATGGCGATTTAGGTCGGCGGCACAGGAAATTTAATTTAAGGAAAGCCCTTTTCCGGTGTTAAGACAAGACACCTCAAAGCCGCTTCTTCCCGTTATCTTGCGTGACAGAATTTTACTTGGCACCTCCTAACAGCATAGGTTTATTTCCGCATATAACTTCGTCGAGTTCAAGTAAAGGTCAAGAGGCTAATTCTTTCAATTACAACAGCGTAAGGCAGAAACTGTTCTCGAGGACAACCCACAATTTCTGAACGTACTAAAATCTCAGCTGGCGTTAAGCAAAGTAATCCCAGAAATTACGAACGGACAAAAAAACTGTAATAATTAGAGAAAGCAAATGAAGCAAAATATTCGACATGTGTTGAAATATATGTCAGTAATCTCACACGTTTATTCTAAACAACATTTCGGTTTATTATTCGTTAAATATTTGATGTAATTTACGTTTCACAATAAGCGGATGGTTCAAACAACTTCAGATTAATATATCACTTGTGTTTAGAATTTCCTTTTGCAGTTACTTATTTTACACAACACGACTGTTCTTGTTGACAGTCACATCAAAAGAGGAAGAAAGTACCACGCACGCAATTAGATTTAGACGTTGACCTTGTCCTATTAAACTTGCGGTGAAAGTAGGCAGAACCGTAATAAGCAAAATAACACATACGCAGGAAAATCCTAACGTTAGAAAAGTAAACGCTAATAAACTTAAATTTTTATCGTAACAACCAGTGATAAACGTTTTTGATGATGAGCTTTGTCCATTTTCCTTTGGGAGAACTAAGCCATATGTGGTTTAGAGTATACAACAGCCAATTTGTAATGTCACTGCTGTTTGAAAACGCCCTAATGTGGGCAGAATCCAATAAGCAGAAGCAATGCGTCTTGAGAATTAAGTCAGTGTAGTTATGTTTTTCTAGTCCGTCAATCTAAATAGGCACTGCATATAAGAAGACGTTGTTAACAATTACCGCCAATATCATACGAGTTGAGTATTCTTTCGAGAGATGTTGCTAGCTTAACCGTTTTTTTTAGTCTACTATTCACGTAGAGCGTAAACGTAAGGCGCTTGTGCAAGAACCTGCCCAGATAATTGATACTGTCCTTATGACATACAATTGTATTATCTAGCAAAAAATTTAACTCTGAAATATTTCTTCTGCTATAAAATACTACTACCTTAGTTTTCTCTACAGTTATATGCATGAGATTGTCTTCATCCAGGAGGATATACGGTTAAAACACCAGTTTGTCATTTCCATGAGATCAAATTTAGTTTTTGCTTTGCAAATAGTCGTCGGCCTAAGCAGAAATGCTGATATTTTCCAAAGTAGGTAGGCGTAGGAGATCATTGTAAAAAACATTCCAGAGCAGAAGTCTTAGCAGTAAACCCTGGGCGACGCCCGAATGCAGGTTTAGACAAATGGGACAACGTTGTGAGTCTAGATAAGTAAACTTTTCTGTATGGTAGATAATTAGACATCAGTTTGATTAAATGATTATCGATGTTTTTAGCAATCAACCTTTCCAGGAGGAGAGACCAGGGAAGGGCATTAAAAGCGTTTTTAATTATTAACAAACCCTTTCGTTAATCACTTTTTTTACTAAATATTAGGCGCGATTGCGGATAAGAACAAACACGTGTTTAATATTTGACTCTTTCAGTGCGCAAACGCGTTAAATAAAATTTGAAGGCCATGTTAAAGTCGAGTTCACGCGATTAAAATTTAGTTGACCTACATTTTTGAGGTCGCTAAACGTTTGTTTTTTGTAAAAGTTTGTAGTGGACGTGATTTTGTTTTAAAATTAAAGTTTCATGATCAAGTGTTATTATTAAAAAAACGAAGTAAAACAATTAATTTATGCTAACAATTTGAGGTGGTTACACAAATACAATTAAAGTAATAAATACCAATTCCTTTGCTTTGTTGTTATTGCCGGGACTGGATTATATTTATCATTTCAATAGATCATTGCATGTTCATTGCTAGTGCTCGTCGACGTGTCAGAAATATATTGGCACATGACACTAACAAATTGACTAATACTTTTTACTGATGAAATGAATGCTCGAAGACACAAACCTCTCACTTTTGGGATACCCATTGCGTATAGGTAACTAGAAAACTTGTTTGTAACTTCCTTCATTGTCTTTCTTAAACTTATCAATAATATCTTGAAACCGCTATGTAGGAGTCGTCCTAATTAAAAATGACATAAAATCATATCATCACTACGTTTGAATTATGTTCAAGCATTGAGTACCCCAACTTTGCAAGAAATTAGGAAAATCTGTAAGTACACTTAAGTTTATATTAATATTAGTCGACGGGAAAAGTGTTTACGTTTATGACCTTTGGTTTAATTTGCATAGATTTTTTAATAGTTGAACGCAAATATGTGTAAAGTGTCTTATTGAATTAGATGAAACCGATTTCGTAATTTTTGTTTTCAGTTAAAAATTTCGAAGTGTAGTACTTTTCTCTACTTGTCATCCCTATTAAACTTTGCCCTCTTATTAATGTAAGTACTAATCCTATAAAAATTCAATTTCTAATAATTGTAGTTAAGCTGTCAAAGAAACTTTATTGTTGCGCTTTAATTTGTGGATTTGGTAACACAACAAATAGAGAATGAAGATACCATAAGATGTATATAATGCAGGTTAAATTGCTTAATTTATTCTATGATTTTTTAATGACTATAATTATTACTGCTATTAAATTTTGTAAAAATAGAAGCTTTTGAGTTTGCCATCCCTATAAATTCAGTAATCAATAGCCTCCGTTACAACAAAAGCAGATAAAATACATTGTGTTCATTTTGCGAAATGAAATAATTTTTAAAACGGAATAGGTAGTATGTAAACGTCAGATTTACCAGCGAAATTGAAACCGTAACCGAAGATTTCGCTTTGTAACCAAAACAATTGGTCGTTCCATTTATATTTACAATCTCTGTCCGGTCGATTCATCTACTTCAAAAATATATCATCAGCTTGCGAATTTCTATTATACTTTTATTATACAATTTTTCAAACTCATACGGTAAGAAAATTGTTATTTTGTTCAGTATTTTTCTTTACTATTTGTACGCGTCGAAACAGAAACCTACCGGTTTTATTAGAAAACTTTTTTCGATAACCAAGTTAATTGTTTTACGTTCGGGTTTTCATCTAAATAAAACACATTTTCTTGCTTTCCCTACAAAACAGCTGTTATCGTTTGGGGTATTAACTTAATGAAATTGGGGTGTATAATACTTAGTACTCATAATATCTCTTACAAGGGTTGTTCTCATCAATTTGCATGTGAGAATAGAAGTGTGTTTTCTTTTTAGGTCTATTTGTGAAATTTTATCTTTTATATATTTATATGTATAATGTATACGATGGTAGATCCAATAAGAAAACAGCCCTACGTGTTGGGTGGCAGAGCACGCAATAAGATATAAGTGACAGGTGACTGGTCGCGTGCGATCGCCGTTAGTGCACGAGGGGTGGATTAACAATAACACGTAGACCCTTAAAGGACATAACCCTACCAAAATTTTAATAAGCAGTCACCCTGATTGTTAATTGTCTAGACAGTACTACATCGATTTCCGCTTTAAGACATTTTTAAAGATAAAAGATTTCTATTGTTGGGAGGGTTTAGATTCCAGACATGTTTTTGGATTCATTTTCTTTCAGTCTGCCGATTTTAATCTGCGAAAATCTTTCCATTATAAATTCTTCTCTTAAAAGTCTTAATTACGTTATACAATATAAGATTTAAAAAAACTTCTTTTAATGGTTACAATTTTACTTTGTTATATTTATGCATTTTATTTAATTATGATTAAGTTTTATTGATCATAAAACGGTAAAGTTGCTGTGGTTGCAAATAATTTCCTTATAAAAAAGAACCTTGAGTCACGATATCGTGTGTACACTTATTAAATACATAATTTTTTACTGCTAATATATTTTTTGTAATAAGAAAATTAGCATTGAAAAACTAATTTTTATTTTTAATACATTCGTGATTGGCTTTTTGTGTTTTTTTTAAAGATAATCTGATGTACAAAACGTTTTAAATATGAATATTGATTGTGATGATTGTAAGTATGTGTACACTGGGCAAACAACGCAATTATTGTTAAAATGGTAATCGTAGTTGCCAACGTTTGTGATTATTTAAGTATTTATGAGATAACAATTTTCAAAATTTTTCTGCGACAAGATAGATCAAAACTATTTTCTTTGAATTAATAAAACAACAAAAAGTAGTACACCATGTACAAGAGTACAATTTGGTCACCATCAGAATAAAGTTTGGTATTACTTTATGAATTATGATTAGTCAGTAAATCACCGACAATTAAATATTTATTTTTAACAATTTTTAGTTTAAGACAAACGTTGCAAAATTTGTTTGCTTGAGGTTGGAAGAAATCAATTAGCTACAGTTCCAACACATACTGCTTGGATTAAAAGTCTGTAATAATAATGAGTGTAGCGTTTACCTATACCTATAATAAAAGTTGTTTGGTAGTTTACTTTAAATTTTACGAACTACAAAGACGGGTTTCAATTGTAACCGCCATTTTTAATATCAAATCAAAATTGTTGAAAACATTAATGTTGGCAAACGTTCTTCTGTGAACAGAAAAAAGGGTACTCAATAAGAATGAAAACGGTTTAGTTTAAATAGTTAAAGAACGGTTTTTTGAGGTTCTAGAAATAAGATCTCAAGAAAGAATTATTTTTGAGAAAAAAATCTAGAAAAGATTTCCAAAAAAATCTCAACAAGAAATTTGACAACGAATTTTAAGAAAATAATTTAAAAACTGGCATTATGAAAAACATTTGAAAACAGATCTTGTAAAGGAATTAATTTTTTGTACCTGGAACTTCCAGTTTTATGAGCGATCACATAAAAAATAAGTGGAAAAATGTTTCGCTTGGATGAAAATAAAACTTGTCATGGTTTTTTTTTGCTATTTGATAGAAATTCACTTTTTAGCGTCATAAAAGTGACTTTTGGTAAAACATTGGCCTGTAGTTTAAGCAATTATGGTTGAGTCCGTGCATTCTTATAAAAACCACTTACAGTACGAACGTTATATAGTTGCCGACCTGAAAAATTGGCACCGTTTCCTGACCGAAATTTTGAAGCACGTCCTCTTTCTTTACCTAAACGTTGACGTACGAAGGTGTCGTACTTCCAAAATTTAAGACTTGGGGAATCCAGATTTAGTAATTAACTACTATTGGATGTAAAACCCAAGAAACTAAATAAATAAATAAATAAAAAGTTTCCACTAAACTGAGGCATTTTTTGACTTCGTAAGTACCAATTCTACTTTTGTAAAATATCTACTTTATCGCCATTTTTCTTGCACGTTGCAGATTACCTTGTAAACTTGCACTTTTTATGCTCCTGACTACCGGGTATATTTGTAGTAAAAGGTGACGTAATAAATTTTATTTTTTGAACGCGGGTAGTTTCAAGCGAAGAAAGAATGCCCAGGGTTTGCTTTAAAGACGTCTATTTACAATTACTTATAAATTTAGTGGGTATTATATTATATACCCTGTGTCCCAGGAAATCTGAAGCATTGGGTTTAACATGGGGAATTTGAAAAGTCCGATTTATATGTCCCCAAAGTGTTTTTAAGAAATTTCCAGTATCAGAACACATTACAATGTGTACCAGAAGACGTTTTTTGTAAAAATTTATTAAATCCAACAAAACATATTAAAAATATTTTAAAAAATGTATCACGTGATAAATGCATTATTTAAATAAACAGGTAAGAGCTGCGTTGTTGATGTTTGGCGTGGCTCAGTTGTCTTAACGAATTACCACTAATTTATCAGCGGTACTAAGGAAGGTTCAAATCCCCAGTCCGATTCCTTTTTTTTAAGTTGGGTTATTATTTTACATGATCACCATTTAATTTAACCAACAGAAAACACCAAAAACTGCACGAAAAACTTGACTCGGACACGTGTTTCAACAGCTAAGCTATTATCATCAGCGATACCGATACTGCAGTTTTTGGTGTTTTCTGTTGGTTAAATAGACGCTGCAGTTGGTGTTCCTTTCCTTTGACCATTTAATTTAGGTCAATAACAAAATATTAGTTTAAATTTTTAATTGAACTGGCAATAGATTCATAACCTGTTGCACAAATACAATTAAAACTTAAGCAGTGTTTAAAAACTTTAGATACAAATGTTAAAACCATAGCAACGATAGTTTTTAAGCATTGTTTAAGTTTAATCGCGTTGGTGCAACTGGTCCTTAGTAGAATATGATTCATTATTAAACATTTAGTGCCTTTTGCACCCATACAGCTTAAACTTAAGAGAGACTTAAAAACAATCGTTGCTGTGGTTTTAACAACTGTGTTTAAGTTTTTAAGCATTGCTTGAATTTAAGCTGTGTTGGTGCATACGGCCTAGTTTAAGCAGTATTAGTCTAACCGGACACGCAATGGAATGATAACTAAGGGACAGTTGTACAACTGGGCCTAACTAACGAAATTAAAATGATTTTGGTACGTTTTAATTGTAACAATATATGCATTTTGTTGTTGACATACTAACAACAGCCACTAGTGCACAATCATCGTCATGTTTAAATAAATACTTTAACTAAATATTCATGGTGGTTTTGAAAAGAACCGATTATAATGGTTTGCTTAAAGCAAATGTTCAAAAATCCCTCAATTTTGTACCAAACAGTAACCCAGCCTATTATAAAACTTCCAACGCACATATGATAATTGTCGAGCATTGATTTGCTGACATTCTTCGCGGATTGCGATCTTCAAATCGTCTAACGAATTGGGTCGGTTTTGATAAATCTTGTTTTTAAGATGTTCCCACAGGAACAAATCACAAGGTGCCAGATCAGGAGATCGTGGCGGCCACTGAATTTGTCCCCGTAAACCAATAACACCATGAAAAGTATTTGCTAAATATTGTCGAACTATCACCGAGTTGTGTGCTGGACAACCATTCTGTTGAAACCAAACTTCTTTTTGCAGATCTTCCACTTTTTCTCGTAATGCTGGTACTACTCTGTTCTGGAGCAATTCTAAGTAGAACATTCCGTTAAGATAAAAAAAGGGCCGAGAATTCTGTCACGGAACAATCCAGCCCACACATTCACCTTTAAAGGATACTGGGTTTGCACCGCCACCGCCATGTTAGGGTTTTCACGCGCCCAAATTCTTCAGTTTTGACTGTTAGGTTTATTGTGCAAAGTGAATGTGCTCTCATCAGTGAAAACAACGTTTCTCAAGAAATCCCTGTTGTTGTTGTAGGTCTTCTGCATTACTTCGGAAAACTTTACTCTGGAGTTATCATCGCCAGATCGCAACTCCTGGCATCTTCGAAGTTTGTAGGAGTTGTATCGTTGTTTTCGGAGAATGCGTTGTACCATTGATTTTGAAACCTGTTTCTACCTCAAAAGTACGCACTGATGTTTTATTTGTAACAGAAACTGCAGCTAGAACAACTTCGGTGTTTCTCAATTCCAACTCCCGCGGTGGTTTGGAAATATCATCACTACGTATTCTAACAGACCCAGTTGTTATAAGCTTATCTATAATTCTTTGAAACGTCGAATAACTCGGTACTTCTTCAAGCATTCCTAGAAAATTCTGTTGTGTTTCACGGCAACTACTTCCACTAAAATGCAAACGAATAACGAATATTCGCTGCTCCAATGTTAAATTCCCCATTATTTATACAAATGTATAACAAACCAATCGCAAAACTCAAACAATTATTTAAGAAACGAACAAGGAAATCTTGACACAAAGTACAAAATGTATTCTGATGTACCATTCTTTTTCGACGCTTGTAGCAGCCGCCTTACGTTTTGTTTTATTGTTCAAATGCTTCATTAATCACGTAAACGTAATTTCTAATTTTTTGTATCTACCTACAAAACAATTACAAGCAAACGTTCGTATGCAGTTTTACAATAATGCTATGCTACTGTCTAGTACAAAACGGACAGTATTTCGAACTGTCCCAATCGGTTCTTTTCTGGATCACCATAAATATTTATTTATTATAAAAGATTGATCAAGATGATGATTGAACACTACTAATTCTTGTTATTAATGTCAACAACTAAATTCATTTATTGTTACAAATTAAAACGTACTGAAATGGTTTTAATATCGTTAAGTAGGTAATAATAACTAATATGTAGGCAACGCGTGATTCAAAAATTTTTTCATTAAAGTGGACCATAAAAAAATTCACGTACGTCTATTCTAAATACATAAAACTGGATGTGTTGGACCTACCAAAGTACTATTGAACTATTGAAGTCATCTGAATTATTAATTAAAAAAAATTGAAGTTAAATCTGTCAGAGTTGACAAATGTACAAGCTAAGCTAAGATACACCTGTTATATCTTGCTTTGTCGTTCATGGCAACGTTTAATAAAAAAATTTGTAAATCACGCGTTATGTTTAACAATTTAAATAATATTTTAGTAAATTTCTTGCCAATTCAAGTAAAAAATTTAAACTTTTAGTAACATCTCTTTATTGATAGAAATTAAACTCTGTTCATATAAATAATAATACAACTAAAAAAAAAAGAATCAGTCTGGGGGATTTGAACCTTTGTAAGAATCGGCGATAAATCAGTGGTAATGCGTTTAGACAACTGAGCCACGCCGAACATGAACAACGTATCTCTTACTTGTTCATCTAAATAAAGATTTTCACCACGCGATACATTTATTGAAATATTTTTGATATGTTTTGTTACACTTTAAAATTTTTTACAAAAAAACCGTTTTTGATACACATTGTAATGTGTTTTGATACTGGAAATATCCTAAAAACACTTTGGGGACATATAAATCGAACTTTTTAAATTCCCAATGTTAAACATTTACAATGTAGGTTTAATACGCGGGATAGTTCGCCAGTCGCGGTTGGAACAGCGACAGCTTTTGACAACGGAATTTTCAGCTAAACAAATACTCTCACTGAAACAGGTAAGTTATAATTATTTATCGGTGGCGGCCGTTTACACCCGCTTTTAAGTTTATTGGTTAGAACTTTTGTCTACGGCGCTCGCTTGTTATAGCATACACCACAGAGTTTATTATTGCTGATTACGGCTTGGCAAATGACGGAAGTCCGTCTCAACGTGCCCAGAATGCCTTGTGGTTGTACTCGTACGGTAATGTCTGGCGAGCGAGCAGTGTATGTATGCGAAGTCCTGTGGTCGGTGTTGACGACGATTTTGTGGTGGTGATACTTTGCCTAGGTCAGCGTCTCCCAGCAGGCCTACTACGAAGTTCAGTCAAATAGATTAGCTACCTTCGAAGAATCACCGATACGAAACGGCTAGTTCTAAACGGAACGGTTTAGTAGGACAGCAGCTGCTCCCAAAGAGATCAGCCACAGTGCTTAGGGTTCGGGGTAAGTAGATGCGGGCTATTTGGATTATTAACGGTGATTGTTTTTAGGGGGTTTTCTGGAAATTAAGAGGGTTTTGTGCTACTCCTGTACCGAATTGAATCGGCATCTGCAGTGGTCTTTGGGTTAGTACTTGCCGCGCCCGTACCAAATTAAATCAGCATTTGCAGCGGTCTTTGAGTTAGTTGCGGATAACTCTAAGCGGTTTTAAACTCGGGGTTCAAGATTCAGAACTAATGCGGATGGAGTCCTTAAGGAATTGTTAAGTAAAAAGTGCCTTTTTGGTATTGCGCTCTCTCTTATATAGGGGGTTCTATCTTAAGCAAAAAAGCGGGCAGCAGTAGCACGTTACGACAAAAGTCGAATTTGCCGCGCATGTTGCTAATTTTCTATTGATGGAAATAAAATTAACAAAAGTTTCGGAGACGATTAGCGGACATTTTCTTCTTCTTTCTACATGGGTGTTGTAACGTGCTTTTTAAAGTTAAAATTTTACACATAAATTATTACTGTGTGTTTCAATAATTCCAAATCGAATTGGTGTTTAAATTTAAATTCGGCCGCATTCACCGTAAGTACTGTTTTTTCCTTTCTATTGCTTTGTGGTTGTGTTAGTTCTAATTACGACGTATGGGTTAGTACTTGCGTTGATCTCATTGTCTCATTGTGTATTACACCTGGATAACTCTTAGGTGTGCTGGAATGGCTATTTAAAAACCTTTCCCTATAAACTTAACGACTACCACGGTTTTGCATTCAATTAAGTTGCAACCAGCCGGTAAACTCTACGGTCTGCAGTAGTTGCTCATTCTGCATAATATATACTTTAAGGGAATATATTCGTCACCCGTTCTTTGCTGCATACCTCTCTTAAGGAAAATCCTGGGGTTACTTACCTTCTAGAGCTGTCAAATACTGTCGCTAGTAGGAACTTTTATTTTCGGGACTGCATACTACAGAATACAGTTAAATTTTAATGTTTAAGTAACCTATTCAATATTAATGCGTATCAAGCTGACGTACATGTGACATTAAATAGTTTGAATCTTTAACATTTAAGAAAATTTTTTATTCGGGGTTGACTGCACCACCGACGTTTGGTTTTGTTTTTAAGCAGCTCCATTTGAGCTTGGGCGCTTTACGTAGAGTGGCTAAAGCTAAAACAAAAGGCTTTTGGGTTGGCGGGAAGTACTCACCTTTTTAATTTGAGTTTAAGTTAGTTTTAAATAACCATGTCTAACTGACTGAGTTTGTCAAGTCTTCTTAATAACCAATCCTCAATTGGAACGTTAACTTTAATTTGGGATGGAACTAAAAAACTTAGCTGAAATTCGACACATTAATTGCGACCTTTAATTATTGTTTTGCTAACGCACCTAATTATATGCGACAGTCTCTCTCTATTTCTGTCCATTCTCTTAGTACTTTAAGTTTTAGTTGCTATATTGAGTTGTCTATTTGCCTTTTTGATTTGTGTTTGTTTTAGCGTAATGAACTTTAGTAAAACCTGTTGAACTCCTGTTGATCGGTTTTATTTCTTTCTATTACCCAGCAGGTGGCCCCTTGTTAAGCAGCAGTCTATTTCTTTACAGTTTTTTAAAGACTCCCCACTCACCGGCTAAGCCGAACGCTGCTGTGCTAACTACTATAAATACTGGATCCTCCACGAATTTAGTGCGCTACATTAAGGCAAATTTCTTTACTTTTTCTTTCTAAGTTGTAAAGCTAGAGCCGTTGCTTTCTTTTGTTATTTGTGAACTACAACTGTTACAAATATATATAATATTGTCTATTTTCATACAGGGTAATTTATTGGTAAATGGTAACATTAAGAAGATTATAAAAAACATGTATAGTTTAGGTCCCCAATTCTTTATAGCCAAGATATTTTTTTGTTTATTTCTTTATTTGCCTTACTCACTTACCAGATTGTATTTTTTTTTATATTGGCAACATATTTTCCTTGTCCAGTAAATTATCTAATAGCGTATAAACATTAATGTTAAACCAGGTAATGGACTTAAAAATTTTGTTTACTTAAAAAACGCCATGTATGCCAGAATCTTGAAAAACTGCATTGCATATTTAAAAAGAGCGGAAAAAACTGAGTTAAAATAGACACTTTTATAATTTCCGCATACAATGTTGTTATAACTAATTTCAGACAAACTTAAATGCTTCAGGAATACATCGACTTAAAATTAAAAAAAACAAACTTTATTTTGGGATTTATAAATTCTCTGTTTTAAAGTAATAAAATTTTTCATATTTTTGTTTTTTTTGACTTTATCGTTTTAAGTCTAAATGCAAAATAAATCGCCAGAGCCAGATTTAAAATTAAAAAATTCCTATTTTAATTCATCTATCTTGAAGTTTAGCCGCAAAGACGTCACTAGTTGCAGAATCGACAAGAGGGGCTCCCAGAAGTGTAAGTTGGCTTGAGGTTATTCTTATGCCGGGAGCAATCGACTGGAAATCTTGGACAACCTTTTCATTTGGTTCAGAGCAAAAGAACAAAAGCATTTTGATGGATTAATTTCTAATCCCAAGTGTTTTCCCGACGAGATAATGTGTTGGAGATCTTTTAGTACTATATCGGGAGATCCTCCTAGAGTACCATCGTCGAGGTACCACACGTTCAATTCTGATGACAGTTCCTGGGTAAGATTATTAATGGCGAGGCAGTATAGTAAAAGACCTCCTGGATCGCCCTGCTGGGCAATACTTTTATTTTTAAAAATTGTAACCAGTTTCAACTTTATAATAACATCAAAGTTATCTTTGGACAAAATCTGTACAAAAATTAAACGCTAACAATAATAATAAATTAATCTTATGCTTACATTCAAAAATTAGTACTTTTTTGAAAAAAAAGTCAAATTGACATAAAATTATTTTTTAAAAGTAAATAAAGATGGCGCAAAGGAAGATAACTAAATTTGTAGTTTAAACAAAGTTCGAAAAGGTTAATTTGATTATTGATTAATGCGTTTGGATTTGTGGTGTGAATATAAATATTTTCCAGTATATCTAAAATGTGTTTATTGTTATTATTAACATTAAAGGGATGAATAGTTGTTGTATTTTAACTGAGTGTTTTTTCTGTAATAACATGATAAGCAAAAGTAAATTTTATTGAAATTGGATTATTATTATATTTTTCTATATATCATAAGTGTTCTTTAAGTCTTATTTAAAATTTCTTGATGTTTTGCCTATATAAAATTTAACGAATTAAGCTTAACGAATTTGTAACAATATTTTTGTAAGTAAGTTACCGAAATAAATTTGTAACGTACATGCATTTACCAATAAATCATGCTGTATATGTTTCATTGTTTTTGAGGTCTGATCGTTCTACAAAAATTATATTTCTACCATGTTACAGTTTGTTTTGTGTTTTGGAGTTTATAGTTGCTTTAGAAGGTTCACCGCACATTTTACTAGGTAACGTTTTATTATTTATACTCTTTTCAGTGTGAAAGTCTTTGATCTAATTACTCGTAAGTATACCCACGATCCCTCTTCGACTAACGAAGCTACGGTCTAGGTTTTTAACACTGACTTAATTTTATAGTTTGTTTACAATTAAACTGTAACATGAGGAAGGTCACGTCACGTTACATAATCTACACTGTTCGTTCTTTACAAGTAATACAATTTTACACACGTTTGTAACCATTGATATAATTAAAATTGACCGACGATTGATTTTTATAGACTCATAGTTAAAATTTTTAATCTGATTGTGATGTTGTTTTGCTCTAGCTATAATGCATCGTAGTAGATTTACACAGGGTGTCCCATTTCAATTAAGCAAGTTTTTGAGGTCTGAAGTTGTTCATATTAGCACAAGAATTTTTATCAGCTTGTACATACAATTCAAGTTTCCGTTTATATGTGAGCTTCTGTAACATACTGACAATTGTCACAACAAATTAAGAACTAAAATATTGATGTCATCTTGAGATATGAAGGATAACAATTCAGCATAATTTTAATATATAACTAAAAACAGTCAATTTTTAGATATGGTATATCAATTAAAGTACACCTTAAATTTTATGTAAAATCTAAAAATGAAATAAACTATAGCATTTTTTGTTTGAAATAAGAAACTTAGCAGCTACTTCCGGTACAACCGGAAGTGCTGTATAAACAAAAATATTTTGTCTGAGTTCAGTGGTGTTGAAAACAGGCGCAGCACTATTTTTAGAAAATGAATCGAATTAGTTCGAACGCTCTATGTGCCGGACTAGATCCTGTATACTGTCTACTACCAATACTACTTCTCTGAAAACGCAACCTTTTCCGTGCAGATTGTATGAAACACTTTATTTAAATTTTTGTGTCGACAATATAAAAATAAAATAAAAGCTTTTTCAAACAATAAATAAATATGTTGTCTGTTATTTAATTATTTTGAATTAGTAAATTTTTGAATTACACCTTTCAAAAAACTTACTTTAAAAGCGGTATTAAGCTATAACGCAAAACGCCACAAAAAAGATTATTATAATTGTGATGTGAATGAACCATTTAATATGTCAGTTGTTGTACATATTTGATGATCTAAACTAAAGGAAAATTATTTGACCTACGCAAATGTAACCATGATAAGAAAAAATAGTAAATTTTTAATATATAAAATGTACGAATGTAATGGATAATTTGAATTATAGAAAAAATGTTTAATTAATGTAAAGTTGTATTTGTTGAAAAGTTTAATATATAGCAATTGGTTACTTTTAGTCAACTTTTATTTGTCGTAATTCCTATTTAAATAAAAACAGCTTAAAGTTCTGATTGACACGAGAGAAGTGCTGATTACCAAACACAACTTCTTCTCTCACTTCGGCTTCTTTTATCACGCTTTTGAGCGTTATACTCTAGAACCTTGGTATGACTTCGTTCGTAAATTTGCATTACTTTGACGGACTTTGACCGTTTTAAGTTTGTTTATAGTTTGTGGACATGTTTAAATTCACTAACACATCAATTTTTCCTTTACTTATTCACTCAATTTTACTTATACTATTACAAAATTTTCTTATATACAACATAATATTACAGAGACGATACCAAAATATTACCGCCTAGCTTATATGTAAGAAGAAATTGTCCCAAATTAAATTGAAATTTGCTTTGATATGCATCTGATATCCTTAGTTCGAATCTTAAGATATAACAATTTTTCTTAGTTTTTTGTCCAATTTAAACTTTAAAGGGCAATTTTTGGGTTCCAATAGTAGAGCACATTGGCGCATCACAATTGATGTTGTGAATAAAATAAATTATAACATACATCTATCAAAACATAGCATTTACAACATTAAGATTGTTTGCGATTAATTGTAATCCCATTGGCTCTTACGATAAACTAAAATTTTATTTATTTTGTTTCTAGACAAAAATTTAAAAAACATTAGTATTCTAGTTTAATGTAAAAATAAATTTATTAAAAAAAGTGAGACGTTTAAACATCACTAATTGAAACAATCAATGACTAATATAAAATCTAAACGGTATCAAGCGCGAACAAATTCTAGAAAGTGACATTAAAGTTGCACGGATCAAGAGCTGTTGTTAAAAGAAACATAATGCACTGTGTCAAGAAACACAATCAATAATATTTCTAGTCGGTTGTGCATGACGTCCAATTAATATTTATTTTGTTTCAAACTACAACATACCGTGACTACTAGCCGAGTAAGTCATTTTACAAATCGTTTTGCGCATACCATCACTTTTTCTTAGAATTTGCATGTAAAACAATAAAGTTTCATTAAAAATGCGTTTTAGAAACAAATCACATTAGAAGAACACCGCCCTACATGCGCAACGTATGGGGTGTACACTAATAGATCTGTTTGAAGGTTGCGTGATATTAATAAAAGTTATAATTATGGACGTCCATAAATAACAGGACTATGCAATTTATTTTAGTACCATACAGCAAGAGACAGAGTTCAAATGCAATTACTTTTAAATCATTCAAATTTGTTTTATAACAAAGACATTAACTAATAACCTTAAGATTAAATGTGATAAGAGGTTTATTTTTGTCACATTGTAAGCTCAGCTACACAAAAAGTGATAAAAATGATACTTACGCTTAGTTATGTACTATTCGTAATCTGATAAATGTATATTTGAAGTGGTGGTCTTACGAAATCTATTTTTCATTTTCTAAAACCGTTTAAAATGTAAGTAGAAAAAGTAACCAAACAAAACTTTTCTCAAGTTCAATGTTTAACTTTTAAATAGTTTAGTCACAGAGCATAGTTATTATTAAGTTTGCTTAACGGGTCATCAACTCATGTGTGAAAACTTTAACTGGAATAAAATTTATAACATCGATTTTTTGCAAAAAATCTCAAAATTTTTGTGTAGAGATTTTAATAACGATTGCTAACGGACGATGGAGTCAGCTTGAAGTTACTCAGTTATTTCAAGAACATCTTTATGATTTGCCACCTGTTATTAAGGTACCATAAGCAAAATTTAGACACAATAAACCAGTTTAAATTATGCCATGGTTGTGCTCAGACAGCGACAACACATTGTGGAAAATGATTCAAGGCTATACAAGAAAATCTGGTGACTCCAGCCAGACCCGTGACAACAAGATTAGTCACACTACTACCAAGCTGCCTCCTTACTGTAGCACACTAATTGCTCATTAAGAAACGACTCTTTATTGATTGTGTAACATTTGTTTACTAATAATGCTAATACACTTAAATAAGAGTCACATGAAGTGCAGGTAAAACTTATTGTTTACCTACCGACAAGTTTTTTCTTACTTGTCGGTAAGACGAGTATTTCTCTACTGGTCCCCTAAGCTTATTATACTGGTTGCTAGCGCCCCGCGATGTTGGCAATGTTGTCAACATATTGGCCGCAAGTTACTTAATGCTAAACAAACTATATAGAATTATCTTAACTTAACATTTTTTATTACTTTCTAAAGGTAACGTGCGCATGATGCCACTAGATGTGACTACTTCAATTACACGTACTTTTTTATCCCTTCCAGGAATAACCTTAGAGATTCTACCCAGCGTCCATTCAAAGGGAGGGCGATTATCATTTATAACAAGGACCAAAAATTCTTTTCGAATATTGACCACATTGTTATGTCATTTTGGCCTGTTTTGTAATTGGCTTATGTAATCCTTACTCCAAGTTTTCCAAAACATTTGTTGTATTTTTGTACATTCTTTCCAAAATTTTAATCGATTTGTTGGGACAGTGGTACAATTAGGTTCTGGAATTGAGGTAAACCGTGTACCAATTAGGAAATGAGCTGGAGATAAATAGTTTAGATCGGACACGTCGTCACTCATTGGACTTAACGGTCTAGAGTTTAAAATTGCCTCTATTTCAATTAGGATCGTATTCAATTGTTCATAAGTTAACGTTAACTTGCCTACTAATCTATACAAATGATATTTAACTGACTTAAAACAGCTTCCCAAAGTCCCCCAAATACAGGTGAATAACTTGGTATAAATGACCAATTTACTCCTAGGGAAGTCGCTGTGTTTTCTACCTTAAACCGATATTCCTTAGTGTTAATTAATTGAAATAATTGTTTTAATTTATTTGCTCCCTTAAAGGTAGTACCATTATTCATCATTTCATTTAATGATAGTTTTCTTTTGTTTTCGTTGAACCATCAAATATCACTCGTAACTTGGTGGTTTTATTGTCCGTCTTATTAACAGGATGATGAGCTATGAAATAAGGAATATTTCACGTGTCCTAGTTCAATATATTCGTTAATAAAATTGTTATAATTTCTAAATAAATCTGGATCAGCTTCGAATCGCCTTTCTAAGTTGTGGAAACGTTTTATAGCGATTTCTTTTTCATTACATATGAAAAGCAATCTTACTTGAAACTGACCGTTTATTCTGCTAACCGTGTTTTTAAAATGAGTTTCATTATCTTCTGTCTTAGTTAAATGTGAAACGTCGTCAACCGTTTCATTTTCCCAAAATTTCGTTAATAACTCATGAAGCGACTCATTTTCTACATTATTTATTGTATGCAAAGTTACTACGTTGACCGACGTATTTTTAAGAGAATGCCTAGCGATACACGAACCGCTAATTACGTATCCTAACAAGGTATTCTGTAAGACCGGTTGATTGTACCCTAATTTAATTGTACCATTTACTAATAATTGTGAAACTACATTAGCTCCTAATAAAAGTGATATTTCGGATGGTTCATTAAATGACTGATCCGCTAACTTGATATTATTAGGAATCCTTATTTCGCTTATGTTAAAATAATATTGTGGTAACCTTGCCGTAATAGTCTTCTGTAAACGAAAAATTATTAATTGTACTTTTCAATTGTAAAGTAATGCTTGTCGAAATAGTCGTATTTAAATTTGAAATTCCATTAATGGATAAATTATTTTCGTATGGCTTAATTTCTAACAATTCTACTAATTCCTGACAAACAAAAGAAGCTTGGGAACCCGTGTCTAATAAACATTTAACTACTACAAAAACGTCATCGTTTGTTTTTACCATTACTTGAGCTGTTGGTAATAAAACTTGTTTCGAATTCGAACTATTAACGGGGTGCGTTGTTGTTTGAGCGACAATTCGTTCGGGTGGGTCATCGGTATGCAAAAGCGCATTATGATCTTTCGAGCACAAAATACATTGTTTATAATTGCAGGTGCCGGAGTGGGACCCTAAGCAGTTAACACATAAACCTTGCTTTTCTACAAATTCTAATCTTTCCTTCACAGAAATATTTTTAAAAAGTAAGCAAGCATACATTTTATGAGAACCCTCTTTACAAAATGTGCAGGATTTAATTTTCTTAAAACTGTTAATCCTATGACCTGTCGCTTTACCGTCACCTTTTGCCGGTACCGCTGTTGACACGTTTGAAAAAATTTTTGTCCTTGACCTTGTACCAGTATAAGTATTATTGCCTACCGTCGCCTCTAAACTAATAACCCGTTTTTCTAAAAACAATAGAAACTCATTTAAACTAGGACAACTGTCTTGATTTCTTTCTAATTGATAAGCCCGATTCGTATAGTGATCTAACTTTTGCGTAAACAAATAAACTAAAATTGAGTCCCAATGATCTACTGGTTCATTCAAATTACGTAAACAACCCACGTGTTGTTTAATTTTTGAAATAAAGTCCCGTAATGGTTTCGGTGATGAAGTAGTTATTATCGTGATTTCGCATAATTGTTTCAAATGTGCGTTTATAATTATTGTTGTATTATTAAACCTATCCTTAATCAAATATAATGCTGTATTATACGAGATATCAACTACAGGAAGACTGGAAATTAACTCTAACGCCTTCTCCTTTTAAATATTTTTTCAAATAACACAAACGCTGTATATTTGTCAACGTTTGATCCTTATGAATAAAGGCACAAAACAATTCATAAAATGTATTAAATTGAATGACGTCGGTACCATCAAATATAAGGATATCAATGGTAGGGAGGGTTGGATTTTTAATATTGACTTTCATTTCTCTCGGAACAATTTGTTTTGGAAAACTTGTATTTTAATTTCAACTTTTCGATTTTCACTACAACTGATTGATAAATTTCAAAAACATCCTCCTTATCCTCGTTATTTTCTTCAATACATAATATATCACAATTTACATCCGTATAAGCATTATATAAAGAATTAGCCGTATTTTTTTTAACATCTAATTGTTCTTCACTTAATTCCCTATCACTTGATTCTACACTGTCTAAGTATACTTCAATTTTCTTTAAATCTTTTTGAACAATTTTTTTTTGCAATAATTTTTCAGTTGCGCCATTATTAATAGTGAAACAATATAACGTACTTACATTAGTAGACACCACTTTCATTTAGTCACCATACGTAGAATTTCTTTGTTTTGCCTAGAAGTCGTCAAGATTCTTATTGCTTGATTCGATTCTTCTTTCACTCGGCTGATTGGAACATTCTTCTTAATTAATTATTTATTAAATCCGGCTCGAAGGACCAATTTAATGTAGCACACTAATTGCTCATTAAGAAACGATTCTTTATTGATTGTGTAACATTCATTTACTAATAATGTTAATACACTTAAATAAAGTAATACAAAAGCAGGATAGTCAAATAAAGAATTTCAAGGGTAACCGTAACATTAATTTTGAACCTAATGAAATTGTTCTTGTAAGAGATTATAAAAATGTTAATATATTGTCTTGGACAAAAGCTTCCATTGTTAAACAAATTGGAAAATGTATTTTTATTGTTAAGATTAGTGAATCAGGAATTAAGTGCAAAAGGCATTTAAACCAGATCTTAAAGTATGTATCAATACCATGTGCGTCAATTTCTGATTCACAATCTGTCGAAACAAATATTGTTAAGTTAGATAGTGATGTAGGTATTCATGAAGCTAGTGATTATATTCATTCACGGCCAGTGCGAGATAGACGTGAGCCTAATCGTTTAACGTACGATTATATATAAAATTAATTTCATTGTACGCGTCATTTATAACTATATTGTGGTAATTTTGAAAGATGCAATGTTTTGTTTTATTTTAATGGGAGAAAATTGTAGCAATTTGATACATTTTATGTTAAAAGTAGATGGGTGATAGTTGTTATCATAGTGTAACACAAACGACAGTTCAGTAGTAAATGGATTTTAATAGAATAAAAAACTCAAAATAGTTCGTTTAATTATTAATTCAAAGATATCACAATTAGCATCAATTTCTTTTACCGACAAAAGCAGTTTTACAATACATGTTGAAGTTAATTGTCAAAATTATTGTTATTGGGATGACCAAAACTCTCATTGGATGAGAGGAACTCATACTACTCAATGAATGAACCGTAATAATAAGTGATCAGATTGTATAAGCAATTTTTTTGAATGTTAATCTTGATAGAACAACAAAACTACCTTACTTTAAGATTATCTCATGCCAGCGTTAGCAAATTTATTTCCAAATCCGTTTGATCTGGATTTACCTGATAAACAAATATGATATCAACAGGACGGTGCTCCACTCTATCTATCTATAATTGAGATATCTAAAAATTTCTTTTGGCAAATGAATTCAGCATATCGAATAACAAAAAAAAGCTTTGACAAATGTTATGTAATTACTATCATGGCGGCAAATTAAAAAATATTTCTTAAATTGTAAAAAGTAAGATTTGATGACAAGATATTGAAAAATGTCTAGAAGAAAAGTTGTTCAGAATTAGATTATAAGTCTATGTGCAAATTTTCAAAAAAAATAACAATTTTCGAAAATATCAGTTTTCCAACATTTTTCCGGAAATATTGAGAAAACAAAATTTTTTGCGTTTTTTTTGCATAAAACACAATAAAACCAACAAATAAATTTCACAACCAAGTAATTATGATTTATTAGTCTACCAATGAACGGTAAAGAACAAAAAACATTTTTTTTTAGGACGGACTTTGTTGCAAACTCTTTGGATAAGATTATAAAGAAAAATATCAGGATGCTATGCTATGCAGACGACACAAAGTTAATAGTCCAAAATGAAGATAACAAAGATTAGTTAACAAATTTAATATAACAGCAAAAAGATTTAACATGATCATCTGAGCACAAGAAACGAAAACAATAAGTAGTAATTAACAAAGAACCCATTAGATGCAAATTGAAAATCGACGGTGTAAGTATAGAGCAAATCATGGAAATACATTACCTGGGTATTAAATGATCTAGCTACGGGGATGAAGATAATGAGGTTAAATATCAAATACAAAATGCTAATAAAATTGCAGGTTGTCTGAATAATACAATATGGACAAATAAGTACAAACAACTGAAATGAGGATATTGAGAAGAATAACAGGAAATACGCTAAGATATCGAATAGGAAATACTGAAATTAGAAAAAATGCAAAGTGCAAGAAATAAACGAATGGACACTAAATAGAAAAAATGAATAAAACAATTACATAAATAGAATAGCAGACGATAGAGTAGTGAAGATAGCGAGAGACAAATCACCACAGGGAAGAACAAGCGTTGGCCGACCACGCAAAAGATGGAGCGACAACATTACGTACAAAAGGCATAAATCTAACAAAAACAAGCAGAACTCCCTATATAACAGAAGAAGAAGGTGAAGAAGAAGAAGAAATATTTCACACTGCATAGCATGTAATGATTACTTTACATAAAAAAATAAAATCATTGCAATTAATTTGTCCAAATTAAAATAATCTTGATCCAAAAACAGTTGATGGCTTTACTAAAGAAAAATGAGATGTACTTGTAGTTAACGATGCCAGCTTAATACCTTTAGGTATGTACCTTCTAGACTAAATTTAAATAGAAAGAACCACTAGTCCTTGCATATAAAAGCTTCTTCTTCTTCCTATTGTAATGATTATCCGGGATGGATGTTAGCAATCAACATAGCTATTCTGACTTTATTGATGGCTGTTCCATACAACAATAATTAAACTTATAAAAACGGAATTTCTCAATGGTGCTTTATCAATCAAATACTACGGAGGTTATGTATTCTACAGACAAAAATTATTATTTTGTCTTATAAATAAATTATAACACAACTACCATCAAAAATATTGCGGTATCAATGGCTGCAATTAGTGCATTACGGTTTACTGGTATAAAATTTGGCCCTTGTTGTCTTCGGATAACAGCAAGTATTCGAGCCCAAACATTTTCGATAATGTTAAAATCTGGGCTTTTTGCTGGCCAGAGTAACAGCTCCAAGTTAGTTGGTTGTATCCAGTTGCGCACAACCTGCGAAGTATAGGGTCATCATATCCCGATAGTTAATTATCGAATGTTCCAAGAAAATATGTGTAAATAGTAAATGGAATCTACTAACGTAACTTTAAGTCGTTTCATAAGATATAGTTCATATTAATATGCTTATTGTAAGGCTTCGTACACACCTAAACAACAAACCGAGGAACAAACAGAACAACGAACCGAACGGCAATCGGAACATTAATTTGGACGGTGCAACGTACGAATTTTAAAACAGATTCGCAAGTCCTGATTTTTCCACGAACGGTTTGCGGCGTTCCCGCAACTTGTCGGTTTTTTCTCCGACATCAAAGAAAATGCGCGCGAATGCGTTTGCAGGTTTGGACGAATCTAAACAAAACGGCGAACAAACTTATGCGGGAGAATTAAATTATTTATTTTGTCCTCCCTTTTGTGGGTTTGTTGTGTTTTAGGTAATATTATGGAGTTGACAGAAGAAAAATGTTTTAAATTAATCAGTGTTTAAGAATGCAAGAAAAAATGATGTCCCTATTAGCATCATTTGGGCAGAAAATTTCCAAAATAAAAAAAAGCGAAGTAAATTATAATTTTTTACTCTTCTTTGTGTGTAAAAATTTGGTTGGCACTATCTTCTTGTTTCCGCAATTTTCTCTTCTTAATAATAAATATATATGAACTGAAAACTACTGAAAATAATTATGGGGACAGCACAAACGTTCCGTTTGTTGTTCGGATTGTGGAAATCATAAAAGATTGTTTGTCGTTCTGTTTGACTTTCGGTTCGTTGTTATGTTTGTTGCTCGGTTTGTTGTTCAGGTGTGTACGAAGCTTTACAACTTAAGCAACAATTTTTTGGCGAATAAAGATTAGTTTGTGATGTAATATTAGAAACACAAATTTATATCATATCAAATTTATGACAACTTAAAACCAAGAACGTGTATGTATTGCTAAGAAATTATTAAGGAAAAAGCGCAATTGCAGTGTAAATATTTATAATTAGATATTTTCGAAAGTTTATAAGTCCTCTGTCTTAATACTTAAAAGAAAATCTTGTCCATTAACATTATAAGGAAATGGCTTTTACTTTATGAATAAGTTTCAATAACAATAGAATATCCTTGCTTGTTTAATTTACTTCCTTTGAGTCATATTGCTCTAAGGGTTGTTACATTGGTCATTAGAAGTTTGTAATAAATAAACAATTACCTACTGTTTGAGAAGGGTAGTGTAAACCAATAAATAAAGTAAGAAATGTAAATTCCATTTTAGTTTAAAATTTCAAGTGTTGTGAAAATGCCACCTCATCTCGGTGCTGATTTGAAAGCGCGGATTGTTTCGGAATTAGCGGCGGGCCGTAGCGTGCGTAAAATATCACGTATGTTAGATATACCAAAAACCACAGTATGGCATTACCGAGTAAAATGGAATCTTGATCACACTTTGGAAAGGGCCATCGGAAGTGGTAGACCTAAAGTATCTACACGTGCTCAAGATCTCGAGTTGGTTCATTACGTAACAGAACAACCATTTGCTACATACTCAAGGGCTATAGCAGACACATTTTCCCGGATGCCGTATAACTGCACAAAAAAGATTAAAGGAGATGGGAATAAAGAAGTATAATGCTGCTGCGAAAGAAGCTCTCAGTGACGAAAATATGAGACGTCTTCTGGAATTTGCAAGGCGATATGTGAACGAACCTTTGGAATTTTGGAATGGAGTGATTTTTAGCGACGAAAAAACGTTCAATAGCCGCAACGATGGACCACTAAAAGTTTTTAGAATGGAAGGAACTCGTTACGAAAATAATCACATATGTCCTAAAAACGAAGTGGTTATTTTTCTGTAAATGTGGGGGTTGGGTTAGCGCGCGGGGTCCAGGAGTTTGTTGGGCTATCGATGGACGTCTTGATTCTGCTGCGTATTTAGATATTTTGGAAACTATTATAAAACCTTCAAAAGTGTTTTATCCAGACGAAAATTATATTTTCCAACAAGTAAGTATTCTTATTTCACTATACTTTCTCCAAAAAATAGTTCGGGATCTGTTGAATTAACATTTTCATAATGTTTTTTTTGTTAAACGCCCCTGTCATACTGGCCAGCAAAAAGCCCAGATTTTAACATTATCGAAAATGTTTGGGCTCGAATACTTGCTGTTATCCGAAGACAACAAGGGCCAAATTTTATACCAGTAAACCGTAATGCACTAATTGCAGCCATTGATACCGCATGGGAAACGATTAATATTAATTATATTGATACCTTGATAGCGTCAATGAGCAGACGCCTCCAAGAATGTATCAATAATAATGGAGGTCACACCCATTATTGATTTTTTATATTTATTTATATAGTAATACCTTTATTAGAAGAAAACGTTTTCATTTAATTTTAAACTATAACTTGGTATCTTAATTATAATTATGTAATAAATTCTTGTCAAAAACTAAATATATACGTTGACAATAAGAATTGCCTTAGTTTTTATTTTCACTTTTATATTAACTACAGAAAAAAATGAAACGTCATAAAATATACATTTTGTAAGGACTAAATATTATGAATAGAGAGTTTAATGATTTTTTTTAATAACTTACAATAATTAGTAGGTTAGATTTATTTAAAAATAAGTAATAATCAGTCAACCCAAATAACCATGTTTAGTTTTTGATTTAATTTAAAAGTTATTGCTTGTAGACGTTTTTTAAATCAAAATTATTTCTAATTTTATTTTGTAAACATTTCCTAAACAAAATTTTGATTCGATAATTAATCGAGCTATGGTGTTTAATTAGCGATACCTTCAAATATATTCTTTAAAGAAAAAATTAAGTAAGCAACGTAAATTACCTATTTTCTTAAATGTGCTTAGTGTAATGATTCAATCTACAGTCCTTCTATAAGATAACCCCTGCTGAGACTACCTGCTGTTAGAATTGTAAATGATACCCTTAAGCCCGCTTCACAATGTGCAAACTTTTGTTTACAGAAATTGTGGTGTCCAAGTTTTAAATTTCATGAATGTACATGCCAAATCCTCCCTATTGAGATCAGTTTTTGTTGCATTACGTAAGAAACTTAATCTGATTGGAGTGTGTAAAATCTTAAAAATAAGTACATTCTGGTTATAAATTGTATTAAATTTTTTTTATTTGTACCACTGGAGACTGCTACGAAATAATAGTAAAAAATTCGTATTGTGGAAACAACACCTATAAACATCAATTATAAATGTTTAAATAACCAAAACCTAATCGCTGTAGTTTTTGTAATTTACACCGTTACTTTGACAAATATTCTTGTTCCGATTTAAAAATTTAATGTCAAATGTCCACACACTACGTTTACCACTGTTTTATCTCTTATTTCAATTTCGATGAAAATTTAGTACAACGTGAGATCTTCAAAATGATGTATCGCAATACCCTTCATCCCTATTTATAACCAAGGGGTTGTAGTTTCCCCCGGTAGGAAGTTGAAGCCCTAAAATGAGAGTGTAAAGATTTGGTAGGACCACTTTGTATACTTAGTAACATTAGATGTGTTACACCTAAAAGAAATAACTTTTTTAGGTTGACAACCATAGCTTCTCAAACTATTACTATAACAGTCGTGTGTACATGCCTCTTAACAGCGCATCCAAAATCACGTTGTTCTCCACGGCGGCGTCTTACTTTTCCACTGCTATTGTCATACGTAGACAGACTCAAATCGTAACGGTTAGATTACGCCATTACCCATCGTTGCGATTTATTACACCAGTTCAAACGTCAGAGAAACGTCAAAGAAACTAATCGTAAACGGTATGAAGAAACTCCGAAAGCTTGAATGCGGCGGTATATAGTACGCACAGTAACAACTCTACCTTCTTACTCAAACCATTGATCAGCTACTTGACATACTGTAGTTAAGCGTTTTTGCAAAGGTAATTGTCTGAAACGCCTTTCTTGGCGCTATGTGATCTTGTGTTTCTCTACCCTCTTATGTCTACGCATAACACATACGCATTAGAGGCATTTTAGTACAATTAACAGTGTGACCAATTTTCTCGTAGAGCAAACCAACCAATCTTGTAAGCACTGTCGCTAATATGGTAATAATTTGGACATTTTCCAATTTGAGGCATTTTGTTACCCTTTACGCTAGTAATTGGAGGTGATACGCAGTAAGATTTCCAGATGTCCTTTGATATTTTCTTTTTTAAAAATAAAATTCCTCGTGCAGTTTGAGTGCCTGTTTTATTTGCTTTTTCCTTGATTATTACGGGCAAGGAATCTATATCAAGCAATACTTCTAACGCAGATGTGGATGTTGTTCTTATGGCGCCTATGGTGCTCAGCCTTTGCATTTTTCCTAGTTCCTTTCTTCCTGTGAATTGGTCTAATAACCTGATTGTACGTACACCCAGTTAGTTGCTTTAAAGTTTTGTCAAAGATTTTGAGGCATGACCGTAAAGTTTGTATCGCCTCGTTAATTACTTTAGACAACCGCCTTTTATTTGGAACCACCGTCAGGTATTTTGCCTCTTTTGATAAGGAAACGATAGTACCATTTAGTTTAACTCTAAGGATGTTTAAGTTTCTTTATTTTACAAATAGTACAATGGTGGTTTTATTTGGGTTTAGATCTTTTTAAGATACCAGTCTACTGCCACTTCTTATATCGGCGTAATTCAGGACATTGTTTTCAGCCGTCGTCAGGTAATCTAGAAGTACATATACAATTACCGACCACAGAGGATGAGTTCTAGTGCATACTTCATGTGTTGCGCAATCGCCACTCTATCCACCGGCATGTTTTTTTATCTAGTTAATAATGCGGTTGTTTATTCCTTTCTTACTAAAAAAATTATCATTATCAAAGGCTCTTTCTATATACATAAAGGCTGTTAGACTTATCTTCTTTAATTTATGTGTGTCCTCTTTAGTTGTGACAAGTTTCTCTAAAACTATCGATCAATTGCTTTTTTGATAGACAAATTGATGTTTGTTAAGAGGTTTTGTTTTAAGCATAAATGATGAGACATTAATTGACCGTTACGACCCGGGATTGTTAAGGGGCTGGTTGCCCCTATTGTGTATGAATATAACTTTTACTTTGCTCTATATGTGAGGCCATATAGTAAGATGCATCTAAATACTTTGATCGGTTTTTAAATTAAGATGTCTTGTCTTTGTTGAATGAATTTAAAGGACCTTATGGCCCAAATAAACTATGTTATTCTGTTAATTAGGAAACTGTTTATATTGAGGTTGTTACAGGGTTTATTTGGTTAATGTACGACAGATTCTTTTCTTTGTTTGTTTGAGCGCTAATAGATGGCAGCATCATTTCTGCTATCCCATTAGTGCGCCATCTCAGTTTCGGCGACATTTGGACTTGTCATTATTGTACTCGAAGCCGTTGTAGACAAATCATTTAAACTGTACGCTCTGTGCAGGTATTAATTTGTAATTTTCTTTTACATCAGCATTAATTGTTCAATTATTTTAGGTTGTATTGCTTTGTCAAACCGATCTTCTATTCAATTGATGTAGCTCGTTTTTTCATTCGACTACCGTAAGTTTCTTTTTTACTCACACGTAGCTATATATTCAAAGATATTTTTCTCCGGTACCTTTTTAAACGCATTTTGGGTTTCGAAACTACCGCAAAAATATACCTAGAGTTAGTTTCAAAAATTCTTAATTAAAATATTATTCGAATCCTTGTGTCCTTTTTTATGGTGAAGGGGTTTGATGCATGTTTAAGTCCGGTTGGTCAATTCCGTTGTTCTGTCAAGAAACCCTTTGTCGTACAGTGTTTTTGATCTTCGCCAGACCGCTAATCAACATCAACAAACACCGTGTACATTCAGGTACTCAGATCAGTGAATTACATTTTGCGTAAAAAAACAACGACTCACATCACAACCTCTTGTATTTTTACGTTACGAGCGTTGCCTTTATATTCGTGTCCGTCCTACAGAGGCTCTCGCTTTTGTAGCGCAAGCGGTTTTGAAGAACTCTAAGTACGCGACGCTTACTTTTACTTTTTAAGCAATTATAATAAAACACCACCTTAATTAACGCCTGTGATACATTTATTAAAAAAATAAAATTACATTTTATGTTACGTTGGACTTGTATTTTTTACTTTAATTAGATTTTTTATTTTTATCTATCGGTTCTCTGATTCGCACCGCATATTATTAAGTACGACAAATTTTCTTGTATTTAATTGATTGTTTAACCCACGACGCTCTTTGACAAATTGATCTATTTGGGAATATACGAAAATGTTGTTCTAAAATTTGATCTAAATCTAATTAAAAAAATTTGTTTATTATCCACGATATATTTATTCGATCCTTTTCTTTTTGTTTTTTAACAAGTTTTTTTACGCTCCATATAATCCTACAATCCTTTCCGATTTCAACTAGTAGTGTACACCCTGTAAAATGCTTTGTAAGCAAAGTTTCCACAGATTTCTATAAGGTACTGATTATGGTGCCATTTGCTTGTCCTATGTTTTTTGATTTCGTTTTTGAAAAAACCATCAACACTCTGCTTACATTAGGTGATTTGTTAAAGGTCTCACTAAAGGTTTTCTAAAAACTTCTTTTATCTTTGTCTTTTGTTAAATTAATTTTTTTTATTTGTTTGTGACTTTTGTGCCTAATATAACTTCTTACTAGCTTTCGGGGGAAGTCTGCTCATTGCAACATTCTACCAACTGTAAGTCTTTTAAGAGAACAGTGTTGTCCATAGAGATTTGAAATTACGTGTATTTGAAGTAAACCTTTTATTTCTAGTCATTTATTGAAGAATTGACTTTATGTTTTTTAACCCAATTTGCAAGTTTCGTTCAAATCTTTCTCAGTTGATCTTTTTAGGTAGCCATTATTCCTGGTTGCATGCTATTACTTTGAACATGATCTAGCAATGGTCAGATAAAGATATCTCGTCAGAAACTTTCCCCGCCTTTTTTAAATTCACCAAACGCCTTTATCCTACACTTTCTGTCTGATTTATTTATTTAATGGTATGGTACATTTTAAATATTGTATTGTGATGTAAGTGTTATGTATGGTGCCCCAGAAGATCAGTATAAACCTGTACAGTGTGGTGACAAAACCGTGTGAAATTGTGGATACGTTCGCCTTCGCAAAGCATTTACTTCAAGGTTTAAGAAAACCACTAAAACCTAAACATGCCAACCTTTACCCTCCCTAGTATTCACATGTGTAATGTGATTGTGTTTTGTGAAATTGTGTTGTACATTTTTTCTTAATTATCCAGGAGGGTCTTGTCGACCAAGTCCGGAAACCAAAGTGGTGATTCTCAGGAACAACATGTTTTTCTTGTTATCCATTGTTTTTGTTCCTTCTGTCTGATAGAATGTATAAATGTCGGACGGTTACTACTTAGAGTAAAAAAAATATACACTAACCTACCCCAATAAGTTGTTACGCGTCGTTTTAAATTTTCCTTTGTTCTAGGCTACCTACATTGCTTAAATTTTGTAAATTTTGGCTTATCGATACGCTGGATAATAGTTTTTGATTTCAATTGTTTATTGTTTGATTCTTGTTAAGTTGTGATATTGTGAAATTGTTTAAACAATAATTTTGTCAACAACTGAGCTGGATTTATTAAGCAATTACTTTTCAAAAAATAAATAATTTGATTGTGTCATTTTGGCTGAAAATTATATTTTTAAACTCTTTTTGGAGGATTTTTACCTTGTTACAATCACCAACTACTTTGTCAAAGCCGCTCACGATCTTAGGTATGTGCAGTGCTGATAAGCCATTAAAACTTATTTATTTTATTTTCAGGCTTTTCTTTTGCGTCGTATTTCACATTTTTAATTGCGCCAACGACGTCATTCCAACTAACGACGTGTAAAATATTATTGTTAATTTTCACCAAACTATTCAATTATATCATCAAAGGGTAGTACCACGGTTCACCGTCGCCTAGATCTTCATCGTGCAACTAATCACTAGGGTCATCAAAAGGGTAGAATCAAGTACCGTGAGTCTTTAAGACACCTTTTTTTAATATATACGTGTAAATGTTTTATTTAAATTATTTGTTTTGGGAATGATTATCAATTACAAAAGTTAATTAAATTCATAAAAAAAAAATAATCAAGGTACATAAATATATTATGTTTGTGACTGTTGTGGTTAGTCAACAACGGGCAGAGTGCATGTAATTTATTTTTGTTTTTTATTATTAGGTATTTAAATTTTTTATTATTTTATAATTATTTTATATATGAAATGGAATCAGACATGTTGGGAGAGGAAGAGGAAGAAGAAGGGAAGGAGGAGAATGTGGAGAAATGAAAATGTGGACAGAGAAAAGTATAAAAATGTATAAAGAGACAATAGAGGAGGAATCGTAAATGGAAGGAAAAGTGGAGGACGAGATGGAGAGGATGATAACAAAAATGAAGCAGTCTACAATAAAAGAAAGAATAGAGTAGGAAAAAGAAAAGAAATAGGGAAAGAAAAAGTTTGGTGGAATTGGGAATGTGAGATCGGGAAAAAAAGCTGAAGAAAGGAAGAAAGAAATGGAGAAAGGGCAGGATAGAAATAGAGTAATTCAAAAATATTAAATCTAATTTTAAAGAAAGATGTACAAGAGCAAAGGAGGAATATAAAACCAGATGGAGAAGTGGATAGGAGAAATGAAAAATAAAAGACAAGCATAGGAGTTTGTAAACAAAAGAAGGAAAAACGAAGGAAACAAGAAAGCTAGAATAGAAGTAAAGAAATGGGAAGAACATTGTAGGAAAATCTTAGTAGGAAAGAAAAAGCAGAGAAAAAAAAGAGTATGAGAATAGAAAAGTAAGAAACAGAAAAGAGGGGATAGACAAAAGGAAATAAGAAAAGCAATAGATAAACTAAAAAAGGAAAGGCAGGAGAAACAGATGGAACACAAGGAGAACAATGGAAATATACGGGGAAAAGACGAAGGAAAATTAAGAAAATTTTTGAAAGAATATAGACAGGACACGGAATACCTATAAAGTGGAATGAAGCAATCATACGTCCAGTATACAAAGGAAGAGGCAAGACAGATGTGCAGAGGGGTAAGCATAATAAACATAGGGTGTAAGATTTATGCAGACATAATAATAAGAGAAAGGTTAGAGAAGGAGTTAGAGAAAAAGAGATTAATACCAGACTGCCAAAATGGTTTCAGAAAAGAGAAAGGGCGATAAATAATATTTTTATTTTAAAGCACATAACTGACAGGGAGATAGGAATAAAAAAGGGGAGAGTATGGGGTTTGTTTATAGACATAAACGCAGCATTCGATAACGTGGACAGAAAAACACTATGGAAAAAATGTGGGAAATGGGGATAAAAACGACATAAAAGACGCAATAGAGGAGGTTTACTAAGAGACAAGATGTAGATCAAAAGTGGGAAAAAGTTAGGAGGAGAATTTTGGACGGAGAAGGGATTAAAGCAGGGATGCCCGTTAAGTCCGTGTCTGTTCGCAATCTATTTAAGCGATTTAAAAATGAATTGGAAAAACGTCAGGTGGGAGGAATCGTAATAAGGAGGAAAAGGTATGGGTGTTGGCATATGCCGATGATATTGGCGCCTTAGCAAAAAACGAACAAGAGATGAAAAAGATGATCAAAGTAATAAAAAGGTTTTAGAAAAAGAAAACTTCAAGTGAATGTACCGAAAACAAAAATAATAAAATTCAAAAAAAAAAAGAAAGAAGAAGGGAGGTGAAATGGTGGTAGGGAGAGAAAAAGCTTGAGAGTGTAGACAAATACAGATATTTTGGGTATGTGTAAGTTATGATAACAGGGATAGATACCAAATACGAAAACTCAGTCAGAAGGGAAATAGAATAGTAGGAGAAGCATGGGATCTAGGAGAAAGAACTTTCAGAAAAGATATAGAGAAAAGGAGATGGGTTTTTGAGAAATTAGTAAAAAGCGTTATATTTATAGAGCAATGATTTGGAGATGGAAGGAATGGGATGAACTAGAAAAGATTCAAGAAAAATATTGGAAGTGGACATTGGGATTAGAAAAGGAGACACCGGGATATACTGTAGAAGAAAAGATAAAATTAGAATAGATAGGAATACAAACAGGAAACAGAGATAAAGTATGAAGAAAGGGTGGAAAACAAGAAGAAACAAGAGATGATATATGAATGTTGGAAAAAGGTAAAAATGCAGAAAATTATATATATATAGGCAGGAGGCAAGAAAGGAATATTATTTAAAAGATAAAAAGACTAAGAGGGTAGGGAAGAAATTTAGTAGAAGAGATAATAAGACGGAATAAGAATACACAAGGACAGAAAAGAAGAACAAAATAGAAAAGTGAAATATAACAGAAAATACAAAAAATAATCGCGGAAGAAATACCGAAGTACTTGACATTGGGAAAAGGGTTAGAAGAAAAAGGTTAATGGCAAGGTTTGAGACAGGAAACAAAGAACAGAAAAACAAATACTGGAAGAGAGATAAAAAAGGGTATGTAGGTTGTATGGGGAGAATGGGAGAATATCAAACATATGATGGAAAAATGTGAAGAGATCAGAGGAAATGGATTGAAAGAGAGCATTGGTGGAAATGGGGAAAGGGATTCAATGGATAAAGAAGGTAGTGGAAAGAAGAAAAAGAATGAAACTAGAAGAAACAAAAATAATGAAATAATAGGGAGAGGGAAATAAGGGGAAACAGTTGGATAGGTTTAAGGAATTGTAAGGAATTGTATGGGGAGAGTGGAGAATATCAAACATATGATGGAAAAATGTGAAGAGACCAGAGGAAATGAATTGAAAGAGGTTATTGGGGAAAAAGGAGGAAAGGATACAATGGATGAAAAAAGTAGCAAAAGAACGTAAAGGATGGAACAAGAAGAAAGGAAAATAATGAAACAATAGGGAGAGAGAAATAAGAGGAAACAGTTGGGTAGGTTTAAGGAATTGTAAGGAATTGTATGGGGAGAGTGGGAGAATATCAAACATATGATGGAAAAATGTGAAGAGACCAGAGGAAATGAATTGAAAGAGGTTATTGGGGAAAAGGAGGAAAGGATACAATGGATGAAAAAAGTAGCGAAAAGAACGTAAAGGATGGAACAAGAAGAAAGGAAAATAATGAAACAATAGGGAGAGAGAAATAAGATGAAACAGTTGGGTAGGTTTAAGGAATTGTAAGGAATTGTATGGGGAGAGTGGGAGAATATCAAACATATGATGGAAAAATGTGAAGAGACCAGAGGAAATGAATTGAAAGAGGTTATTGGGGGAAAAGGAGGAAAGGATACAATGGATGAAAAAAGTAGCGAAAAGAACGTAAAGGATGGAACAAGAAGAAAGGAAAATAATGAAATAATAGGGAGAGAGAAATAAGGAGAAACAGTTGGGTAGGTTTAAGGAATTATATTAAAATATAGAAAACGAATCCTTTGTTTAATTATATAAGAACAATAAAATTTGATTTGATTTGATATTTTATATAATTACTGTTTAGTTACTTTATGTATGAAAGATTTCTAAGGTTATTATAATTTATTATTCTTCTACAGTCAATTTTATTTTAAACAAAGCTGGGTGATGCAATCACCTATTAAAATTTATTTGGGTGGCGCCCTTAATTTTTATTACATTTGCCCATTTCCACTGTTACTAGCCTTAAGAAACGTAAGCACGTGATCCCGCCTTATAGAAAGATTATTCACATTATCATAACTTTTTAATAAAAAATGTAAAAAACAATGAAGATATTGAGTGCAAAACAACAACATTTTAAATTTAATGAATAAAAAAAACAAATTATGGAAAATACTTTCAACAAATTTTAAAAGCTTTGTAATAAATTATGTCAATTTAATGTATATGATTAAAGTTGAAATCGAGCCTTGCATGTAAGGGAACGTAAATATTTACATGAATTTTAGTTAAGCGAACCTCAAAGTACTTCGACTTTTTACGGGTGTTATTAAATTTTAATTTAAAAATTTTTGCATTAAAATGTATTGTATACGTAGCAGTTTTAATAAAGTCTAAGAAAACTAATGACTTTATAAAATCTACCCTAAATCAAAAATCCGATATTTCGCACAGTTCAAAAATTGAATCCGAAAATGACGATTTATTGCCGGTAAATTCTTTAAGGCGAAACTTCATTAATATTGATCTACTAACGCGTTTAGATTTTAATAAAATTATAATTTATGGTTTACGAAATGAGGCTTACAACGAAATTTGCTAATTGTACTTGAGAATTACCGCCGATTGTGTTTGTATCTGAAGGTTTTCCTTCGCAACCATTAAGAGCATCCGAGTTTAATTTCAATTTCTGATTTGTTATTTCGGCAACAAAATTCTCTCGAAATTGTCTATTTCGAACGCAACGCGGTACCATTATTGCGGATCAATAATTGAAAATATGGATTCATAGCGAGTTCTCTTAGTCTTCGAATATCATTATCATCAGAACCGACACAAAGCGGCTAGTCCTTTATAAAGTATTGCAAGCACGTCCGCCTATAAGGTTCTTATCAGAAGATAAGCACGAAGACTTAGGGCTGTGAACTTGCTTTTGCCATTTGCGTATTTTCATGTAACACACTTTTCTGTTTTTTAAGAAATTTATTCTTTTTGCTTCACTGATTTGCTACTGTCGCCAATTTTTATTCTTGTCACAACAGGACAAATATAAATGTCGTGTTTCGTCCTTTTTATTCATAGGGCGCATTCTTGACAGACAAAAGCCGTTTCGGTTTTTGTTGAATATTTATTTTTTTCTAGAGCAACAATAAAAAATGAAAAACGATATAAAATTTAAGCGACCGTTTGCAAATAAATGCACTCGTTATTCTATAAAGAAAACCACAATAGTTGAAAACATGCTAGAAGTAATTGATTCATTAACTTAATGGAAAGCAATTTTATATAAGAAAACGTGTTTTTGAAAAGAAAAATTATATGAAAACTCCTCACATACCTACTTGCGTGTGTATCGTAATCTTAAGTATCATTTATCAAATCTACACAATTCTTTAGTCGTTATTTAAGCCATCATTGAGACTAGTATTTTAGGAGGAGGTCATTTTGATAATATGATAAGCTTAATGATGTGGTAACGATTTAGATTTGTATATTCCACAAAATGATTGATGAACCTACAAACATATTCAAGTATGTAAGTGTAACGTAATTGTTATAAAAATTAATTCTAAATCTAATATTAAACACGTTTAATTAACTGACAATGCGATGTTATTTCGTATATGTTGTTTTGCGTCTTAAACTATTGCATTCAACATATAGCAGCGTCAACATAACTTTACAGAATTTCCAATAACAAGCTGTCATTATCAGTAAATACTATTCAAACTATAATAACATAATTGTGAAAATTACATGAATGTTGAGTGTATAATTCTAAAGAAAATTTATGAAAAGTTTGTTGGTTGTTAGAATTAGAGCAATTCTGTAATTAGTTAATGTTTCCTTAAATATTAAATACACTAAACTAAAGTCATAGTAATCAACTTAAGTCTGATAACAGCACATTTGTGTGGGAAACGATAGACTCAAAACATTAAGAAATAAAGTACGTACAATTGTGGTGAAATTAATGGATAATATGTGACGGTATTATTTTGCAAATAATTTATTTATAAACTAATTTCTCCCTACAGTATAGACAGCAGTGTATACACTCATGCGTTTGAATATAAATTTTTATATTAAAACATTTTCTGGGGATTTTAGTTGTTTAGAATTGCCAGTTCCGATGATTTGTCTGCATTTGCAAAAGTTATACCTCACTTTCTATGTGCTGACTGTTGCAAAAAGGTGTACATGGAAATGTTGTGTAAAAATTGAACAATTAGACATGTGCTTTGTAATATCAATTAAAGTAAAATTATCTTATTTAAATTAGGGAATAAGTCTTTGACTACTGTTCCTGTGTAAGTACCTTTTTTTATTTTCCTTTGTTTTAATAAAATATTTGCTCTGACGGGTTCTATTAATTAATTAATTATTAATGAACAAAAAGAAATAGTAGAAAGGAAAAAGGAAAAAGTAAGGAAGAATACAAGGTGAAAATCGTATTGTAATGAAATGGTGTTTTAAATAATAAAAATATTGTTGTTTTGAATCAAAAAATGATTGAGATATGAGGAAAAGGTTTTTATTCAAATTGAAGGTAAATTAATGATATAAAATTAAAAAGATTTCTAAAATTTTACCTGAAATTATTTTAAGAAAGCAACTAAAAATATTTCCTGTAAGTAAGAATTTATTCAACTACAATAAAATAGTTTGTAGACGTACAAATTAATTTAAGGTGTAGAAAAATATTATTGTTTGTAAATTCATTTCCGTTTGGATAAATTAAAAATGTAGGTACCCAAAGTCTGATCCGTGATAAAATATGCAAATGTAGTTCAGAGACTTAAAGATGCGGAAACACGATAAACATTATCACCTTGCGTGTTGTGTAAAGAAAAACATTGATAAGCAAAAATATGAGAAAGTGAACTCTGTAAACTGTCACAGAATTGCAATAAAAAAAGCAATCGCACTGGTGAAATGACAAGTGGGGAATTTAAACAGAAAAAATCAAGGAATAGTTGTTAAACTAGAAAGAAAAAAATGTAACTTAAAAATTTTTGCATAAAATACGTTAAATTTGAAATTAGAAAAATTTTGTCGTAAAATCAATTATCCAATTATAACAACAATCAAAACGTAAACGTGTGTGTTTAAAGAGACAATTTCAAAGTTGAAGAACGTTTTAGAAATGACAAATTATTATGAACTTCGAATAAAGCAAATTGTTGATCAAATAAATTAACTACGTATTACCACCCATTGTAAACAAAAATTGTACAAAATCTAGAACTTCATCAATACTACGATAAGGTTACTTTACAAAATGTTATAAATTCTATTCGCTTAAAGTAAAATTGTCACCTATGTTTGGGTGAAAAATTATTTTTTTTACGCAGGTATGATTTTGGCTCGTAAGTGCTCATCTCTTCTGAGTTGCAATGTACTACAGTTTTGAATAATTTTTTACGTTATAATACACGTATGGTTTCATGGTCATGTTTGTTGGAATAATTTTTTTTGACATTTGATTCCGTTAGTGCAGAGAATCGCGTTATCTTTACTTTCAAATAATTAAGGTTTTTACTTATTTCAATAGTTTCATACAGGGTTTCTTCGAATTTAATTTACACAGTTTGTTTTGCAGTCGCAAAGGTTTCTTTGTTTGTTCTTTGGGTAACTGCTTGGTGGCTGTCGCCTTTATCAATTAATTAGATACTTGTTTTGACTAAGTGAACAACACACGAATTGTACCCACAATCAAAATTTTGAATAATCAGTTTTGTTTATTCTTTTTGAAAAAATGTTAGTGCGATAATTTTTTGTTATGTTCTTTGCGTAGGAAATGACAAGAGGGGAGACCCTCAAACCTATTAATTGTTAATAGTTTTTAAGTTAGTTTTTAAGCAGACTCGCAAGTGGTAACATGTAAAAATTAAGGTATGTACCGAATTTAGCGAATTTATGTTGTTTTTAAAATTAAAACAACCGCCCAAGTATAATGAAAGTGTACGTTTTTTTGCTCACATATCGAGAATGCTTAGTTCGTGTACCACAAAAATATATATAGTATAATATATATACTATCGATCGATTAATTAAAATAATTAATCAAAATTGTAAGAAACCGACAATGTTATAATTCAAATTGCCGAGAAAAAATTATCTCACAGCATAAAATTTGCATTGTCAAAAACAGACGGCGTGCGTACCGCTCTACTTAAAATTACTCCCATGTAACCGCTGCCCACTCTATTGCTAGAGATAAAGCGGTATCTCCACTGGCTGTGTCTAAGCTGCCGCTGTCCCAGCCGCAACTGGCAAAGTATCCTCAGCATTAAAAATACGTTGTAAATAATCCCCTGTATATATAATAACCCCAATACTTGTAAGTAATTGTAAACAGACGTCTTAAAAGCAAACACTGGACATTCTTTCTTTACTTGAAGCTACCCGCGGCAGAATATACATTTTGTTACGTCACCTTTTACGTTCCAAGTACAATTATACCCGGTAGTCAAAGGCATAAAGGTGCGCGTTTACAAAATAAACGCGCAGCGGACTATTTAAATAACAGCTTTCAACTGCAAACATATTACGGTAAAATGCAGTATCAAAAATATGCTTTACATACGAGATATTCGGATCAATACAAACTGTTCCTAATGAATTAAGTAAGCTTGTGTAACAACGACATAACTATTGGCAATTACCTTGATTGGGATTATTCTTTGTTTCATCAATTTAGGAAACCAACTGTAAATACTCTATTTATTTACCTCAGAAAACTCTCCGGGGTTAGTGACTTTGTGGTCGGGTACTTATAGTCGACTTAAATTAATCAGCGTCTGATGGTATCCCTTGTTTTAGCTTTAGTAAAATATGTACGGTAGTTCAAGATTAAAAATTTGTAATAGATTTAAGTAAACGCGGTCATAAACTTTGTTTACTTAGCCTAGTACCGAGGTGATTCGTTCGTTCATTGTTAGGATAAACGGGGAATGTTAAGATACCGACTGTGGTGTCATGTATGTATAACTTGTTATGTTAAATTTCAATAAAAAACTGGATGTGTTAATGATTTTTTGATTGCTTGGAAATGTGTCCTTCAAGTGTTTACGTTTTTCTATTCTTTAGTGAGCATTTAATATAAATATTTAAAATAGTAGGGTGGCACCTGGCAATCCTGACCGTGACCCCTATTAAGGACTTTTAGTCTTCATTAAAGGTAGGTCTAAGACATTTTGTAAACCTGCACCCTCTGACGTTTGAGCTAGCTGGCGTTCGCTATGCTGAATAGTTGTTCTTAAAAATTTGTGGCGTAACAAAATCATGTAAATTACTTTTATCAACATCAATATACGCGTCTAAACGGAATTTTAGAATTTAATTTGTGTATGTGAGAATATTTTTTTTGTTTGTTCATACTCACATCTTTTAATTAGAACCGACCCTAAAGATTTAGTAAAGAATCTCATTGCTAAATTTAATTATTCTTTGTTTATATGCGGATCTTTTCAAACCATCGCAATATGAAAGGAAATAATAAATAAATTAAGGCAAACAAAAAAATTAGTGAAATAAAATAGTAAATACAAAAATATTTGTTAGAAGTTAGAAGATAAACGCAAGAGATTGAAAATAACGTAGATAATTTTGACTCCAAATTAAAAGAATTAATATAAGCGAAAAGCTCAAAAGATAAATTTTGTGAGGTGTTAATTTTAAACAATAAATTATTATTAAATTTGAAAAAAAATTGAGTATCTGTAACAAGATAAAATTGTTTACCCCAAAATTGCATTTTTTTAAATTAATTTTTATTACATAGCGCTAGATTCTACGCCTTTTAGCAGGCAACCTTCCTTTCCCACCAATCATTTTTGCCCCAAAGTTTAAATTTAATATTATATCAACGTTTTTTGCCGGTAATAAATAATAATTTTTGAAAACGTGCGCTAGGAGAACAGGTATTTGGTTGTTGAATTCTCACACGGGCAGATTATTCTGCAACAAAATAGGGTTGATTAATGCTTTAACGTAATTAGCGGAGCTAATCAAGAGTAATACATCTTGGATTTATTAACAGTTTGTCTATAATTATAGTTTTTGTGTTGTATTAAGCTGTTTCAAGTATTTTTCTCGGATTTAAAGCTCAGTGTGTACGTTTAGTTCCACAAGTGTGTTCTTCGTTATTTATTAAAAGTGCAGATCTAGATTACGTAGAGCAGTGTCTAGAAATTAATTGACGGTGTTGTCTTCCGTTACGTTACTACACAAGGAAGAACCTACATCAGTAGTGTCATCTTTGAAGTCTCCAATGCGAGTCTTGTCTGAGATTGTTTCTATTGCTTACCCCCTAAGTGACATGTCACTCTCTCTATCGCGAAAGCGGAGGGTATCAAAAATTATTGGTCACTTCGAAAATTCAGAGTTGCTCTAATTAAGCTCGACGTAGTTTTATACTCTGTGGCGCTCGGGACTCACCCACTCTACGTTTTTCTTTGTTAGAGTTAATTGAGGGCAAAGTAACTACAGCGGTGGTGCACTAAGCAAGGGCGGGGTTTTAATTGAGTAATCAGGAGCATTCGTATCTTTATTGATTTTTCACACCAAACACCTTGATTTTTTTTCTTTTTTTGTTCATATAATTGATATGGTTATTAAACTATCCTGTAGAGCGTGGAATTTTATTACATACCATAATTTTTTTTTTAATTAAAGCTTGGGCACTGATTCTGTGCACGCCACTAGTAAAATAATACAAACTACTTTGGGTTTAAATAATTTTTTTGTATGCGTTAAAAACTGTCACCAAGTGTCTTTTAGTTATTCACAAAAACGTTTTTAAGAAAATGTTTTAACACTCTTTATAATCAAAAATAGAAATTATGTCTTGTGTTCAATGCAAGAACTCCTTTTTTTAATTTTTCCCGGGCTTAACTGCAAAGGGGTAAGCCAAAGATAGTTCCACTTCAAATGCGTTGGATTATCCGATAAACTTTGTGCCTTCTTAAAAGATGTCCCAGACCTAACTTGGCGTTGTAGCGACAGTAGCTCGATCTCTATGAGTAATGCTATGAAGAATAAACAGTTGAACACATTCTCGGGTGCTATTGTTGTAGAATTAAAAACAAATTTTAATTGAAAGAAGAGTTTGTAAAGATGTTTTCTGAGACTTACATCTATAAAAAGCGAAATAGTTGATGCAATCAAAAACAAATTAGATAGTTTTGAATGTACACTCATGAAATTTAAAACTTGAACACCACAATTTCTGTAAACAAAAGTTTGCACATTGTGAAGCGGGCTTAAGGGTATCATTTACAATTCTAACAGTAGGTAGTCTCAGCAGGGGTTATCTTATAGAAGGACTGTAGAATGAATCATTACACTAAGCACGTTTTAGAAAATAGGTAATTTACGTTGCTTACTTAATTTTTTCTTTAAAGAATATATTTGAAGGTATCGCTAATTAAACACCATAGCTCGATTAATTATCGAATCAAAATTTTGTTTAGAAAATGTTTACAAAATAAAATTAGAAATAATTTTGATTTAAAAAACGTCTACAAGCAATAACTTTTAAATTAAATCAAAAAACTAAACATGGTTATTTGGGTTGACTGATTATTACTTATTTTTAAATAAATCTAACCTACTAATTATTGTAAGTTATTAAAAAAAATCATTAAACTCTCTATTCATAATATTTAGTCCTTACAAAATGTATATTTTATGACGTTTCATTTTTTCTATAGTTAAAAACTAAGGCAATTTTTATTGTCAACGTATATATTTAGTTTTTGACAAGAATTTATTACATAATTATAATTAAGATACCAAGTTATAGTTTAAAATTAAATGAAAACGTTTTTTTTTAAATAAAGGTATTACTATATAAATAAATATAAGAAATCAATAATGGGTGTGACCTCCATTATTATTGATACATTCTTGGAGGCGTCTGCTCATTGACGCTATCAAGGTATCAATATAATTAATATTAATCGTTTCCCATGCGGTATCAATGGCTGCAATTAGTGCATTACGGTTTACTGGTATAAAATTTGGCCCTTGTTGTCTTCGGATAACAGCAAGTATTCGAGCCCAAACATTTTCGATAATGTTAAAATCTGGGCTTTTTGCTGGCCAGGGTAACAGCTCCAAGTTATTTGCTTGTATCCAGTTGCGCACAACCTGCGAAGTATAGGGTCATCATATCCCGATAGTTAATTATCGAATGTTCCAAGAAAATATGTGTAAATAGTAAATGGAATCTACTAACGTAACGTTAAGTCGTTAATTATAGTTACATAACTCTCCTTTCATAAGATATAGTTCATATTAATATGCTTATTGTAAAGCTTCGTACACACCTGAACAACAAACCGAGGAACAAACAGAACAACGAACCGAACGGCAATCGGAACATTAATTTGGACGGTGCTACGTACGAATTTTAGAACAGATTCGCAAGTCCTGATTGTTCCACGAACGGTTTGCGGCGTTCCCGCAACTTGTCGGTTTTTTCTCCGACATCAAAGAAAATGCGCGCGAATGCGTTTGCAGGTTTGGACGAATCTAAACAAAACGGCGAACAAACTTATGCGGGAGAATTAAATTATTTATTTTTTGTCCTCCCTTTTGTGGGTTTGTTGTGTTTTAGGTAATATTATGGAGTTGACAGAAGAAAAATGTTTTAAATTAATCAGTGTTTAAGAATGCAAGAAAAAAATGATGTCCCTATTAGCATCATTTGGGCGGGAAATTTCCAAAATAAAAAAAGCGAAGTAAATTATAATTTTTACTCTTCTTTGTGCGTAAAAATTTGGTTGGCACTATCTTCTTGTTTTCCGCAATTTTCTCTTCTCAATAATAAATATATATGAACTGAAAACTACTGAAAATAATTATGGGAACAGCACAAACGTTCCGTTTGTTGTTCGGATTGTGGAAATCATAAAAGATCGTTTGTCGTTCTGTTTGACTTTCGGTTCGTTGTTATGTTTGTTGCTCGGTTTGTTGTTCAGGTGTGTACGAAGCTTTACAACTTAAGCAACAATTTTTGGCGAATAAAGATTAGTTTGTGATGTAATATTAGAAACACAAATTTATATCATATCAAATTTATGACAACTTAAAACCAAGAACGTGTATGTTATTGCTAAGAAATTATTAAGGAAAAAGCGCAATTGCAGTGTAAATATTTATAATTAGATATTTTCGAAAGTTTATAAGTCCTCTATTGTAATCTTAATACTTAAAAAATCCTGTCCATTAGCATTATAAGGAAATGGCTTTTACTTTATGAATAAGTTTCAATAACAATAGAATATCCTTGCTTGTTTAATTTACTTCCTTTGAGTCATATTGCTCTAAGGGTTGTTACATTGGTCATTAGAAGTATGTAATAAATAAACAATTACCAACTGTTTGAGAAGGGGTAGTGTGAACCAATAAATAAAGTAAGAAATGTAAATTCCATTTTAGTTTAAAATTTCAAGTGTTGTAAAAATGCCACCTCATCTCGGTGCTGATTTGAAAGCGCGGATTGTTTCGGAATTAGCGGCGGGCCGTAGCGTGCGTAAAATTTCACGTATGTTAGATATACCAAAAAGCACCGTAGGGCATTACCGAGTAAAATGGAATCTTGAACACACTTTGGAAAGAGCCATCGGAAGTGGTAGACCTAAAGTATCTACACGTGCTCAAGATCTCGAGTTGTTCCATTACGTAACAGAACAACCATTTGCTACATACTCAGGGCTATAGCAGATACACATTTTCCCGGATGCCGTATAACTGCACAAAAAGATTAAAGGAGATGGGAATAAAGAAGTATAATGCTGCTGCGAAAGAAGTTCTCAGTGACGAAAATATGAGACGTCGTCTGGAATTTGCAAGGCGATATGTGAACGAACCTTTGAAATTTTGGAATCGAGTGATTTTTAGCGACGAAAAAACGTTCAATAGCCGCAACGATGGACCACTAAAAGTTTTTGGAATGGAAGGAACTCGTTACGAAAATAATCACATATGTCCTAAAAACGAAGTGGTTATTTTTCTGTGAATGTGTGGGGTTGGGTTAGCGCGCGGGGTCCAGGAGTTTGTTGGGCTATCGATGGACGTCTTGATTCTGCTGCGTATTTAGATATTTTGGAAACTATTATGAAACCTTCAGTCGAAGTGTTTTATCCAGACGAAGATATTTTCCAACAAGTAAGTATTCTTATTTCACTATACTTTCTCCAAAAATAGTTCGGGATTTGTTGAATTAACATTTTCATAATGTTTTTTGTTGTTAAAGGACAACGCCCCTATTCATACTTCGCGGGTTGTGCGCAATTGGATACGAGAAAATAACTTAGAGCTGTTACCCTGGCCAGCAAAAGCCCAGATTTTAACATTATCGAAAATGTTTGGGCTCGAATACTTGCTGTTATCCGAAGACAACAAGGGCCAAATTTTATACCAGTAAACCGTAATGCACTAATTGCAGCCATTGATACCGCATGGGAAACGATTAATATTAATTATATTGATACCTTGATAGCGTCAATGAGCAGACGCCTCCAAGAATGTATCAATAATAATGGAGGTCACACCCATTATTGATTTCTTATATTTATTTATATAGTAATACCTTTATTTAAAAAAAGTTTTCATTTAATTTTAAACTATAACTTGGTATCTTAATTATAATTATGTAATAAATTCTTGTCAAAAACTAAGTATATACGTTGACAATAAGAAAAATATTAACTTTACGTCTATATAGATTATACTTTCTGTCTGAACAAATCTATTTACAGTTAAAATTTGATTTAAACTCATGTATTTTGTTAATTTTGTATGTGTTTTTGTATTTGTCTTGTAACTGGAACAAATTGTTCCGTTAGACAAATAAATATTTATTATTATTATTATTATTATTATTATTATTATTATTATTATTATTATTATTATTATTATTAATAAAAAACAAAACTGTTTAGAACCAGTGCATATACAATGTGCCTACTTAAATCGGAACCATATGGAAAACTTTTTTATTATTGGTTTTTGAAAAAAATTTGTTACTACTAAACTGTTCTGCATGGTCCAAAACTTAAAATGCAAATATCAGATACTAGTAGAGGTAATGTACCGATTGAAAAACATTTTTTGGTGCATGTACAAAGAATGTAATAACTTCAAATGCGCACTCTTTCCACCACCACCGGTACATGGATGTCAAAGATGCGCTATCTAAACTCCGCCCAAGACGATGATTATGTAGCATTGTAACTCAAAGTCCTCTTCCAGGGAGTGTTGCTTGGTTTTAATTGTGCACGTAATGTTTAATTAGTTGCCGTCTCTCCGTACAGTACCTGTAATTGCAGATAGGGTATGTTAGAATTAGAATTATAAAGATTGAAAAATGGATAAAGAAAGAACATATAAAATGAATTTGGAAAACTGAGAAAACGTACAACTTTAGAGGCGTGCAAGAGACGGAATGGATAAGGGAAGTCGAAAAAAAGAATGATGGTTAGAATAAAGTAAAAACAAATCATAAAGATTTGAGTTATAAAAAGAAGAAAGAGATGGGCAGTAGTGTTTTAATGTTTATTTAGTTAAATTTTTTTAATTAAGTGAGATTTTGGCAAATTTTGAAAAAGAGAGTTATTAAATAATAGAAATAATGTTATCCAACTAAAGACAATAGAAGAAAAAGAAAGAATATTTATGGCATTACCAAAAATAAATGTGTTGGTGTAATTTATTAAGTGACGACGTTCGAAATTAGTTAAATATCGGTTGAAATACATCACTTGTACAATAATTGCTACAACAGCAAGCTTAAGGAAAGTCCGAACACGATTGAATAAAGAAAGTATTTTCCAAAAAACGCAGAGTAAAAAATATATAACTGAATGGATGTCAGCTACTAGTTGTTTCAGTAGAAAATCGTATTGTGTAAATTGCAATTTTCATAAAAATATTGACTAAATGCCCTTAAACCCAATTGAAGAATACATAAAGTTGTAATAGTTTGAGTTAAAATTTAAAAAAATACACCCACTTGAAAGTGAGTCCAAAACTAAAAAAGTTGGTAATTCTCATTTAACAAATACTCCATCATTGGTTAGATGACACACCTACAACAAGTAACCGAGTAAATACCTGATACTAAACAAACATCAGAAATAAATAATAAACGTAAGACGTCACTGATATTCGTTGAAGAAGTTAATGTCCTTTGAAGAACAATCGACAAACAATGAAACAGCATTAACAGATTTGAATGCAGACAAAGGCATAATAATTTACCATAAGGAGGATGGAACTTTTTTGCTAAAAACCGACAGCTACAATCCTGCAACTGAAAAGTCATTGAACTCTTAGCTACAGACCCTTAAAGAAAAATTCCACACCAATTACGACTCACCAAACAACTCATTAATTCATCTTCTCTAACAGAAAATACTCAAAAACAAAGTTAAAAACCGAAACTGTTTTTAAAAGGTAGATGTTCCTCTGAGACCAATACTCAGCTATATATTGCATGCAATTAAGACTAATTTAAAAATAGGCAAATGGTTCTGAATTTCTTGACTTTTTGTGACCATCTTTCCTAGTTAGTAACTAGGTATTTTTTTATAGATAGACAACAGGCAGTTTAATTTGTAATTTTGGATGAACAGCGGTTAGGACAACTGATAGCTTTGGGTAGACGGGCGAGACCTCTTCGTTTTGCAAGTAGATTTAAAACGTACACGGACAAATTTCCCGCACAACAACAATCTTTACAGAGAACATTATACGCTCTAACTGGAATTTGTTGGTCATTCTACCATGACTTTCTATTTTTTAAATTTCGGTTACTAAATAATGCAAAAAAAGGTTATGGATGTATGTGAAGATTTTCCCTTCAATCTAGTATTTGAAAGGCGACGTTAAATATAGTCGCAGAAAATCGTTCCAATTTTGTCATCAGTTTTTATTGTTATAGTGCACTGTTTTTCAGTAATTCTGCCAAAACAGGCTACAAATCGGCTGTAGTTTGTCAAGTTTTTCTATACAAGAAATTAGATCCCCATTGCAATCAAACTTTAAGTTCCATATTTTGACTCGGTCGCAGAATTGCTAGCTCAGAGCCAATGATAATGATAAAGTTTAAACAAACAAATAAATATTGCACATTTGCCTATAAGACATGAAATTTTCATTTTTTTTGTAAGCGATAAATTTGCTCACAAACTTTAGTGACTCAATTTCTGTATTTGCAGCTATATGGTTGCATTGATTGTTAATTTAATAGTTGTTCATTAGTAATTGACCCACAAACTTTTTGTGCGCTAGATAGTAAGAAACACTTCTTTTTAATTGTGAACTCCAAGGTCTCCCAATATTACACACTATGTTCAAAACAAAAAAATCCAGAAACCTGGATGTATACTTTGCATCAGAAATAAACAATCATGTCAAGAAATCAGCTTAGTATAAGGCGAGTTCTGACTCACTTTTGTTGAGAAATTTAAATTTGTCGTGTGCTCGTACACCGTCGGCAATGTTTAGGGGTAGTTAGTAAGTCAAGATGGCGGCGTTGATGCTTGATGCTTGGTCGCCACAGGCTTCGTTCGGGAGTAAGCCAAAATGGCGGCGAGGGTGCGGTCGGCTTTGTTCAGCAACATTGTAAGTCAAAATGGCGGCGTTCTTAATGGCTATATAAATTGTATAATTTCTTGTACACAGTCTATTATTTCAATCGTATTTGCAAAAAAATGTCAATATTTTTGGCAAAGGTATATAAAACAGCTTTTTTGCTTCCATACAGGAGTCTTCGGGAGTTGGTTATTAGTGAAAAACGTCAAATAAAATGTAAACGTGATACAAAGTTTGGTATAAAAGTGGTATTATTGTTTGATAAGTTTATAATAACATCCTCTAACGTTTCACAAGCAAATTTACCAAAGCCAATATAGAGAAAATAAATTTGGATGTTAGTAGTAGCAAGAAAGTGTATTCAAGAAGCTAAGGTGCATTGGGGAAATCGACAAACGTTGAATTAATATATACAAGTAATTTAATAGATTCATTTATAAGTCGAGAAGTTATTTCTACAGACAAGAAGGAAGTAATTTTGTCTTATTTGCATGTTTTTGTGTATAACAAAGAACGGTATTTTCACGTGTAATAAGATACTATTGTGGGGTTGTTTCACAGGACAGCATTCGAAAATTGGAAAACTTACAAAATTTTTAGATGTTGAATCAAAATTTTCAGCCAAAGGGTAGTCAAAATAGAAAATATACAGGGTGTTTCATTAATCAGTACAGAAAATAAAACTGGAGATTCCTTGCAAAATTTAAAGGGGGGTTTAACATAAAAAAAAATTTCCTTAAAGCCTCCCCTGAAGAGTTACAGCCCCTTAAAGATATGTAAAAAATTCACATTAAGTAATCGATTTTTTTCTGAAATGACTTGAAATAAAAAAAAGAAATCTAAACATTCAAATACCACTACCAAGAATCCTCCATAATTTCATAATTTTATTCACCCTTGTTCTCTGCAAGGGGGTTAGTCTTACTACCCCTTAGAGTTTTTTTACCAGAACTTTTTAACTAATTTTTTTTTCAATTTTAAAATTCAGATTTTGGAGGGCCAATTCAATTAAAAACTTTTTTGTCTCTTAAAAATTTCATGTAAACTCAATACTTTTTCACCAAAAAAATAAATTAAGCGAACTTGCAGAATTTTTAATTAATAAGTTGCGTATACAAGTTTGACATAAATAACAATATTATTATTAACTATCATTTTTAATTTAAATTAACAATATTATTTCAGAGAGTGTTCAAAATGGGCACCATTTTCTTGAATACAGGCTCTTATTCTTTTGAACAAATTTCCGTTAACGCTACCTAGCATTGCTACAGATTGTCTAACTCTTCAGGGGAGGCTTTAAGGAAATTTTTTTAATGTTAAACCCCCCTTTAAATTTTGCAAGGAATCTCCAGTTTCATTTTCTGTACTGATTAATGAAACACCCTGTATAATAAAATGCATTTGAACTATAAATAGATTGATTCACCACAAAGTTCAAACTATTTGAACACGTAATGAGACACTTATGATTTTACCCTTTATATGACAGAAATGAGAAATTTGAAAAATCACAAACTTTTTAGATGTTGAATCAATATTTAATATTTAAATACAAAAGCTGTTTGAGTATCGTATGAATTCGTCACATCCTCTACGATAAAAATTGTAATTAATATCTTCTCTGCCTGTTAAGTATCACCTTTTCTTGTATTTATTGCTCTAATCTTTTTGAATTATTTTTCCATATATCTTATATCACAGACTCGTAATACTTTTTCGGTTTATAGGTTTTTATTTTCTTCCTATTCTGTCGCTTATGTATAGGACAGATTACCCATTTTTTTCCATTTTTCAAGAATTCTTTCTCCTTTCTATATATTTTTATATAATTTGCTTAGTCTCGTTTTCATTCTCTCTTTAATGCATTTCCATTATTCCCGTTGGGTTCTATCTGTACCTTCTGTTTTGCTTTTTTCATTTTTCTTAACTTCCAACTTCCCTTTTTTGTACTTCTCCATTTCTTGTTTTTCTCAACCTGTTTCTTTCTCCTGAAGATAATGTTTTTTTTTGTTTCTCCTTCCAATAGCACTCTGCAATGCTCCACTAATTTTCTCCATCTATTATTTCTTTCTCCACCCAATTTAATTTTTCTTCTGTTTCTGGTAATAAAATTTCCATACATGTCTTTCATTCTTTACATTGTTTATCTTTTCTTTTAATTCATTGTTGTAATTTTCTTTTTCTTTATACGTTCTTTGTTTCTCTTATCTCCTTGAACTATTCAAAAATTTTCTCTCCCTTTTTTCATTTTCTTTCCCTCATCCCATCTCTTTTTATTTATTTTGCATCACCCATTGTACTTTTCCTTGTTACTCTCAATACTTTTTTATATCTTTGTTCATTTTTTTTACTATCCCATTTATTTCTTTTTCGTATTTGAAATATTTCTTGCCCTTACTTCAATTTTTTCTATACCTTTATCTACTTTATTTTGTCTACACTTTTCTTTCTTACCATTCCTTATCTTTTTGTTCTTTTTTGATTATGATGATTATCCTTCTTCTCTTATCTTCAGCTGCTCTATTTTCTCCTTACTTTTACCATTTATTAAAACATATTTGATGATAGTTTCTCTCTATGAAAGTGTATTTCTCCTTTCCACTTTCTTCCATATTTCCATTCATTACGGACTCCTCTTTCTTTGCATAAGTCTATCAATATATTTTTTTTATTATTCGTCCATTGATTTTACTTTTTTTAAGCTTTTTGTGGATCATTATTCCATCCTCATCCCGTGTTCTAGCATTAAAATCCCTCTCTCCCCTCTATAATAATTTTTCCTTCTTCCTGTTCCTTTACCACCTCTTCATAATTTAATTTCATAGTTTAACGGATAAAGCAATATTATGGCTTACGAATTTGAAGGACACTTAAAGTTTAGCAAAATTTTCTATTCTAGTCTTGATTATCTGTTTTTCCATTATTTTGTTTTGCTATTTCTTTAACCTACTATTTTTTCGTCATTGTCGTGACTGGCCCTTGGACCGGTTCATTATATGTCGTCATTCAATGGCTGTGCTGTAATATTTTATGTTTTTATTTACCTTCTATAATGTTTACACACTAAATTTATATTATTACATGTGAATACTAGGGTGGGTAAGGGTTGGCATATGTAGGTTTTAGTAGTTTTTTTAACCTTGAAGTAAATGCTTTGCCAAGACGGACCAATCCACTATTGCACACGGTTTCGTCACCACACTATACAGGTTAATACTGATCTTCTGTGGCACCATACATAACACTTACATCACAATAGAATATTTGTATAATGTACCATACGAATAAATAAACCTCTTCAATTTTTGTTTTTGTATTTCCCACTTCCTTACCGTATTTAAAACACTTCCCTTTTCTGTTTTCACACTAGTTGTCATTACTCTATTCTTTTTTTTCCCACTTCTTTCTTACCCCCATCATTATTCCTCCCTAGCTCTACTCCTTTTACTTGTTTTTTGGTAAATTGTATATTCTACTCAAACTCTTTTTCTATTCCTTCTACTCCCTCTCTTGTTTAGGTTTTAATTAAGTTTCTTAAAAAGTGTGATCCATTACTCTGTATGATGTGCATACATTCACATTTGCATTTGTTAAATAACCACAATATGAAGGTGATTTCATCTTAAATGTGACACACTGTAATGTTATTGAATTTGTAACTATTCTATGGCATTACTTTTTTGTTATTGTTTTTCATTTTTTAGATTTAGTTAATTTTACTTTTTGACCTAATTTCTACAATGTGCATGCTTGTACACAACGTACATATTTTATAACACTGGGTTGTTTTGTTCACTTATTTGTTGTTCGTCATGCTAATATAAATTAAATTTTGAATCACACTTTTACTACCCCATTCTTGTGTATGCATAAGTTAAGAACTGAAAAATGATTTATTCTGTAAAGTTTTGTCAGAAAGAACCTCTTAACATAATTGAAACACTTTTCTGTCGCATAAAGTTTGTCAATTTTATCGAGTAAGAGTCATTGTATAGATTTCAGTAGGTATTAAAAAGTGGTAAAGGTAGACCCAAAAGTAATAGATAACTTAAGACATTCTTCTATTATAGAGACAAGCGATTTGGTATGCGCGTGACAAGGGACAGGGTACAAAAAGCATTGCTCTAACACTCGGTCTGCATATATCTTTTGATAAAATATTCAGGAAGGAGTACTTTATTTTACTATTTTATACGACCTCCTAGAGTCGTGTGCGCTTTGTAGCCGGTAAATACTTTAACGCTGCTACAGTTGGTAGTATAAACATTATTACGCCGTGATATAACTTTAGCACTTTAAGCCTTATCCTACTTGCTTTATGAATTGTTTCGTTTCTTGCTACTAAACTCACGTCATATGTTAGTTTAAGCTTACTATTAGAAGTTCATTTTAATATGCTCCGTCGCGTTTATTGCCCCATGTTTAGATTTATTTAATTACCAAAATTCCCTAAAAATGCACGTGTGAGTTACATTGAGTTTTTGGTCGAATTTAATTAATTACAGTTTTTAATTTTTCAACTTTTGAATTTTATGAAAAAAAAGTCTTGAATGCTGCATTTTGAACGCCAACTAATTTGATTGTCTACTAAGTCAGTGGATTAAACAATACACGCAGATAATAGTTCATAACGTAACATGTTCGGAAATGTCAAAATAACAATACCTGGAATTGTCAAATAGTATTCAAATAACACTTATCACAGACACTCTAAAACGCCTCTAAAAAGTAAAATCAAACAAAACATCTATATATCTTCCTTTTAACTACAATTACGTGTCCCTTTCTTGCATGGTCTTGGATAAAATTTACAAAAATACGACGAAAAGACTTTGAGGGGTTATATGAGTTTGTACGATAACTCTAGCCTTGGTAGGCTTAATTGTAGATTTTCGTGCTTCTTTCAATTGTATCCCATTACAAGAAGATAACGTTTTAAGTCTATTTAGGAAACGAGGGTGTTTTCTGAGCTCCTGTGCAAATTCTGTTTTATTTAAAGCAATTCTGAAGATCTTCTATTTAAGTCCCGTTACAATACATTACAGCAGCATTTTTTCTTTTGTTTTTCTACAGGTATAAATGGAATTCGATGTGTTATCTGCCAAAGCTTTTTTGTGTTCAACAAGAGAAAGGGATCTGTTATCAATTGGGTATTGTAATATTACTGTTTCCAGAACGAAGACCATTCGTCTCGGAGTTGCAATCAACTTGGATACGCTCCAGGACTTTAATTCTGCCACTCTTACTTCAATACTACCGCTGTCATTGTATCGGGCACTTTGTTTCAGTGGAGCGCTCTGGTGCGTCAAGTGATTGGACTCGCACTTCTTAGGTCTCAAGTGACGTGAAGATGGACCAGCCCGTTGTTGCACCTGCCAAAAAGATCGCTTACCATTTACAATGTTGCGCGGCGCACTCGAAAAGACAACAACAAACTAACCGGTCTCTTCTACAGGTACGGAGGATATAGAACCCCACCACGGTCGTTCTCAGCCCGCCCAGACTAGAGTAGGTAATCTAATCTAAGAGCATAAAGGACTATTTACACACGTCAGTGCCGTATCAGTACTGTGTCAGTTCAGTATCAGTGTCAGTGAAAAATAAAATATCGTTGCGTTTGTATCAAACTGACCTGTTCAGACAAGTCCGACACAGTAACGTCTTTTACCGTCAGTGCCGCTGCAGTATCCGTAACGTGAATGTTAAATAGATCGACAACGATATTTTACGACATTTTCACTGAAGTGCTAACGGGATTTTTTGGTTGCTCTAAGAAAAATAAAAAAATGGATGAAAAATTAATTGAATTAGTACGAGAAAATACATGGACACCGGTTTTAAAAACAATATTTGGGGAAATATAGGAAAAGAACTGAAACTTAAAGGTAAGTTGTTACTTTATTATTAAATTGTAAAAGTTAAAATGTTATTAATTAAATAAGTTATAAAATAACCGTTTCTTAAATTTTTTCATCTTGCCAAGGCACACGTCCAATATCTGATATAAAGTAGTTAGTAAACAATTCTCTTACAACAAATGCGGCATTAGTTGCATTTCCCTTGCATAGGTAGATTTTGTCGGTTTGTCTGCCGAATAACATCCAAGTTTGCATTTGGATTTTGATATGTATATGTGCTTGTGTCATATTTTTTATGAAGTTATGTAGAATGCAAGCTGCCAAAATTATATTATCTACATTTTCCGGTTTGGCCTGGATTCGTCTCGTAAATATTCTAAATTTTTGAATTAAAATACCAAAAGAATTTTCAACAGTCCTTCGAGCTCTGCTTAAACGATAGTTGAAAATGCGCTTAGAATCACTCAATCCGTTTCCTGGATACGGGCGCATCAGATAAGTTTTAGAGGAAATGCCTCATCACCAACAATCACATAAGGAGCCTCAGTGTCTATGCCTGGTAATGTTGCAGGACGTGGTACAGATAAAGTATTGTTTTGAAGGGCTTTTCCCAGATTAGATTTAGCAAAAATACCACCATCACTATTCCTGCCATAAGCACCAACATCAATAGCTATAAAGTTGTAATGTGCATCAACAAGTGCCAGTAACACAACAGAAAAGTTTTTCTTGTAATTAAAAATTGAGATCCGCTATTTGGGGAGCTTGAATTGTAAAATGTTTCCCATCTATCGCACCCAAACAATTGGGGAAATTCCAAATTGTGCTAAAGCCATCAGCAATAGTTTTCCACATTTCTTCTAAAGGTTGAGGCAACATTTCACTCATTAAAATGTTTGTTAGTATTTTGCAAGTTTCTATTACAATTTTATGCACTGTACAATGTCCCATGCGGTAACTGAATGATATTGTTTTTAGAGAATCTCCAGTAGCGAGATACCTACAAAAAAGTATTTGTTAATTTAGTATAGACTGCACAGTTCAGCACCTAACCACTAATTTATTTTCAGGGTCCGCATGTAAGACCAGATGGAACAATATAAGAGACAATTACAGAAAAGCTTTAAAAAACAATAACTAAAAGTGGACAATCCGCAAAAAAATAAAACTGTATAAATACGCGGAGCAGTTGGAATTCCTAAATAAATTTTTTGATGAGAGAAATACGAAAGGAAATATTGAATCACAAGAAGACGAGGTGAAGGAACAGGAACAGGAACATAATGAAGAAGAACAAAGCAATGAACAGAACGCAGTGAATGATGAAAATCCTCCAATTGTTGAACTAGAAACTAAAGATGAATCAAGGCAATTTTCTACGCCTAAAGCGTATTTAACAACTTCCAACAAACGTAAAAAGTAAATGCCTCCCAACAAAGTGCATCTTCCCAATTGATGGAATACCTACTTCAAGAAAAGTCAGAACCTTCCAATTCATCTGTTCGAAAAGTAGACTCCGTGGACGCATTTTTAACTGGAATAGGTTCAACACTCAAAACTCTAAGTCCATATTATTTAAATTTAGCCAAATCTGAAATATTTCAGACAGTTCAAAAATACGAACTGCAAATGATAACTGCGCCGGCGTATAGATCAAACCAATCATTGCATGGTGAACATCGAAGTAGTTCTTCAGAAACACCTTGTGTTAGCCAATATCCAAATGTTACATCTCCATGCGATATGGCACAATCACCGGCAATGTATTCAAATACTTCTACACGAACCTCGACTCCACTGTCGTCACCTAATCCAGATGTAGACCAACAGCATCCCAGAGTACTTGATCAAAGTATTATTGCGTCATCGTCCTATCAACAAGCGGACTCGATTCAAACCTTTTTAAAAATTATCAAGACCTTTAACTTAGTATATGTATTACATACATATATTTGGTATTTATGTTTAGTTATGTTCTCAGTTACCTTTCTTTGAATAAAAACTGTTTTATTACAATAATTACGCTTACTCACCTTAAACATACTGCTAAACGTTCCCTCGGGGTAATTGCTTTTTCCAGTGCGTGTCTTGTTTCATTAAATGTCTTTCTATTTTATTCAGCAATATATTAAAACAATTTTGAGACATTCTAAAATATTCAAAAATTTTTGTTCATTGTCTACTAATTCCCGATATAAAGTAATAAATTCTCCTTCAACTTGTCGTGTCATCCATGCCTTGTGTACCCAGTTTCGCTTTTTATTTAAACTCTTATTTTCCTCTTCCTCATCTAGGGCTATGGCGATAATTGCCAATTCTTTATTGGTAAAACAAGCTATTCCACTCATATTTCACTGCAAGCACTGTTTATATACTACGGACGTGTGTGTATTGACATCACTGAGCGACCACGGATAACAATGATACTGAACTGACACGGTACTGATACGGCACTGACGTGTGTAAATAGTCCTTACAAATTTCATCTCGAACAACAAGCTTTGGTCTGTAACTGGGTTTGATAATGACGTTTGGCAACTGGTTAACGTTATTAGAAGTCTAAATCAAGCGACATTTCTCGCAATTTGCAAACCCCCCATAGTTTAACAAACACCGATGACGACAAATCTGAAGCCTTCGCTGGAATTTTGGGACGGAAATTCAAGCCCAACCCTAACGACGATGACTATTCGTTGCACACGATGTTTCAGAACTTAAATCCATGAGTTTTCTCCCTACCAAAAAGACGTGGAGAGAAGTTGGAATGCCCGCATCCTCCGGAAATTGACTATCGCTAACGGTCTATAGGCAAATCATTGCCGTTAAAGCCGATTCATCCAACTCTAGGACTACGATCTAACTTACATGCCAAGGCACAAAAGGCCGAAGTAGAAGACCTTAGGTTAATTTAAAATGAATTGTCAGCGCAGAAGACTGGAAATAAACGGACGAGAAAACTCTGAATTTAAAATCAAACCAAATTTTAAAATTAAAAAAAATAAAATTAACGACATAGTTTAAGATAACAAACTTTCCTCCAAATTACTTCTTTAATGACATGTGGATTCTATCTCTTATTGGATGTGACGTGTTGTAAATCCCGTTTTCTGGCACTACAGGTAATATACGACTGTTGATTACTTATTCCACATTCAGTAACGTTGACATTGACGTGAACATTTTCCCAATTCTTAACTTGCAAATAAGTAAGCATATGAACAAAAAATGATCGCAAATGTTATTAATAAAAACTATTTTTTTAAAATCAAAATAAACCGTTTTTTATTGATTTTAAAGAGTTGTAACAGAAGCAGTTTTCTGATTGTTAGTTAGTTTCATATATTTTTGTGCTCTCAATTCTATACGGAATTAAGAAAATTTGGTTTTTCAAGATATTATTCTAGCTTCCAATAGCACGCTTCCTCTGTACTAAAATTTTCGTTCACTCACTAGATGCTTTTCCAAAATAACTTACCGTATTCTCCAGTTGTTATTATTTTACAACTTACTTAATTATCACTGATTAACAGTTTTGTTTTGACACGCAGTACACATTCTATCACCATTGCACTTAGACTCACTACCTTATCTAGAGACGGCTGTAATAAATCATCTTAAACTACTGTCAAACTCACAGCTTTGACTCCATTGACTTCTTCAATTGGCAAATTTTTATTCCTAGAACGGTAATTTACCTGCAACTTCTATTCAATCAAATTTAAAATAATTGAATAAAAAAAAAATATCCTTCATGCCAAATTATTATTTACTGTTGCATCAACCCGTATATTTTTTTCTATTCTTTAACTTGGTATCATGTAGCATCTACATGTTGCCCAATTAACTGGATTTTCAAATCTCAAGCTCAAAATTCCTTAGCTTAATATTCATTACAAAAACTCTGTTACCACATTGTTCTGTAAGCATTATATAGTTGTTTCTATCTAATGTCTGTTTTGATGCTTGAATGTAAATGATGTTTATCTCTTATATTAATAATCCCCGGTCCACTGAATGAATCAATCTGATTGAAATAGTCTTAAACGTTCTAATAGTTTATCTTGATTATAGTTTAGCGTGACATTGTTGCAATAAAATTGATAGAAGTTTTATCTCTACATAAGCTACTGAGCTAAAATCTTTTCTTTTGTTATTCATACCTTTTCTTTAAAATTCAAATGACAGAAAAAATATCAAAACAAAAAACTTTTCCTGACCTCACCCCCAAGTTCAACTTGTTTAGAGATGGCGAGTACAGAACACAAAAGATAAGGTCAAAAAATATGCAAACAAATGACCACATTTAGACCCTACATCCTGTCCGCCAGCCGACATAGTCCGCGTGCTGTTCAATCAAGGGAAACGTCGAGATATCACATTTAGCCGACACCAGCAAAATAATATGATGCAAGTTTGTTGACGGCCCTGGTAATATTTAGCTTCTTATCTAGTAGAACTTCTAAGTGTTTATACTCATATGTGTAGTCAACCTTCCTGATAGTCCAATCAAAAAGTTTTGAGTCATAACCATTTGCGTTTTGAAAAAACCAATATTTTAGTCTTATTTGGGTTTAACCCCATTACAACACCATTTCTAGACGGCATTCTGCATAAAGCCGCAAAGTGTGTCCAGGTAAATGGTGATTCTTCATGGAGAGGTTTTTCCGTGATCGCAAAACTATATGTAACTTCAGCTCAAGCAATAGTATTCCGAGGTAGTAAATAAGTTAACTTCCGGTTTCTTAAGATTTCTTGTAGTTTTTCTTTCTTACTCCTATTCTATACTAGATTCTGTGTCACATTTAGTTCATCGAGCTTTGCTAAAGGCGATTTTTTAATTGAGAGTTGATATTCAATGGTGTGGGTTTGGCTTCCTGTTGTTTAGTTCTCAAAAAAATGGAGAAATACAAGTCGCAAAACGTATATTTTCTTTATCTGGTGTTTTACCAGATTAACTTTTGGATTGATAGATTTTTTGGCACATATCGCATACAAGTTGATGTTGTTGCATAGTAGATGAAATGCTAGAAAAAGTTTTTGAAAAACTTGTATTAAGTTTGGTTTTGTTATTCTTAGCAGCTTCAAACTTTAGATCTGCAGATGCTGGAGATGGTGTTTTTTTGACCATAGCTGGTCGACTTTGGAGGGCCCTTGACATTCCCGGAGCCAACCGATAGCCGTTTCTTGATTCGAGGTTTTTGTTTGCTTACTAAAACCGAACAGGGACAAATAGATTTTAGGAATGTACCTTTAAATCTTGATGTAATTGTGAAACTACTATTTGGCTACTTTTGTATCTAACAGTGCCGCCACGTGAAAGCAAAACTTTTCTTACAACCTTTTTTCCTAGACACCTGCTTTAACCTACGCATTTTTTTCCAGGTTTATACTGATCTTCTGTGGCACCATACATAACACTTACATCACAATGCAATATATAAAATGTACCATACGATTAAATAAATAAATAAAATATTTACACTTGAAAAAAAAATAGTAATTTCTAAGTCAATAAGTATTGCAACATTTAGTGGCGTCATGTGTTAACGTAACACGTTTAAAAATGCATTTGCACTAAGTAATTTCTAGAAATATCTTAAAATTTTTAGTTTTTAAAAACAATTCAGCAGCTCAAGATAGTGAAACACTGGCAATTCAAAAAACTATACAAATCCAATTAGGCACAAATTTTTCTTAAAGCACTTAAACTTTTTACATCTAACTGTTAAATTTTAAAAATAAAGTACTTTGTGCCGTTTTTAGTTTTTTAAATTTTTGTTTAAATCAAAGCTTTCTATTAACGATGGTTAACGTCTTCCTTCATCCCTTACTAACTGCAACTTGGAATTGACTAGAACAGTGTTTTGTTCATAATTGAATGTTGGGTCATTAATTTTCCTTTCCATTAAATTCCTTTTAGAACCATATACCTCAAAATTTATTGTTTTTTAAAATGTTGAGGAGACTATCGTTAGGAATGCTTTCATCTTTAATGGGTCAATTTATGATCTTGAACAGTGCTAGCAACAGGTTGAATAGTGGGAAACTTTTTTTTACTTATTGTATTACATAAGGGTTGCAAAATAAATTACTTTTTATATTTTATTTATTGCTATTGGTTGCTGAGACCTCCTTTAATCAAAAAACTTGTCAAAATTGCATTACTACGTCTAGATCTACCAAATCAAGGGACTTACTTTCATGTAAAAATTGATTAGCAATTTTAAGCTGACCCATTTGTAACAAAAAATAAGTATGTAGACCGCTAATATTTACAAAAATTACTTGTATTTCAATTAATAACAATAAAGGAGTTAATTTGCCTCATACAGCTCTTGTCGGTGGGTTAGGAATTCGTTAACTGTAACATGCAGGGTGGGGCACTACCAACGAATTATTCTATAGCATTAAAACGACAAATAATGTAAGAAATTTTAAAGCATACATATGCCAAGGTTATGTGAAACAACATTTTAAAAATATTTTGGATTTTACAGAGTGCTCTAAAAACACGTACTATATTAAAGTTGGGTTATTTTAGATGGATCACCCGCTATTTTTTTTCTATTTTTGAATTGTACGATAAAAAATAATGTATGTTCGTTTAAATGTTCCTATTCATACTTACTTCCGTTTCTGAGATAAATCAATTCTACTTGATTTGCAGACCCTCCAAAAAATTGCAATAACTAAGAACATGCAACTTGGGTTTACACCACCTTAATAAGAGCCTTCAGGATCTCTTTTGCAATATTTACTATTATGTTATAATGTACAGGGTGTTTTTAATACTACCGTATGACATTAACGATTTAAAACTTAAATAACTTTTTTAACTTAAATGAAACACTCTACATTTCTGTAATTAGAGTCAGGAAGTAGTTACCTTTTAATCGGTATTAGGGTTACCAACCCCTACCTCTGATAGTTTTCGAAATATTATAAAATTTGATAGTTTAACAATTTACGATGTAGGCACTGGAGTTTAAGTTACCCGAGAAATATCCGCAATATGGAGATTATCTTGCAACTTTCAGTTTTAAATATTTACCTTAAAAATATTTATTTTATTTCAGAAAAAATAAACAGAAATCTGCTTATGAATAGTATTCCGGGCCCTAAAAGTCAGTCGAATTACGCACACCGTTTACAATTTACTGATGTTTAATAACAGCAACCGTTATTTGGTACAGCAAAAATCGATCATACTGTAAACATTGACAAACTTTAACCTGTTAAAGGAAAGGAACACCAACTGCAGCGTCTGTTTAACCAACAGAAAAACACCAAAAACTGCAGTTTTTGGTGTTTTTCTGTTGGTTTAACCTGTTAACTAAGAATGTAATACAAATCGCTCTAATAATAGTACGATAGTTTCGAAAACCATTATTTTTGGAATTTTTTTAACAAAGTTACTAATGTTTACAGTGTCATTAATTTTTGCTAAATCTAATAACGGTTGCTGTTGTTTGTGACAGGTGGGTGTGATTCGACCGACTTTTAGAGCCCGGCATAAGCCATGAGCACATTTCTGTTATTTTGATCTGAAAATTTTTTTTTAAGGTTAATACTTTAAACTGGATTAAAAATGCTTCCACGATAATGTGTATTTTACTGATATCTCACAGGTAACTTAAATTCCAGTAAATTGCAAATTGTTAAACTAGCAAATTTTAAAATATCTCAAAAACTATCAGAGTTAGGGGTTAGTAACCCTAATACCGATTGAAAGGTAACTAGTTCCTTATTCTAACAGACTACAGAAATGTAGAGTGTTCTATTTAATTTAAACAAGTTATTTAAGTTTTAAGTCGTTAATGTTATGCGGTAGTATTAAAAACACCCTGTACATGATAACATAATAGTAAATATTGCAATAGAGATCTTCCGGGTTGAGCCGTGTTCGTCCTTCCTTCCTACGTTCTCTGCTTGACGTTTCGCTAACCATGCTGTTAGCTTCTTCAGAAGTTACTCTAAAGACTGTAGAGAACGTAGGAAGGAAGGACGAACACGGCTCAACCCGGAAGATAATAATCTTAGTGACAACAGCCGCGAAAGCTTACATTCATACATTGCAATAGAGATGTTGAAGGCTTTTAGTAACGTGGGGTAAACTAAAGTTGTTTGTTCTTATTTATCTTAAAGTTATTGCATTTTTTTGGAGTGTCTGCAAATCAGGTAAAATCGATTTATCTCAGAAACGGAAGTAAGTAAGTATATGTTAAAGAACAGACATTCTTTTTTATTGTACAACTCAAAAATAAAAAATAATACAGTGTGACCTATTTAAAATAACCCAACTTTGATATGATACGTGTTTCTCGAGCACCCTGTATAATTCAAAATATTTTTAAAATGTGGTTTCAAATAATTTGTATGCTTTAAAATTTTTAACATTATTTGTCGTTTTAATGCTATAGAATAATTCGTTGGTAGTGCCCCACCTTGTATATATCTTCTCGATTTGTAAACAGCATTGCTTTTTTAAATCAAGACGGATTTTCAATAATATTTTCGTTAAATGAAAATTTTTGTAATCAAACCATCAACAACTTATGTTAGATAAGGATGTATAGATTACTCTTGCGACCAACGACCAAAGCGTATTGACAAATAATATGTATATCCCAAGCGACACAATCATAGCATCCTGATACTGTTATCGGCACACTACATGACTTAGAGTACGATTACCAATACATCTAAAGCGTCCTGGCATTGGCACTTTTGATATTCGTGTGGCATTACTATTAGCCACTGGTCACTAAACCATCATAGAACGGAACGTTTATTAATTGATACACACCGAGGTTGTTCTTAATCTATATTCAGTTTGTTAACTTGTTTCAATAAAAAAATAAATCAGTTAATTAACGAGTTATTTTAATTAATATATCGATGTTAATAAGGAAGACCTTTTTATATAATTCGATTAGCACAGAAGCTTGCCGGAAAACGGGATGGGTTTGAAAGAGATAAACTACACAAAAGGTCGTCGTAATAAATTTAAATAATTATATGTAATTATACGTATAAATAATAAGGGCGCCTCAGGTTCGGAAATATTAGGCAAAGAAATATTATTCTATTTCTAGCTACGGATTAACACAAAATACTTTTAAAGTTATCGCAGTCTCAATTTTTGTAGTTAAACTTAATTTAGCGTAAGCGACACACGTAGGATTATTAACAAAATGCACAAAATAAAAACAATCGTACGTACAATAGCCAGCATAATGTGAGTTAAATGCGCACAGCGCAGATTAATGAACTTTGATAAAGTAACGTGTGTACTTTAGTTCCGTATAACTAGCGCAAGATGCAAAGTTCCAAATTTGGAGTCGATGTTTTAGCGCGTCTCATAGAAAAATACAGTAAATTCAAAATTATGGTACCTAGAGGTAACGCCAAAGTTGTTAGTAGGGATTCATGCCAAAGGTAACAACCACGCCAACAAAGATTGTCAGTCTAGTTACGGCAGGTTGTAACGGGTTATCTCTGCCCAAAATTAATGTTAGGATATAATTTGTATTCTTGGGCTTTTAAACGAGTTGACCTTTGAAGCTCAAAAAACAACGATCAAAATAGCTGTTACAGTTTTTGAGATTATTTCTCTTTATAAACATCAAAATCTTAAACTCAAAATTGCTTCTAAAATGACAACAAAAAGGAATAATAAAATAATTTACAAGATACATTAATCGTACAAAAGATCGGTTTCAATTACCGTTGCGACCTAAAATAAGAAACCGATTAATGCTGATGGCGAAGAAAATGTCGGATTAAATACTTGCACGTTTTAAGATGACACATATAATCGACTACCGCGGTGATAAACAAGTAAATAAAATTGTTCAGAAATCAAAATGGCGTATTAGAAAGTGACAGCCACTTATCGGCCCTAAAAAAAGCAAAAAAAAACCTGTTTTGCGGTATACAATAAAATTCTTTAACAAACTGTCGTTTTTGTTGACCGTCATAAAGTCAAAAGTTTAGAAATTTGCTGTTAGTGTTGACCTTTACCATTGTCTATCAGTCAAGAGTAATAGTGATCACAAACAAGATTTAATTTGTACTCTAGACAACTGCCATTACCTTTTAAGGATATTTTTTATTCTTAGTGGTTTAGTAAGCAAATCCGCCGCAAATAATTAATTAAACTAAAAGTTTATAGCAAGTTCTTCATTTTGATCACAAACAGCTAGCAAACTAAAAATGATTAAAATATCTAATAATAGAATAGGGTAAGTCGGGGAGAGATGACCCATTTTTTTTCTTTTAATTAGGACATTGTAAATTTAAGTGGTATCCAGACAGAAAAAATATTTGTAAAAGTAAAAACATTATAAAATGGTATTTTAATGGGAAAATACAGAAAATGTCATACATTTTTGCAAAACACAAATAAATTGCAACCCTTGCATAGAGCCATCTATCCCGGATTGTCCGGGTGAGATGACCCACTACTTAGGGTATTATGGCCCAATAGAAAGCTAATATTTGGAAGAAAATAGAACTACATTTTATTTTTTTTAAAGCTAAAACTTTTCCACAAGAATGGCAAATATTCATAAATTTTGAGCATCCATCGATCCATCGTGGAACCATTTTTCACGGTTCATACACTTAATCCAATCGTCTTGTTTCGATGTAGAGGAGTACTGTTCTCCACATCCCACGCATTCAGCAGTGTCGTCATCCTCAGGACTATCATCAGACTCTTGGGAAACAAAGTCAGAATTTTCATCGGAAGACGATTCATCTACAACTTTTTAAGTTTGGACTTCTTGCTCGAATCTTTATCACGTTTTGCTAGTTTAGCCACTTTACGTTCTTCTAGCATACGTTTTTTGCTTCTACGCTTTTTCTATTTCCAATGTTGTCAAATGAGGTTAAAATTGCTGCTACCTGTTTACTCGTTTTCTGGTTTCCTGAACACCACGTGACGTACTAGGAACAGGATTTATTTTATTCAACATTGTCCCTGGTGTATCTTTAGTAGGAGTTACTTCATTTTCATTAACAGCTGATTGTGATGAACCAGGCGAAGGGCGTTCTTCAATAATTTCGTCCATGTTTTCTTCTACAGCATCCGGAAAATGTTGTCTAGGTTCAGATTCATCATTCAAGAAGGCATACTCTGGAATGGCGTTAGGGTTATATGGATGGATTCCAGTTGCCTTAAACGCTGAGACCCCATTCTCTACCGTGGCTGATTTGGACCATGCATCTGCTAAAAGTTTCCCAAATACCATTCTGTTGATTTTTCTAGTTGGATTTGTTTTAATATACAAATTACAAGCTTTGGCATAGTTTGATTTTAAACTTTTAAAAAATGCTCGGTCTAATGGTTGCAAAATTGCGTAGTGTGACTTGGAAGGCACAGCAATATTATTCCACAAGCATCCGCGTATTCCAGCATTTCAACGGAGTTGCAATGTGTTGCGTGTCCATCCAAAATCAAAAGAACTTTTCCATTTGGCTTCCTAGGGACGAAATGTGTTCTCAACCAGTTCAAAAACAAATCGGTGCTAATATAAGCAGACTTTTGATTCATATATACAGCCGAACCGGGAGGCATTCCATCTTCAAATTCGGATTTTTGTTTTTGCCTTTAAAAATACAAGCAGGTGGTAAGAAGGAGCCTTCTGCATTACAGCAGGAAATAACGGTGATAGTTTCCCCTTTTCTGCTGAAGTAACTGCTGCAACATTTTTGGAACCCTTTTGGGCAATGACAAATCCGGTTTTATTATTTAATTGCAATCCTGTTTCGTCCATATTAAAAATATTTGATGGCTTGTTCATAATATCATTTTCAAGCAAAATTTTTCTAAAAGCTGGAAATATGACTGAACTTCCACCTTGTTCATGCCTTGGCAGCGGGCAAGTGAAACCCCTTCTGATTTTCGAACACTTAGGTCAGGATGGCGTTTTAAAACATATTGAGCCAGTCATAACCTGCTAGTTCTTTGTTCTTATTAAATGTATGCTTTATGCCCAAATTTTCTGCCAAATGAAATGCCATCGATCGTACATCTTCGCGGGTTGGTGCAAAACCGAACTTTTGGAGCTTAATGATGTGAGTTTTAAGTTTTTCCTCGTTCGCATTTCCTAACACTGAAGAAGGTCCTAAAGCTTTTTTGATAAGTCATTATTTTTATTCTTCTTCTCAAAGTAGGAGCCGGGACACCGAAGTTTCTGGAAGCAGCATTGACACCCATTCTGCCACTTCGAACTGCTTCAGTAGCATTCAAAAGTGCTTTTTGTGTCCATAACCCTCTGCAATTGTTTTGTTTTCGTTTATATTCGGTCGGCATGTTGCTAAAAAAATAAAACAAGAGTATATATATATATATATATATATATATATATATATAAAAAAAAAAAAAAAAAAAAGGAAAAAAAAAAAAAAAAACCTCTTTAGGAAAAAAAAAAAAAAAAAAAAAAAAAAAATTAAAAAAATTAAATAAAAAAAAAAAAAAAAAAAACTATTTTTTGAATACTTAAAAAAAAAAAAAAAATTTTTAAAAAAAAAAAAAAAATAATTAAATAATTTTTTAAAAAAAAAAAAATTTTTTTTAAAAAAAAAAATTTTAATAATCTTAGTTTTTTGCTTTTAAAAGTATTATTTAATTTGGATTTTTTATTTAAATAGAGAAGGTGGAATTATTTTTGTTGTTATTTATGGGAGGTAGGGGGGGGGAAAAAAAATTCCTCAAAAAAAAAAAAAAAGGATGTTGTTTTACGAGTCCCCTCCTTAGAAGTGTAGATGTTACAAGGGCGTTAACGAAATTTAAGTTCAATAATAACAAAAATACGATACCGGGAGTAACAGCATAACACGATGCCCCTTTTTAAAACTATCAAAAAAAAAATTATTAATTTAAAATAAAAAAAAAAAAAAAAAAAATATTTTGTTCTCTACTATTTGGCAATTCTTTTTATTTTTTTTTTTTTTTTTTTTTTTTGTTTAGTGTTTTTTATTTTTTTTTGTTAATTGTTAATTTTTGTTTTTTATTTAAGTTTTTTTTGTTTTTTGTTTTTTTATTAATTTTTTTTATTTTAATTTTATTAAATTTTTAATTTTTTTTAAAAAAATTTTATTTTAAATTTATTTTTTTTTTAAAAAATTTTAATTTAATTTTTTAAATATTTATAAATATTTAATAACTATTTTAAAATTATAAACCAATGCTTTACGTCGCTTTTCTTAATAAATTTTTTTTTTTTTTTTAACACTTTTGGGTAAGTGGTGGTTTAATGGATTTGGGTTTGGGGTGGGAGGAGGGAAGAATTAAGGGAAGGGGGAAGATAAAAGGTTTTTAAAATAGAGAGAAAAGGGAAAGGAAGGGGGGGGAAAGGGGGGAAGGGGAGGGAGGAGGAAGAAGGAGAAGGAGAGGGGGAGGGGAAAGGGGGGGGGGGGGAAGAGGGAGGGGGAAAAAGAAGGGGGGAGAAAAAGGGGAGGGGGGGGAATTGATGAAGGGAAGAGGGAAAAAAGGGAAGGGGGGAGGAGAAGGAGGGGGGGGAGAGAGAGGGGGGGAGAAGGAGGAAAGGGGGGGGGAAAAAAGAAGGGAGGAATTTTTTAATAAGGTGATGGATTTTTTAGGAAAAGGAGAGGTTTAATATTAAAAGGGGTTAGAATATAAGTTTATGGTTTGGTGGATAGGTTGTAGGATGAATGGTGGTGAAGGTTTTATTTTGTTGAAGATTTTTTTTGATTTAGGAAAATAAATTTTTTTTATTTTTTTTTTTTTTGGGGTATTTGTTTTTAAAAATCATTTTGCACGTCTTACTATCACTATTTGGCGAAAGGATATTATTCTTATTGACAATGACTACACAAAAAAAAAGAATTTCATTTAAATAACTGTCCATCATCAATAAAACTTTTATTAACTAAATAAGCGCAGGTTACGTATGGGTTCTTACTTCGACTACGGACTTGATGCCGACTGACCTGCGTGAGAAACAAAGTCGTGAATACACATAAAGATGGCGCGCTTAACTTGGGGGGGGGGGTTAGTTTTTTTTTTTTTTTTTTGTTTTTTAAAAAATTTTAAGGTAATTTTTTTTTTTTAAAAAGGAAGTTTTTAAGTTTTTATTTTTATTCTTTTTTTTTTTTTTTTTTTTTTTGTTTTTTTTTTCCTTCACTACCCGTCACTATTGACCAATCGTGAGGTTCAGTTTCTAACTTATTAATGAGACCTCTGTATATAGAAAATTCGATTTGAAAAAAATGTTGCTCGAAATTTGCGTTGTAGAAAAAAAAGTTCAAACAAAAATTATACCTACATAATGTAATTTACAATAAATTTCTTTCTATAACTTTTTTCTACCATTAATACTTTTGGAGATATAATTAAAACAATTAATGTCACGTGATAACCATATCTTAGTAATTACTTGTCAGATCCAAAATAGTTTAAATAAAAGTTGTGTAGAAATGAATTACAAACAACATTTATTTAACGAAATATTTAAAAAAATTAATATTTTTGAAAATAATCTAAAAATAAGAAAATCTATGTAGGTAATCTGCTGTTTTGGCTCAATGGATTATTCCCAAAAACTAATCAGATCTTGTAAATTATAAATAACACCTACATGCTAAGTTTCATGAAAATCGAACTGGTGGTTTAGTCGTAATTTTGTTTACATACGGACGGACGGCCGGCCGGCCTAAAGACAAAAAAATTTTTTGCTTCATACTAAAAAGGGAGTCAAAATTTTCAGTTTAGAAACCGCCGCATAACTCCCCATCATATAATGATGTGGAGTAACAACTGAATACCTAGTTTTTAAATGGGCCAACTATCCCCTAGAATACAGAGCCATCTAACCCGATTGTGCGGGAGAGATGGCCCACTTGTTTTTTTCAATAAGGGTTCGGCAAAATACAAGCCCGCCAATGGAAACCTAACCTCTTGGTGCCACATTAACACATTATATCAACAAAAGTGATTTTTCTTTCGTAAAACATAAATCAATTACAAATTAAACAGCACCCAAAAAGTTTCTGGTGGTAGCAAATCATATTATCATCAATAACTTACCTAATTTATGGAATAAACCTGCACTAACCGATGTCGCGTTCGCGTCTTGAACATAACTTCATACACTAGCAACTACAGCGGGAAATTTGAATATGTTGGAAAAATAGACAAAGGAGTCATCTCACCCGCAGGGCCATCTCACCCGGAATTACCCTACAGTTTTGCTTTGAATAAATTATACAGTGTGTCTCTAAGTTTGATGTCATAATCTTTAATTTATGTTCCCAACATGTAATTTGACGAAAAAGTTTATATAAACATGTTCCGAAAATGCTTAGTTATTGATACACAGAGTGTTTAAATAAAAAAATTAATTTTTGTATTGTTAGAAAACTGTTTCTTAAAACTTTATAAATTTTGGTAAAATGCTTAATAAATTTCGGTTAATAATCTGGCATAGACCACTTCTCCATAACTGTAACTTGTGCTGCCGTAATTTTTTATAACATTTTATCAAAATTCGTAAAGTTTAAAAAAAAAGCGTTTTCTATAAATAAGAAAAATTTAAACTATAACACTCAGTATATTACAAACAAATCATTATTGTCATAATTTCACGTCAGGAAAGCGCACTAGAAATTATGACAACGAATTTAGAGACACTCTGTATTTTCAACACGCTGTACCCAAATAGTTATTAAACAAATAAACCAAATAAAAATGTGTGTTGGTTTTAAAATAAGAACCTGATAACTACTAGTAACTATACTGCATATGTATTGCATTTGTGATTAAGAATTTAAGACGACATAAAGGAAATTGTTCTTTAAATATCGTAGCACACGCTCGTGGAAAATAAATGCGACAATTCGGGCTTGAAAACAAAACTAAAAAACATTCTAGAAGAAATTGGATATAGATTCTTACTAAACCAAAGTATTTATGTTCAAACATTGTTGCAATAAAAGTCCGACACACACCAGATGAAATCGCTAAGTTATGGTAAGAGTTGCTACCGACTTTATTTCTTAATTTTAAATAAAACAAAAAAATTATCATAAAGACACACTAAACGTGTGACGTTTAATTATAACGACTCGAAATAGCAAATAAATTTTAATAAACCCTATCAGATGTGGGGCTGAAAAAGCAATATGCAAAGCAACGTATTGGCTTTGAAATTTGCGACGTCATTATTTTATTAATATGTTAATTACTATGTTAATGTTTTTGAAATTGTGACGGTAAATATTTAAATTTCTGATTAGGTTTATTCCGATATTTGCATTTGTTTCAGTTTGACCTCGTTTTAATGTTAAATATTAAATTTCATTAATTATTAATCAATCATTACTTATTTTTTTTAAATTTTAATGTTGATTTAGTTTAATTATACAGACAAATTTCTGGAAAATTGCGTGGTGTTTTTTACGACAAAAAGTTTGCAAACATTTTTTTAAATTGGTTTTGGTTATAATTTGAAAAATGAAAAGCTACTTTAGAGATGTGGTTATTCAAGAATTGTTAATTATTTAAAAATATATTTTTTTATTCCAGTTTCTTTTAAAGTAAATTTAATTTAAGTATTTTTGGTTTAATTATCATTTTGAAACGGTTGAGGTATACAACATACGACGGCTCTAGAGGAACAACCTAAGAAGAAAAGATACAACAAAAGGAAATATGTATCAATGTAGCGCACAAGGTTCGTGGAGAATAAGGTATTTATAATAGTTAGAGCAGCAGCGTTTGGCTTTGTTGGAAAGTCGGGAGGTCCCTAAAGAGTTCTAAAAAATTAAACTGTTGTTTAACAAGGCGCCACCTGCTGGGTAAAAAAAAAAAAATAAAATCAACCAACAGGAGTTCAACAGGTTTTACTTACAGCCTAATATTCTGGATCAAACACAACAAAAGAGAAAGACAGACAATTCAATAAAACAACAAACTAATCTTATTGTAATAGGTGAATGTGACAGAAATAAAAAGACTGTCGCATATATTCACGTACGTTAGCAGTAGCTTTGCTTAATAATAAGTAAGGTTTGCAATTAATGTAAACTTTAATTACAACACAATTAATGTTAACGTTCTAATTGAGGATTGGCTAATAAGCAGATTCTGCGTACACATATCACTTACACACGGCGATTTATCTGGTCGAAGATGCAACGACACTGACTTAAACTAAGATTAAAGAGTAAGTACCTCCCGCAAACTTAAAAGGTTTTTTGTTTTTGCATCAACCGCACTAAGTGAAACGCCTGAGACCGTATTGAGCTGATTAAAACGTTTTTTTATGGATAGTACCCCGAATAAAGATTTATTTAAGAATTAAAGATCAAGCCGTTTCATGTCATATGTACATGAGCTTCATACCCATTAACAATAAAGAAATTACTTAAATAATAAAACTTAGCGGTAATCTGTTAGATGCAGTTCCAAGAATAAGCGACGAAATCGACAGTTCGGGAAGTTAGGTAACCCCAGGGTTCCTCTTAAGGCAGGTGTGCGAGGAGAAACGAAAGACGGTAGGCTCTCTCCATAAAGTTATAAAGCGTAACCAACCCTTGTCTGGCGTGGTATTCAACGGTTGCCTACAGCTTATCTAATGCGAAACCGTAGTGTGGTCTTTAATTGATTAGGAAGGTCTTAATCAGCTAATGTGTACTCATGGTAAATTTAGCCGGATTTAAACTTAACCAATAATTTTTATTGGAAATCTTGTAACACACATCAATGATTTGTGTAAATTTTAATTTTAAGATGGCTAAACCACGTAGGGTAGAAAAAAAATGTCCGCTGTTCGTCTAGGAAACAAACTGAAATTTTATTTTCAACTAATAAAAAATTAGCAAACGACATACGTTTTAATATTGTTCTCGACACACGTTTTAATATTGCTTTCGACACACGTTTTATATTAAGAAAATAAAACCGTAACAATTTTAATCCGATAAGTAATAGTAAGTTGCATAATAAGCTTTCATATCTAGGTCGCGCAAACAGCTTTCAATATGTAAACCGATAAACTAGTTCTAGATAATTATATCTCTAATACATGTTCATAGTCAACAATAGTATCAACACTAACCAAAACATATTTATCGCATTGTTTATTGATTTATTTATTTGTACGATACATTTTTAATAGTGTATTGTGATGTAAATGTTTTGTTTGCTGCCCCAGAAGATTAGTATGGACCTGTATATTGTGGTAACAAAAACTTATGCAATTGTGGATTGGTTCGTATTAGCATTGTGATAATTATTAAACCCAATTGATTTTGAGCCAAAATGGTGATCTCCCGTGTTACGACATAATGAGAAGACAAATCTCTCAATTTGGGCAATAGACAGCACTGCATCATCATCAGCTTTATTGAATAATTTTTTGTGTTTGTTTATTACAGCAGGCAATTCGAGATTGTTATTTTTGCCAACACTTAGTTGGCTGTAATAATCGAAGAATCAACTTATGTTACATTTTACACATCTGTTGACAAAGTTTCTTTTGTTGCAAATGCAAATTAATTTTTGAGCGTGTTACAATAGCATGAGTCGACACTAAAAACCGCAACTCTTATTCCTTTTTTAGTATGTTAAAATACATATCATATAAGTTTTTAACATCACAAAAATTCTACAACCCTCTCCAAAAAACTTAAAAACCCTAAAAAACAAACTTCCTTTTTACTTTCTTCACAATAAAAAACCCCTCTTTTTTCAAAACCCCCCCCCCTCCCCCCCCCAATCCCCAACACCCTTTTTTTACTTTTCCCCTCTTTTCACTTTTTTCCAAAATCCCCCTAAAAAACCACACCCAAATTTTCCTTTCCTACATCCTTTAACTTTTAACCCTCTCACCGGACTATTTTGTTTAGAATGGTGGTTGGGGTGGCAATAGGAAGTCTATTGGGTCCAGTAATAGCAAATCTTTTTATGGAGCATTTTTGAAAAAAAGCCTCCGAGACCGCGGAATACAAGATGATACCTTTATCGTTTCAAAATACGGCGTAAAAAGGCTTAACCAGTTTCCTCGTTACTTGAACTGTCACTATGGGACGGAAAGTGAACAACAATTGGCTTTTATTGGATGTGCTGCTGAGAAAACAAGGAAACAACAAAGTAACACAGTATAGGAAACCAACACACATGGACAAGTACCTGCAAGTTTTGTCGAATCACCACTTATGCCAAAAGTACGGACAAGACCCTGACAAAACAAACTGAAAAAATTGGTTAATCAGAAAAACTTTAGCTTTTAAGGCTAACGCGTATACTGCGAAAAAGAACGAAAGATAAATAAGGTCCAAAAGATCAAGAGCACCGGAATTCAGATCAAGAAAAGACAAAAGAGACCTTCTTTTAGCATTCGTAGTTTTTCGTATATACCGGGTGTCTCAAAACTCACCACCGTGCTCTCAGGGAATGATGCGAGGGACTAAAATAAAACAAAAAACAAGAATGAAAAATTTTCCGATTGGCCTTTGTCTGAGAGTGAAGAAAAACGAAAAATATTTCCTAAAATTTACGTATTTCAAGTGGGTTCTTGATCTATGACAGGTATATCAGTGTTTGTATTTGTGACCTTTAGCTGACTACTTTTTGTCTGTTTATCAAATTACAAAAAAGTAAAGTTCACGACTTATCGCGACAAGTTTAATTTTGTGTAATGGACCGATACTATTCTAATCGAGAGTATGTAGATATGGTGAAGGTGTTAGGTTTCACCAATGATAATGCCACTACTGCAGCTAGGGTCTATGCGGAAAGATTTCCAAACCGTCGGCAGCCTACTGCAAAAACTATAAGACGCATAGAGCAACGATTAGTCGACCCTGGTAATGTAAATCCCCGACGAAATATGGGTGGCCGTCCTCCCCTCTTAGACGTCGCTGAAGAAGAGGAGATTCTGAGAAGGATAGAGGTGGAACCCAGTACAAGTCTCCGTACACTTGCACGGAACATGCCTGGCAGTAAAAATACCATTCATAGACTGTTACGTTCAAATGGTTTGTATTCCTTCCGCCCACAGAAAGTTCAAGTTTTATATGAAGATGATAGGAAACGTCGAGCAGAATTCTGTGGATGGTTGGTGTTTAGCGACGAGAAAACTTTTACTGCTGAAGGCAGTATAAATACGCAGAATCTTCACGCCTAGGCTGATGCAGATGAAAATTCTCATAACACACGGCCAAGAAACCACCAAAGACGCTGGTCCCTCAATGTTTGGGCTAGCATCTTTCAGAATACTGTGATGGGACCCCACCTTTTACCTCCACGCCTTATTAGAGACACCTATCATCAGTTTTTAACTGGACACTTCCCGCCGCCATTCTTTGATGATCTTCCCTTGGCAACTAGACTGCGTTGTTATTTTCAACATGGTGGGGCACCAGCACATAATGCTCTGCAAGTAAAAAACTTTCTCAATAAACAGTTCCCGGGACGATGGCTCGGAAGAGGTGGGCCTATACCATGGCCACCGAGATCTTCTGACCTTAATCCTTTGGACTATTTTTTCTGGGGTTTGTTAGTGACTCATGATTACGCTGAACCAGTTGTGACGAAAGAAGAGTGTATTGCCCGTATGCATGCTGCTGTAGAGTTGATCGATGACCACATGCTACAACAAGTTTGGACTAATCTTGTAACTCGTGCGCATAGGTGCGTTGAAATAGAAGGTGGTATTTTTGAACATCTTTTGCAATCTTAGGTCATTATCACTGGTTACTATTATGAATTAAAGTTTATTAAAATATTTTTCGTTTTCTGTACTAACTCCCAGACGAAGGCAGCTAGGAAAATTTTTCATTCTTGTTTTTCGCTTTATTTTAGTCCCCCGCATCATGACCTGAGAACACGGTCGTGAGTTTTAAGACACCCTGTATACCTTGTTTTTGTGGCAAAGTCAAGCAATGAGATTGTTAATGAAAGTTATCGAAATCTATAAATATTCAGAAAACTTTAACAGAAAGGAAGAAATCCTGAGATTCAACCACATCTAAAATCTAATCACCAAGAACACCCAAACGGCATCTTAGGGAAAAAAGCAAAACTCATCAGTCTACATGCTACATCAAAGATGGAAAGAGCTCTGATAAAACTGTCTATTTCCGGTAGCGACGACGTTTAGATTCGAACTTAAACAATACTAGTTTAAAAACAATCTACGAAAGCCTAAACTAATTTGCAAAAATAAAACATGTCACTCGCATTCTATTCTATGATCTAACGAACAAACCAAATCGGTTCTTTTCCAAATTGGTTATCTTTCGACGCAATACTTCAGAGGATTAACAGATGAAAGCTTTTAGTTATGAAATAACCCTCCACGATTACAGAACTTTGTGACCCAATACTTAACTTTCAAATGTGGAGCAACGAGTTTGGTTACATGTAACAAAACTTGCTACGTCATTTTTCTGTCATAAACAGGATGCGCAAAAAACTCACTCATTTATCCGAAACTGCACTTTATTTTTAATTCTCAGTTATTTTATGAGGCAACGTCAGCAACAAGCGAAACGGCAACAATCCGCAGCAGCAACAGCAAACCCACGACACATCAGCATTATATATTACTTGCAACAATGGACAACACATCAAAAAACCTAATCATCTACCTAAATCTACTGCTAACCAACAGAGGCTTACATGCTGATAGTATCTTTATCACTGGATGGCGAGTAACTGTAACGACCCGTACATTACAACATAAATTTAAACAATTTTGAAATAGCTGAAGTTTATTAACTTTGCATAAAAAGCTTTTACATCTAGGCCGTGCAAACACCCTTGCAACACGTGAACCGATAACATTGTTCCAGATAACCATTTTGCCGATACATGTAATATAAAGATGTAAAAAATACGCTTATAACTCAAAAGTAAGGTAGTTACAGTCGATAGTCAATAATAGTAGTTCAAATGTTAATATAAGAATTGATTATTGAGCGTCGCATCACACTTTTCTTGTGGGTGTTTTAATTTATCTCCTCTTTGCATCTTCTACTTCAGATGTCGTCTTAGATGTCCTGCAAATTAATTTTGGTGGTTTCAGTTTCGTCTTTTTTAGTATTTCTTCATTCTTGCTATGACTTTACCCACTGAGAAAAAATGAATTACATCTTTTTCAATTATTATAGCCAACTAAACGTTGCCATAAAAAAAACTCGCAAAAGGTTGTACAATTGAAAATATACACCAAAAATCACTTGACAGTTGTTTTGTAGTTTTTAGAGAGAGAAAACTCAATTGGAAGTACACTGTTGTACTACATGAGGGGTTGTCCACTTATTATCCAAAAGACAACACGTCATATAAGACTAATAAAATGTTGCGACATCTACGCCCGCCTTGTGTTATTGTAGCACGTTTGAAATGCGATCTACACTAAAGAAACACTTTCGGCAGACGTGTAAACAGTCCGTTTTTAGATTATTATTGATAACAAACGTTGGAATGAAAACCAATATCAAATCGTCTGTTGTAAATTTATAAGAGATTTTACAATTGCACACAGACAAGGAGAATCATTCGATTAGTTGATAACCAGTGTTAACCAAACATTCCCATCTGAGAGGTTTCTTCTGCTTTAGTCTGCTATAACCTTGTTTTCCCTTTCCAATGTAACCTAAAAAGTTTGTGGAATTAGTACCGATTACTTTAACAACGTGACTTTTAATTCTAATATTATTTGATAAAAAAACATCAAACAATCACAAAATTCTTGTGATTAAATAGAATTAATTAATTGCTTTAAACATCAACGAGAAACGTCGATTGTATTATTTGATTGCACTAGATGTCGGTTCAAACTAATTTCTCATATATTTGCATCCTGTACAATTCTCAACTTACATTTAACTTATCTTGCTGCTGATGAGTCTCAAAACGACAAAATCTCTGTCGAGTTATTTCTAGAAGTAAATATAGTGCGTTACTTAACTCGAAAATTTAATAACATAACTCTCTCGCATTGGTTGCTTTTGAGAATTGTACCTTAAATAACTTATTTTATGATTTTACATTGAATTGTTCAATAAACATACACATACGTGTTCTACACTTTTGTGCAACTTTGGCAATTTTATTTTTAATAGTATTTGTTCGCTCCACTTAATTAAGTTGAGCTTTTCTACAATGCAGTTAATTTTGGTTTAATCTAAAGTTCTGTTTTTCTTCTCGGAAAATATAGATTAACGTTTACGATAGTTATGAGAACAAGTTGATAATATAAGATAAAAAAGCTATAAGATTTATTTGCTTGTTTTTCAAACACGTCGTTTATGGACAATGTGCAAGAAATTTATAAAAGCTTTCGTGCGATAAAGCTTTCTACAATTTAAAAAATCTATGGATATTATCACGAAAATCTCTACTGACGACCGCTGTGGAAGTATATCCTTGTTTGAACACGTCCTTATCAACAAGCCTCTGTCCACCTGTCAACTTGAAAAATTGTTTTAAGGTCACATTCGCGTTAAGAAAAGATACATTACTTCAAAATGTAAGCAAAGAAAATCCTTGTCTATCAGAAAGCCTCGTTTAGATTTTCGGATTTTTTTCTTTTCTTTCTCGTTGAAATTAAAGAGTCACTTCAAATTAAGGTACTGTTACATATTAAGGGAAGATTAACACTTTTTAATTATGTCCAGGTCGGAATTTATGGCATGCGTGTTTTTAGATAACACGTAAAGCAATTTACTTAGCACGCGGTTATAACTAAAAGATTAAATATCATATTGCCTTTGAGAAGGTGAAGTTTTAAGTTTTCTTCTCATTTTTAAATTTTGCTTCCAAATCAATAAATAATTGTGTGCGTTATCAGATCACAATCTTTAGTGGCTTATTTTCGAACATCAACAGAGCTTATTACAGTGGTTTATTTTCTTGAAGAGGTTCGTTTAATACTTGGTTTGATGTTTATAAAAAATTCAGATTGGTAGTCTTTAGAATAATATTTGCATTAAACGTATGTTTGTCGTTTTCCTCTTAAATTTGGCAGTTGCGTAAATAAAAGCGCTGTTGGTTGGAGTATATGAAAAATTTAAGCTTTGTTGGTGAACTTAAAGGAACTATTTTTTTGTGTTGCATAGATTTGCAGCCTCACTAAAATTAACGGGGCAAGAAGGTTTCAATGTCGCCGGTTTATTGCCAGATTGTTTTATCGCCAAGACGTTTCATCGCTGCCGTTTCAAAGTTGACTATCGATACCTTTTCCTAGTCACTTATTTATTATGGTTAATACATCAATTACAGTCCGATAATATAAAATTTATCCACAATCACCATATTATAGAGCTATTATTATGCCGTTATGAAACGTATTATAACACCTATTAAACACTAGTGTTTATATTTCATAAAACATTAGTGTTTTGTAATATATAAAATTCAAGAAAAATTTGCAGAAAATTTAGTAATTATTTATTAACATTAATATTAACATTCACGTTAACACAAAAGTAAACTTATTTGCAATATCAGCATTTACATTTACACAAACCACGTTTGAGGAAGACTGCATTGTACTGGATTTTCCTTGAATTTTTCTAGCAATATCGATTTTATTTGACTTGCTTTCTTCTATATACCCCTCAACAACACTAGATGACCTCCACGCTCCGTGCCTCTTAAGAGTGAGAATATCACCACCAGCATTAGCCAACAGAGTCGCCGAAGAACGGCGCATACTATGGCCCGTGTAGGATTTAGCGTCTAGAAGTTTTAAGAAACAAGCAATCTGTGAGGGATTCTGGAAATAGTGTTAATTACCACAGGTTGCACGGTGCATTTTGAATTTATATATCGCAAAAAAAATCTTCCCTGCGAAATAGTACTTTTAGGACGTAGGCGTACTTCTTGCATATCTCCATAACATTAACAGAGAATCCTTCGTCTAATACAGTGAAACTTCTTGACATATTGGTCTTTGTTTCTGGGATGGACACGTAGATAAAAGATTCTTTATCTTTCACATGTTCAATATTTAAGTTTACCAGTACATTGCATCGTAAACCTCCACAAACACCCATTATGACAGCAACCTAGAAATATTTAAAATAATTAAGATACCAATACAAAAGAAAAGAAAATTGGTTGTACCTTTATCATTAAGTACTTTTCATCAGATGCTGTTTTCAAAAATTGTTCGATGTGTCCCCTCTCAAGCACTTTTGCCTTCTTTGCCATGTAGTTTTTTGATTGGCTCTTGAGAAAAGCAATTAATTTGCCGTATTTTTGATATGTCAATATTTCTATGCACATTCAAAGTTGCTCTTAACATTGAATATTTCGTCCACATCGACGAGGAGGCAAACTTGCTTCTTACATTTAAAAATAAGCCAACAGGACGTCCTCGTTTATGATGTTTGTACCTTTTTTCTCTCTCCATTCATTAATGGTAGCAGATTCTTTTATGTATGCATCTTTAGATTTGGCCGGCAACAGTTGCAGGGTTACTTCTTCAGCTTCTGCTTTAATTTCTACCGGCAAAGAATCACTTTCTGATATTTTTCAAAACGACGCACACAAACGATTTCTAATTTTTTCACAAATATTGTTTTAATAAACAAGCATCCTAGCAACTAATAATGCAAAGCCGCACAAAGTTTCACTAAATTTTCTAATATTTGCTATTACACTAAAATTTTAGAACTGTCAGATTACTTATTTTCAATTAAATTGGTTTGATTGTGGATAAAATCTTGTAGTTATTTGTGTTTTAGTGGCATATTATCCCCTTAAGAAAATTAAACGCTCGAACTTCGTTCTCGCGATTAAAAATTTTTGCGTGGATAATCTGCCTACTAAAACACATATTAGGTACCTGCGGCATTTAAGGCCCAGCGGCTAAGAAGGCCCACTAGTCATAACTCAAAATATGGCGATTTCTCGTACAATCTGACAACATTACCTTATCGTTATTGCATTTACGGAAAATTATAGCCGCAGTCAGTTGACAAAAACAGGGTGCCTTATGGAAGAATCTTTTCATGCGAAGGTCATTCTAAAGGACTTTTTGTATTATTATATCTTTTGGGTAGTTTCTCGACAACGATGCCACCAAAATTAAAGCGAGCTTCATGGACTCCTGAGCAGTTGAAAGCTGCAATTAACGCAATAAACGCCGGGGAAATGTCTCAAAGAGAAGCTGCTCAACGATTTAATGTACCCAGAAGAACTCTAAGGAATCACCTGACTTCTGGAATTATAGATAAAAAAATTGGGCGATCCAGTGTATTAACCAAATACCAAGAAGAAGAGTTTTCTGCAAGAATAATTCGTCTGTGTGAGATAGGAATGCCTCTAACACCAATGCTGGTACGTCGCTCTGCGTTCAAATTCTGTCGTAAAAACAACATCCAAAATCCATTCAATGCTGCAAAGGAAATCGCTGGAAAGGATTGGCTATATGGGTTCTTGAAACGAAATCCCGTCTTGGCGCGTCGCAAGGCTCAGCTAATGAATCCAGCTCGTGCTCAAAAATTGAATAAATTCATAGTCGGAGATCACTTTGATAAGCTGGCCCAAATCTTTGAGGAAATGGATTTACATAAGAACCCACAAAATATTTTCAATATGGACGAAAAGGGGTGCCGACTTACTATTCACCATCAACAGCTGGTCATTGGACAAAAAGGTGCCAGACGTATCCACTTAGTTGCACCCAAACATGCTGAAAATGTGACAATCGCTGGCTGCTGCAATGCTCTTGGAAATAGTATCCCACCTATGGTCCTATTCAAAGGACAGCGCTTGAAACCCGAATGGACAGATAACCTACCAGCAGGTACCTTGGTCAGAATGGCTGACAAAGGAAGCATGACAAATCAACTCTTCATTGAATTTATAACGCATCTACATCGCTACAAGGGTCCAAATAAAATCCTGCTTATTTTTGATGGTGCTGCTTGCCATTTGGATATTTCCATCGTCACGGTTGCAGAAGATCTAAATATAAGGCTATACTGCTTACCCTCTAATACAACACATGAACTTCAACCGTTGGACAAAGCTGTCTACAGGTCTTTCGAACATCACTGGGACCAAGAACTTCTCAGGTATTGGGATGCACACCCTGATCGTAAACTGAACAAACATCGCTTTGGCAAAATTTTCTCTAGAGTTTGGCCGAAATGTATGACACCAGAAAATATTTTGAGCGGCTTCCAAGCAACAGGCATATATCCACTTGATCGTACTGTTATCCCAGAATCAGCTTTCGCACCTTCGCTAGCAACCGAACGTCCTTTCGCAATGGAACCATTGGAGACCGAAAAAATGACGGCATTAGGCGCAATAATGGAAACGACCATCCTATTGATCTCCATGATTGCGATTCAAACGACTCAGCAGATGATGTACCATTGAGTGCACTGAGTAATATTCTGAAGAATGCTGCCTATGAAAAAGTTTCTGATAAGATTGGAAATCGTTCTGAAGCACCTGTTCATGGGCAAACACAGACAAAAGATGAAGATCTCAATACTTCGTTTAAAGAGCTGCTTCCCACCCCAGAATTGCACAAATTTAAAGGGAAAACTCAAAGAGAAAGTCTCTCAATTACAAGGCTCAGATCGTAACCAAAGATCTCTTTTCTACTTCAATAACTAAGAATCCTAAGCCCAAACCTGCTGCTTCCAAAAAAGAGAGGATCCAACTCCATCAACATCAGCGAATGTGGGTAAGCACGCAGAGAATAATATCCTCCAGGAAAAGAGTCTTGGTATTGCTTTGTGTGTGACGAAACAAAGCAACTTGACATGAGGCGATGTGTGATTTGCGGCTCTTGGTGTCACGAAATGTGTGTTGGCCTCACAAAAAAGACCAGGAAATATTCAAGTGCGTGCTTTGTATTTAGTTTAAAGCTTAAAATTCTTAACTATTGTCTCAGTATGGTATTTTTATAAAAACGTGAATATTATTTTATTTTCTTCTCTAGTCTGGAAAACCAAAGTTAAGTTCAGTTAATTTAAGTTTCAAAGAAATAAAATTATGTTCTTCCTAATGCTGTTACTTCATTTAGTCTGAAAACTCATTCTATACTTTATTGAGATGCGAACTCTTTGTTTTTGGGAAAAAAAAGATCTACTTATCTTTTTTGCCTGTTTCCAGGTGGGCCTTATTATACAACCTCAATTTCTTCACTGGGCCTTATTAACCGAACTTTCGGAAAATAAGGCCCAACTGCAACTTTTTGAAAAGCAGATTAAAAACTCCACACACTTGTAGGACTTACATCACACATAAAATATCATTCATCAAAGTACAAATTAAAACAATTTTGGTATTTTGATGTTTGCCTCTGTCACATTTTGCAAAAAAAGTAGGATCAAATTAACTGGGTCTTAAATGCCCCAGGTACCTTACAATAAATAGCTATTAAATTCCATGCATGCACAGCTGCTGAGACTAACTGCTGTTAGAATTGTAAATGATACCCTTAAGCCCGCTTCACAATGTGCAAACTTTTGTTTACAGAAGTTTTAAATTTCATGAGTGTACCTAGACTTTGACAGATTAAAACATAAAGTGTTTTATTTTATACATTTCTAATAAAAAGCACATTATACATTAAAAATTGTGGAAAATCAGATGGTGCTACTGCATTTACTCAAGACAAATGTTTTCATAACACTTCTAACATATTTATTCAAAATTGCACAATGTGATAGTTATTGGCCATCAGGAGACAGTTATTGGCATACCTCTTGTACAGTGATTGGCCATTGGATGTTTAATCTGTTTTTTTTTAGTACTTACGTACCTATGTTGGTATCTAGGTAATTTATACAAGTAGGTACTTGTGTAAGCCAGGTGGGTACCTATACTAAGTAGCTAGTAAAACGAAACACAAAATATAAAAAAAATGTATTTTTTATTTTTTGAGAATAAGGTGTTAACTAAAATCTATCTTAACTTTAAGCAGGAAAAACACTTAAAATAATCATTTGAGGTTATTGTGTTCTTTTTGAATTTAAGAATGCAAAGTATGTGGTAAGTTCTTCGGCAGGTTGTACATTTTACGCCAATCTGCTTAATGCTTATATTTTCTACACAAGTAAAGCACATTTCAGTCGTTATTGGGGTATTCTTGAAAGGATTCTGTTCACTTGTCAGTAAAATATCTAAAATAATTCTAATTTTTTTGTCTGGGAAATCATTGTCAACGTTCGGAAAAATCTTTCTCACAACAGAGCTATTAAAAATAAAATTTTGCTTTAATTTTGGAGGAGTTTCTTGGCATTCAGAAATTTTATTTATCATATGACTTTCTGTGTTATTTTCACTTGCAGCTTCAGCATTTTTTGGAGAGTTACATTTGTCTGATCTGGTTTCCTTTTCAATAAGTAATAGTTCAATATTTTGTTGTATAGTACAATTTGCTGCATCATCATTGTCGCTTTCAATTTAACTTGGGTTTGTTCAGAACTAGCGTTGCTGTCTTTAGACTTTTTCAGATTTCCTTTTTTTCCTGGTATCCTTTACCTTTTTTTTCCAATTTATCTTTTAATTTGTTTTGTTGATCTTGTTGCTTTTTCTGTTGTTTTTGAATTCTCTCGGTTTTACGTCTGTGCTTTAAAGATTCTTCTCGTTTCTTTTTTTCTAATTTCTCTGCTTCTGCTTTTTTTCTTGTAGATGAAGTAAGCACGAATAGTAATCTCGCAATTTGTTTTTTCCTTTTCTTTCTGGAGTTTTTGGCCAGGTAAGAATCGAATTCATGTCATCGCTTGTTGATGTCGATGGTATCACATATATAGATTTTGCAGGCTCACATTTTTCTGAAGTGCTAACCGAAAAGTTAGAGACTTGCATTTCGTTGGTAATAAAATTATCGATTATAACGGGCATATTTTTTATGTCAAAGTAAGAATCGTTTTTCAAATTTTCAGCTTCAATAGTATTTTGATTAGCCAAATTCTCTGTATCTTTATTTTGATAAATATCATCGATGTTTAAATCTTCACCTTGAATAATATTTTGAACAGCCAAATTCTTTTTATCTTTATTCTGATCCTGCTTGTCCAAATGTGTTTCTTGAGTATTATGAGTTTTATCGTATTTATTGTTATTCAAAGCTTCTGTTTCTATGTTTTGATTTGCTGAATGTTGTGCATTGTGAATTCCATGCATTTCATCATACAAATTTTTAATAAGGCTTAATCTTCAGTTTCGGTATGGTCAGCATTCATAGAGACAAGTAGTTGATATTTTGTTCACCAATGATACCTCGAAACTCTTCTAAAGTAATGAATCCTTTTATATCCTCCCTTCTAGTACTTGTATTACTTGTGTTTTTCCTCATACATTTTCTAAAATCACATAGAGACAATTCGGTCGCTCTAAAGCCATTCTTTATTGTTTCAGTTTTAAAGTTTTATCGATTACATCTTTCAATATAATTGCAAAATTTTTATTTGTGGGAATTTGTTCGGGATTTTTTTGTCGAAATTCGAGGACCCCTGCTTTTCAACCATTCTTCAAGGGTTTAAAACAGCCACATCTGCCGGTTGCAAAATTTGTTTTGCATTAGGGTACAGAGCAATTCATATTATTTTGAGTTCAGTACACAGTTGACTAACTTGGTAGGTTAGATGAGTAGAATGACCATCGACAAATAAAATAATTGGAAATTGTATACCACTTCGTCTTAAACAAAAGTGCAAGACATTTCCGATATATTCAAAAAATGACTCGTGTTTCATCCATACATTATCACTAAGCCCAACACCTCCATTCACCAGGCACTGAATTAGTTATGGACGTGATTGGGCATATATGATCATTGGAGGTGTAAGTAAACCAGAAGCTCCAAACGTAAACATGACTGTCAAATTCTTTTTGGAATGATTTTCTACCTCATAGACATTTTTGGCGCCTTTGGGGGCTAGAACCTTCTTGTTTATTGGGCACAACAGGAAGCATGTTTTATCACCATCAAAGACACGGTCCGGATCTTCCAAAATATCAAATAATTTTTTTTTCAAATACGATTCGATTTCTGTAAACCTCTTCCTTATGTTTGCTTCAGAAATATTGGCACAAGCAGCCGTGATTGCTTAAGATGTTCTAAGCGAAACTTTAGGATGTCGTCGTAAAAACGCCCTCATTCAGCCACGACTTGAAAGATTTTCTGTGAAAGGGTTGGGTCTGGGATGGTTGTCCAAAAACTTTTTTACAGAAATCTGAACGTCTTCGTTTCGAACTGGGAAGCCCTTTGTATGACAGGAAAATATTCATTCTTCTAAGGTTTGTTCTTCCTCATCTGTTAGTACCGGTCTAGGGCCAGGTGTAACCTTATTCCCAAAGTTAACACCTTGCCTAAATTGAAGAGTTGCTCTCGGAATGTTGTATCTTAATGCAGCATGCCTTTGCGACATTTTGTCCTCAATGACTTCCAATGCTTAAGCGATATCATCTTCATTATATTTCTTATTGTACTTTATCCCAGTCTTTACTTCAGGCATTTTTGCAAAAATATTCCGTAAAAGAAATTTTACATTGTCACGATCCAGTTATGGTTGACCTAGGCAGGTACCTAGGTATAATGTTTTTTTACGTAAATGTTTTAAACCAAATAAAGTTAGACTAAAACACCCCTTAACATAAAAAATTTAGAAATTCCTGCAACTCAGTTATTGGCCACCCCGGCCAATGACTAGTACAAGTACAATTATGTGTATCAGTTGTTGGCCACCCAAAATAACGGTCAATAACGTAACCAAACTTTCTGAATTTAACAGATAATCATAAAGAAATATTATAAAAATCATGATAAATGTATATCTTATCGATTGCTCACCAAAACAGCAAGTTCATATAAAACTGACGAATATCAAACCTTACCAATTTTCTTAGTTTTCACTACACAATGAGGACACAGTTGACACACCGCTGATGATTTGGGGCCAATTTGCCAGGTTTGCCTACCCGACAATAAAAATTTTGACTAGTAGATGAACAAATGGTTCTAACATCGAAGGAAACTATAAAGAGGTGAAGAAAAGAAATATGGACCTTATGGTTTTTTAATTTCAATGAAGTGGCCAATCAATGTCCCCCGGCCAACAACTGTACCCGCTACCCTAGATGGCTGTGACGATTGCAAACAAAATTAAAAGTGTGTGACATCAACTTTGTTACTATTTAAACGTTACAATTCCCCATTGTAATCCTCACTAAATTTTGATAAGCAACGGTATAAATTCGTTTTTTTCGGGCTAAAAAGCACTTACTTAATTAGTTCCGGTCTCAAAACACCTTTCTCCGTATTATGCAATCCGCTTTCCGATCATGTTAATTCTCCTGAGTATAGAAAAAATTATAAAAAAAAAATAAAAAAATAAAAAAAAAACAGGGAAAATATTGAATATACCAACACCAAAAACAATTAAAAAAAAATTACGAAAAATTCAACAAAAGATAATCATTAATTTAAAATAGACTGTCTAACAGCAGCAACAAAAAAAACATAGTTGAATAACCCAACCTACAAAAAAAAGACAGACCGGATGGATACGCCAGAAAAATAAAAAAAAAAAATGTGTACTTCACTTTTCCCACCGCAAAATCAACAACAGCAGGAACAAGGTTGCGCTGACAAAAATGATGCAACACAAGATGAAAAAACAAAGACGCCTCCACCGATTGTAGTCGATAACATTGACAATTTTAATAAACTTCATGTTAATGTAAACCAGTTCCCCCAACGCACTGATTGAAGTTATTATCAACAAAAATATTAAAATTAATGTGTAGGACGAAAATCATTAAACAACAAAAAATACACCAAGCATTTATACAAAAATAAACAAAATAGGCCAATCAAAGTTATGGCAAAGTTATGCAGGAATTGAAGAAGCGTGACTATAAATTAATCAAAACCACCCCTAAATTAAAGTATAAATCTAAACAACTATTAAATATGTTTAAGACATGACAAAATAGTGGAAAAAAATCTACAGTACTACTAATACATTATTTATCCAAGTTGAAATCCAACCACTAAGAAAATCTAAACTGACTTCTAAGCATATGGTCATATGCAAAAGTTCTTTCACAAAACCATGCTATGTTAGATGTACTGGTGAACATCAAACAACAAATGTGATAAACCAAAAACAGATAAGCTAAAGTGGACAGAGACATCTAGCAAATTATAAGGAAAAGAAATTCTTAAAGTAAAAAACAAATGCACACAAAAAACCCGCCCTAACAAAGCAACCACAACAAACAAACCGACAAGAACCAATAACCAAAGTGAACAAAACAAAAATAGAACTACGCTAAAGCAACTTTTGGTAAAAATGAAACTAAATGTAACAACAAAAAAGAAACAAACACATGTATAGAGCTTACTCTTCAGCAAATTTTAGAGAGACTAACTCAAATGGACTAGTAATACTAGTGCATAGCGCTAAAAAAGATATTCCTAGGACTTATAATAGTAAATAGTTTGAGTATAATGTAATAGAATGCTAATGGACTATTGCGGCATCAACAAGCAGTTTTAAATATTAATAACATTTATCTCATCTTAGAGATACATATATAAATATAAATAAAACATGTATAAAGTGTACCGTACTATATAACCTAAAAACGCATCCAAAGGAGACCGTGCAATAATAATAAAAAATTGATTAAGCACCACCAAGAATTGGTATAAATTTTAAGCTACTGCAGTCAACGTCATACCTAGAACATATGAACTCATAACTGCATCAGTATACAGCCCGACAAAACATGCTCTCAAAGATCAATACCTCGACTGTTTAAGCAGCCATGGACAAATATTTATAATTGGAGACTAATAACTACCAAGAGAAGAGAACTCCTGGAATCAACTAAACAACTACAATGTAAATCACTATCGACTGGAAAACCAACATACTGGCCTACAAACCCAGACAAAATCCCAGATTTTATTGACTTTTTTATAACTCGAAACGATTCACTAAACTACATGTGTGTCGAAGAAGCTTAGGACATAAACTTCGATCGCTCTCCCATTCTTTTAACACTCAGCGACAGTGTTTTACAAAAAGGAATTAATTAATAAATTAGTTAATAAACCGACTAATTGGCGCACCTTTAAATAACAACTAGAAAAAAATGTTAACTTATCAGTTCCCCCTGAGAAATAAAGAACAAATAGATAACGAAATAGAAATACTTAATAGGGTTATCCAACAACTGACATGGGATAATACCCTTACAATTACCACATGAACTAAAGGTAACAAGTACCCAAGGAAAATAAAACAGTTTATCTATGAGAATAGAAATCTCAGAAGATTCTGGCATCAATCTCAGGCCCCGACTGACAGAACCGCATTAAACAACGCTACTCTGTAATGGTTGTTGTTTACAAAATGAAAAAAAAGCAACGGCTTTAAAGGAACAACCTAGAAAAAAAACTAAAGGTTCGGCTTGATGTAGCGCACTAAATTAGTAGAGCATGAAGGTGCATCCCCACTATGCCAATCGAATGCCGTTCGGCAAAGCCTCGTTGGTGTAGACATGCTGTGCGGCTTTGCCGGCAGGCCGAGCGGCATGCCGATCAAACCCGACTGTTGTCGGTTTTATGAAAGGAAGCCGAGCCAACGGCAGTAGTGTAGACGTATTCGTAATAAACGACACCGATATTCATCATTTTTTGGTATAGCAGAAAGTGCGATATGGAGTGGACAAATACTAATGTAATAAATTTAATTGATATGTACCGCGACCGTCCAGTTTTGTGGGATTGCCGGTTACTAGATTACAAAAACAAAAATAAGAGAAATGACGTGTTCTTAAAAATAAGTGTTTCGTTTGGAGTGGAAAAGATTGAAATAGAAAGAAAAATAAAAAATTGATTGAGTCATTTTGCGCGAGAAAGTAAAAAGAAAAGGAAAGTACTAAGTCCGGCGCTGGATCAGATACTTGCTACAAAAGCAAATGGTTCGCGTATGGAAGTATGCAATTTCTTAGGGATAGAAATAAACCAAGACAAACTGAAGATACAGAGGTAAGTTTATTTTATATTCTCTAAATGTATAAAATAAAAACATATTTATTAGTTGTGCTTATGTTGAAATGGTAAATCACCTTCCGGAGAATTAAAATATTCTTTAAACTCGTTTCTCACAGATTGAGCTGCATTTGTGCTCCTGCGAGGTACTTTTGGAATACTAATCATTTGTGTAGTATGTTGTCTCCATAGTCCTGGAGTAATATCTCCAGTATCCGAAGATTCTAAATCAAAACGTTCTGTAGGACTGTACAGATCTTTGGATCTATTTTTCCTTAAGTAATTATGTAAATGTAGTAGAGTCAATGTTATTTTGTTGCTGTTTCTGGTTGTAATAACATAGGCGTTCTTAGTATTCGAAATACTGAAGATATTATTCCAAAGGCATTTTCAGACACCCTACGTGCCCTGCTTAATCGATACTTAAAAATCCTTGTTGTAGAATTTTTCTCGTGTAACCCCGGAAAAGGTTTCATAATATTATATGATAACGGAAATGCGTCATCTGCAACAAACACAAACGGAACTTCAACGTTTCGTCCCGGTAAAACACGGGCTGAAGGCAGATTCAAAGTGCTCTCTTCAATACATTTCTTGAAATTTGTTGCGTTAAATACCCCACCATCTGATATCCTTCCTTGCGAACCAACGTTTGCATATATAAAGTTGTAATTTGCATCCACAACTGCAAATAGTACAATGCTGAAACATGACTTGTAGTTAAAAAAATCGGAGCCACTGTTCAGAGGAGCTTCAATTGCTCCCACACAATGTGGAAAATTCCATTTATCTAGAAACTCTTGTGCTACAATCTCCGATTCCCTTTCATTTGCTGGCATTTGAAATGAAACATTATTTTTAGGTAAAGGAGACATCTCAACAAGGCGAAGACGAAAAGGATGAAGAACAACACACTCCAGAAATAGAAGAACAAGAAGGACTGGTAGAAACCCAAAATTCAGTTACTCCTTCTATATCTTCTACAAGATCTTGTAAAAGAAAACGCGAATTTCAGCGTACGACGCCTGTGGTGAACGAAGCGATACAAATCTTGAGGTCAATACAGTCCATGAAATTCGAAAAGATGAGTTCGGAGTATTTGGAGAACAAATTTCCATCAAATTCGAAATTACCAACCGCGCATGCCAGATTTATGGTGCAAAATATCATTAGTACAACACTGTATGAGGCAGAAATGGGAAAATACGATTTTCCTGCTTTGCAACCCCAGCAGTGTCGACCGCCTACACAAATTTATCAATATTTACAACCACCACAACCAAGCATGTATGGAAACTATTCACCATATATACAACCATCACATCACTCCCCATATCAATCAGGAAGCTCATGTACTCCTTCTTCTGAAGGAAATTTACTTTCAAATGCGCCATCTTCCATAAGCCCAACAGCAACCCAGGACAGTCAAGAGCTTGATGCAATTTTGAGCACTTTGTAGAAAGTTACTCATATTTTAAATAAACTTTTGTAACGAATAAAGTTTAAAAGATATTTTTATTTTTCTTACCTTAATATTATCTCTGAGTCGAGCAAGGCATCACAAACCTCTGGTATAGTTCTTGAAATAACTTGCTTTGAAATCTTAAAAGTATACATAAGCGAGTGATAGGAGTCACCTGTAGCAAAAAAACGCAAAGTTACTGCTAGACGTTCGCTAGCTGGTATAGCCTGTCTAAATTTAGTATCTTTTTGGTAATTTTAGGTGCTATCATATTTAATAAATCTTCAAAATCTGAACTCGTCATTCGAAAAAAGTTTCGGAAACCAGCATCACATCTATATTCCAAGTTTATATTATCAGCATCGTCTAATATTAACTCTTTCATTAAATCACTTCCGCGATATTTATTTCTGCTTCGAAGGCTTGGTCGAATCCAAAACCTCCTCTTCAATTTGATGCGCTTATAAGAATCAATAACAATAATTGCAGCAGCAGCTGCTATTAACAGTTGCTCTTCTTGATCACTCATTTTCAGACAAAGTTAAGACCGACTGACACTCATTTTATGTGTAAATGGGGATGTCACAATGATTTCAACAAAGCCAGTCGGCTTTGCCGATCGCCATTGCCGATTGGCATAGTGGGGATGCACCTTAAGAATATTTATAGTAGTTAGAACAGCAGCGTCCGCCTTTGTCGGAGAATTGCGTAGATTCAAGAATAACTATAAGAAATTAGACAGAAAATTCAGTACAACAAATAAATTTCAAAATATTAGGAAAATGTGACAAAAATAGAAAGACTGTCGCATAAAGTTACGTGCGTTAGCAGCAGCTTGCTTAAAATAACTAAAACTTACAATTAATCAAATTTAGGTAAGCTGTAGTTACGCTCGGGTAAAATTATTTTTGTAATTGAAAATTGGCTGCTATTAAGGCTTTGCGTACACATATCACTTACACACGGCGATTTACACTAAATTTAATCTAGAATAAAAGTGTAAGTACCTTCCGCAAACCCGATAAGTATTTTGTGTCCGCGACAACCGTTCTAAAGGAAGCGCCTCAGCTCGTATTGAGCTGATTAAAAACAAACGTCCGGTTGAAAAGTGTATACCGAATAAAAGTTACTAAGTGATCGAGCCGTTTTATGTCATATGTATTTGAGCTTCATACGCATTATTATTATGAATAAGTGGCTTAAATACTAAAACTTAGCTTAATCGGTAGAGTGTTGTTCCGAGAATGAAGGTATTCTGCTAGCGACGGTATCGACAGTTCGGGGAAGTTAGATAGTCCCAGGAATTCTTTTTAGAGAAAGTGTGAGGAGAAGAACAGAAGGCGATTGACTCCATCGCTAAAAGTATGCAGCATAACCAACCCTGTAGACGTGGTATTCACCGGTGGTCTGCAGCTTAATTAATGCAAAACCGTGGTGTTGTCTTTCATTGATAAGGAAGGTTCTTAATTAACCACTCCAACACCCTCAAGAGTTATCCAAGTACAATAGACAACAAAAACATAAGGTCAAACGCAACGTGCTAAAAGAATATGTAGCAATTAGAAGTAATACAAATAGAAAAGAAACCAAATATACTCACTGTGAATTTAGCGGATTAAACTTAAACACCAATTTGAATTGGAAATCGTAAAAACCACATTAAATAATTTTTGTAAAAATTTTATTTCAGGAAGTATGCTAAAGACACTCGCGTGTATCAAACGAAAAAGAAAATGACCGCTGTACGTCTCGAAAATCCAGACGTATTTTTTTTCCACCAATGGAAAATTGGCAACATGCGCGCCAATGCGACTTTTGTCGCAACATACTACTCGCGACACACGTTTTAAGACGGCTTACGACATACGTCTTAAATTCAGAAAATAAAACCGTAACAACCTAGCAATTAAAAAGAAAAATTCAGAAATTTGAAAATTAATCGTTTAGTAACTATTTAAATAAATTGTCAAATGACTTCCTCTGAAGATCAATTATAACACGAAAAAGGTCGATCATACATAACCCACCAAAAAAAAATAAAGATGGAAGTTGGCCAAAATGTAATATCCAGAAAGTTAACAGATTTGCGAAAAACTTTGAAAGAACATTTTAACCGAATGAAGATGAACACACTAGATTGAAAAAACATTATTCAACAAGAAAGCAAAATCAGACTTACTAGTCCAAAAGAAGTTGCAACTGAAATTAGTAAAAACATTAACTCAAAAAAAAAGACCTGATTTTGACCTGATTACTAGGGAACATTCTTTAGAAAGCAATTATTAAGTTTACCCACCTTATTGATAACTGGTTTAGACTAAGATATGTGCACATGATATAGAAAGTAGTTAAAATAATAATGATCCTGAAATCTGGGGAAACCAACTAACCAAGTCTCAGCTTATAGACCAATCTCACTATTCTCAAAAATATTAAAAAATTATTACTTAATTAGTTGAAACAAATTATAGAAGACAAAAACCTAATTCCATTATATCAATTTACATACAGAGATAGTCATTCAACCATCGACCAGATCCATAGGATAATAAACAATATCGTAAAAGTTTTAAAGGAAACAAAAGTTTGCTCTGCCATTTTTATGACACAGTACAAGCTTTCAACAAAGTGTGATACAAGGGACTTCGGAACAAACTAAGAAAACTCTTGCACAGACAATATACGAAACTAAATCTGTTCATGTCAGTTTCACAAACCAGCATGATCAATATATGCCGATTAACTTAAATAATACGCAAATATAATATGCTAATACAACAAAATATTTGGGTATTTTTTTGGATGCTAAGTTACGCTGGAAAGCCCATATCGAAAAGAAAAAAAAATTAGGCTTCAAGTAGAAGAAAATGTATTGGTTCTTAGATAGACACTCCACATCCACCGTCTTTAGAATAAGGTATTGAGAAATATTGTCAATGCCCTTTGATACTGCAAAAACAATAACTTTCATAGAGACTTAAAAATGGATACTGTTAACCGAGCTATTAAAAAGATTGCCCGAAGTCATGAGCCGAGACTTCTTCATCACGTCAATGTTGAAGTCATCCAGCTCCTCGACAACAAAAAAAAAAAAAAAAAAGATGTTAACCAGAAGGCTTAAGCGGATTAAACCTTTTAGGTTGGTCTAAGTGTTTATGAAAAGCAGGGAAATGTGCTATTAGAGTACACAATAGATTAGTGTAATTAAAAAACTAGAGTCTAGGAATCGCTAATGAGTAAGATATAAGGTTAAGTTTTGTAGTAGTAATTTATGTTTGAACAAAATTTCTTATTGATAATCATGATTCGATTGTAATTTAAAAAAACACCAATAAAAATATTTCAATAAAAAAATTGCCCTTGCACTTGTCTCTCTGTTACATGGTAGTCTGAAGATAATGATTAAATTTATTTTCATCAAAACTATTACATTCTGTAAAAACCGCATAGCTGTCAAGTGATTTCATTTGTTTTGCAGCACTAGCCTTTGCTTGCTTTGTAACACTCCGATTTTCTTGGTGTGATGACTTGGCTGAACATATTGGTAAAGCCTGCAGCACTAACTTGTTTATGTTTTCACTTACGTTTTTCTTTATACATCCCGTTTAAGCCTCAAACCCTAAAACTTCCAGTGCAGCATTAATTATTATATTCCAGCAACAATCTACTACTCACCAGGTTAAAGGTGGTACCCTAAAACACGCATTTATTAAAACGTCTGAAGAAACTGAGTTAAAACACTTTGGAAAGGCAAAACCAACAAGTAACCTTCTCGGAATTAAAACAATAGCTGTATAGTAGGGCTGAAGAAGTCGTCACCGCACATTATGTTATATATAAGGGACTGAAAGGGTCTGCAACCAGTATTGCTCTGTAGACCGAAAACTCTAATTTAATTAATTTTATAAGTCCACACTGTATATACGTACATCAAAAGTTCTACTTGTACAAAAACCAGCGCACACAAAACTATTTAAAAATGCAATTGCTGGATCAATCGAAAACGTTCACTAACGTTTGATTTACAGGTAATTAAATGTCAAGTAAACTGGGGTTCATAGTATACCGACTGACCGCCATTAATAACAGCTGTTTAGAGTGTAGGCACTGGGAATCAACTAACAGATATACCAAGTTCCGTTTAGTCAAAACTCGTTAAAACAATTGTACAAAATTATTTTTATTTTGTTACCTCTTTAAACATCGAGTTTGTAAATATATGCTGTTTAATCTCTGGACAATTTTCTCTTCTATCTGAACTAATGTGAAAAATATAAATGTATGTTGTATTTAGAACTATTCATTAAATAAAATTTTAAAAAGTATTTCGGGTCTTCATAAACTTATCCGATGTATATCGGTGATGGCTTCACAAGAACCGTTATATATCATCACCACATAAAACCGGACTGGTGATTTATGTGATACCGTACAGTCTCCACAGAGTAGTGACCTAGATCAAAGGTCCATATGGCATACACCCCCATTGAAAGTTTAATTTAGTTACCAACGTTGACACAGAAAGTATATAATTTGGTAATAAAAAAATATTTCAAATTTTTAGGAAGAAATTATACAAATTTTGAAAATGGCGATGTAGGCACATGTTAATTACTGATTAACACTCAGATTACGGCATTTACCAAACATTGCTGGATTAACTAGTCTCCCAAAATATGTTATAAAAACTCACCTTAAAGTACTAGGAGTATACATCTCAAAAAAGCGTTTGTTCACATTGAAGTACCGAAACATGGACACACTGTTAATGCAGATCTTTATTGTAAACATTTAGATTGATTGAACAAATTTTTAATTAATAAAAACTAATTAAAAATATATTCATTTGAATTTGGTGTAAGAAATAGACGTTACTTTTGGTTCCCCTAATAGAATACTGTACAATGTAAATAATTGTGAAATCTGGTGTCGGTGCTTAAGGATTATATTTAATAGAAAAAATTAGTACTCCTTATCCTTAATTCAGTGTTGTTTATTGTATATATACTACTGGTTTCAAAAAAATTTTTTCATTTTTGAGTATATAAAGTAATTCATCAGAGACTTAAAACAATTTTAATTAAAACGTCTGGTGGTCGGACATGTTTGTTTAATCGGACATATTAGTTACTAATATGTCCGACTCTACTAATTGCCGATCCTGAAGAATTGATACCGTTCCTTGACAGAAATTTTAAAAGTACGTTTTTTCTTTCTTGATCTGAACGTTGACGTACGAAGAAGGTGCGTACTTCTGAAATTTTAAATTTGGAGAATCCGGATTTAATAATTACATATTATTTGATATAAAACCACGCAACATTTAAATAAACAATTAAATACGAAGTCGTAAATTAGAATGATTTATCAATCAAATTGATCCTTCCTTGGAACCTGGTTGATATAATATTGATTTCTGTTTCCGTTGCTGTCGAGGATTTCATTAAAGAGAACCGGCGATTTCCAGTTTATTATTTCTTGCAAACTTATACTGCGTTTACGTCATTTTGAAGTAGCCTAAATATTCCAGACGGTTTTGCTTTTAAGAAAACAAATTGTTCTATTTGACTATTATCTTAATAATTTCTATCGTGCTTTTATCTACACCATATTATTGTCACTTTTTATATATGTTATGGTTGTTCTTGAAGACTAATTGTTACATTTCTACCTACTTACAGTTTATTTTTGTGTTTCGGAGATCCGAGTTGCCCTAGAAGATTTACCTCATGTTCTACTAGGTAACGCCCTATTATTTATTTTTAGTGTAAAAGTTTTTAATTTAATTACTCGTAAGTAAACCCACGATCCCTCTCCGAATAGCAGGACTGCGGGGCAAGTTTTCAACACTAACTGAATTTTACAGTTTGTTTTACAAATAAATAATAACAACTTGCTTATTGTTTTAACAAATCACAAATATGGTTTTTTATATATTAGAATTGGTTTGGGTAGATCTTGAAACTTTCTTTGTCACTTGATAAATTTTTTAACAAAGTAGTCAGCTCATACAAAGTTTAGGTTAGAATTCAAAGTATTGTGTCAATGGAATGTTTTACGCCAACACGAGTTTTTTTTGCTGTACTTTGAATACACAGTAAAAATAACTAAATCAATTTATTTCTGCGGCATAAACAATCTAGTTATTTATTTAAAAACTCGTGATGTACATACATGCACATGTTCAGTGTTATTATTTTTCGGCTGAAGTTGCTACGAAATGGTGCCGACCATTAAGGAAAGTAAATGAAATGCGTATGTTTGTTTTTTACGTTACACTTTGTCAATTAAATTAAAAAGCTTTGTTTTTTGATGTTAATGATCATGTTAATAATTTGACCTGTCTAACGTGATTATACTTAATCAATTTCTCTGCATTACATTATGTAGACTGTAATTACTATAATTATTTTCGATTCACATTCTTTACGCATTTTATGTCTTTGAAAAGCTTTTGAAATTGGATGTTTAACTACAAGGATGAATCGATAACTCGGTATCATCAATAACGGCAGGTAAATACAGGTATTGCATGTCTGATAGTCTTTTAATAAACGTTACAAGTCAATTGAGTAGGTGATGAAAAAATTTATGAATTCGAAGTGTGAATCACTACAATCATTAAAGCTGCTAAACGCAGCTTTTTGATGTACAAAAGAAGTTTACGATAGCGTGGTGGTCAGAGGTATATTCACAGTTATATGTTAACTGAGGCATAAATTGTCCCGATAAGGCGTGCTCGATAACGAGGGAATTCTGGTTTTGTTTTCATTTGCACTTTAATTATCTTTAGAAAAAGCCCTTACCCCTGTATCTGCACGAGAAAAAAAGTTTTCGAAGCATTTCCACCTTAATTTGCGCGGCGCACCATTAGAAAAACTTCTTATCAGAAAAGTTAAAATATGAAATTTGAGAAATCAGGTAAACTTATCTCTCCCTACGATCCAATTTACGAGGGTTCCTTTGTCCAATGTCAAATTCAATAATAGAAAGTAAGCAGTCACGTCACATTCGTTTTCGAGAGGACTTTGTAATAACCTCGTGCAATTTTTTTCTTTTTCATACACGTTTATACAAATATTTTTCTCAAGGAAACATATAAATTAGAGTAAAACTAAGGAAGTGTTTTGTAAACAAATGGAAGTATTAAAGAAATTAGGGATACTTATCGGGACATCAATCCGGGCCAATACAATTAGAAACCGTGATCAAAAGAAATCCGGGAACATCTTAGAGCACGTCAGGTTGAAAACCGCTCCTTGACGATCACAAAAACACGTAATTCGATTACCACACACCACCCTAAAATCCGCAATCTTTACCTGTTACTATTGAATGTGGAAGAGTCGGGTGTAGCAATTGTTATTGAAAGAAAACGATCACGAATTGTAAATATGCTACATTGGAAGAATATAAAAACTTTATTGCTGCAGGGGGAGATAAGTAATGACAATATTTTTCTTATGAAAGTTCAAATTTAACGTCGTCCTTTTTTGACAGACATTAAATTTAGGTAATTACTCTTCGTAATTCTTGCGATTTCAGTTGACGTACAAAAATATTCGTCTTATTAATTTTCAACAGTCAAAAAGTTGCGAGTTCTTGCTTATTTACTTATTCGCATTTACATGATGTAAACACTGTTTTTTTTTAAACGATAGAAGTTCGTCGCATTATATGTGAAAAGCTTTCAGTTTTTCAACAATGCGTATCGATTTCTCTTTAAAATTCCATCAACATTGTCATAAAGCAAGTTTTTTTCAGTATAAATTTCAACAAATTTTTATTATGCGTGTAGTTTCATAAAAAGTATTTCTACTAATACTAATTTTAATTATTCTATATTTAAGTTATCGTTCTTACTTTCGCTTTTATTGAAACTTTTTTTCTAACAACTCTCTACACTGATAATGCATACATACTAATTATATACATTTTTAAATAATTCTGTTGGTTACCAAAATTTTACTATTATATGATAATATATTTTAATTAATAGGTTTTTGAAAAATATTAGATCTGTACTTTATCTTGGATGAACCTTAGTTCCCCCTCCAGTTTAATTAATGTATATTAGTTGTTGAATGAATGAATTGAAACAAATCAAAGGAATCCTGTTTCTGAAAAGATTAACTTGACGGTTTTCAAAGCATATAATGGTTTTTGGTAAAACTATAGTGCGAAATGCGCTACCTGAAGCACGACGTACAAAAAGAGTCAAATCGACGAAAAACAAAAAAATTAGACTAAATCGTAATAGAATATGGGCCGCGTTAATCTTACTTATATTATTTGTATATTGCTATGTGTTATTAATTTGAAAATTGCCCCAAAAATTGGAAAGCCATAAATAAAATGTATTATTGAAATGCTTGTTAAAATATTTGAATTTGAGTTTAAAATGAAATCAGTAACATAAAGCTTTAATAACACGTCTAATAGCATTTTTTCACACACACAAAATTTTAAGTTTTACAGACCCAAAAAATTATAATTTACTGTACATGACTTACAATTGTCCTTTAAATGTAACGTCTACGCAAATACAAATGTCGCATTTACGTTTATACCAAAATGTGCTCTGTGTTTCGTTAGAAGTTTTAGTAAAATTGTGATTGAAACAAAATTTGCGCTTAACATTTACACATGCATTAACTGGATTTTATAATTAAGTTATGAATCTAACCTTATTATGCAGTAACAGGTAAGCTATCTTCTGTTTTTTTTTAAATGTTGTCTTGGGTATTTGTTTACAGTAGTGGTGGCAGAAATCGTCGAAAAAGAAAACCGGTTAATCGGTTTTACAAAAAGCGGTTAATCGATAATCCGGTTCAACAAACTGAGTAGTTTAGACTGGTTCATAAACCGGTTCTACAAACCGCGGTTTTTAAACCGGTACAACAAACCGCGGTTTTTAAACCGGATCAACAAACCGTTTGAAAACCGTGGTTCATAAACCGGTTTAACAATCCGTAGTTTATAAACCGGTTTAACAAACCGTGGTTTCAAACCGGTTCAAAACCACCGTTTCTAAACCGGTTCAACAAACCAGTTTTAACTTGATTAAAAGCCGCTTTACATGGGTTTTCATTAAAATTTTTTCAGAGACAATTTTGTTGTTGGGAAAGTTAGCTATTTTAAAAAATGTTTTTCGTTTCAATTAATACCAACATTATAGACAAATTGTGTTGATCAAGTCAAATAAAAAAAAGAGATGTTATACCATCTTTTATCATTAAATCTTGCAAATAAGATGGGCTTTATGCGACGGTTTTCAAAGCGAAGAGAATAATGAAAATATAAGCTTATACACATTTTTTTTTTCAAATATTAGTTGTTTCTAACTTAATTGTGCACAACTTTTGTTTAAACACTTTTTTGATACTTAAATACTACTGATATACGAGAATCACACTACGTTTAATGTTTTGTCAATATTTTCATGAATATTAATAGTTATGAAAGAAAAGTTGTTACATATTGCATTATCTACGCTTTTATTGCAACAATTTCTTCACTATGTACACTCATGAAATTTAAAACTTTGACACCACAATTTCTGTAAACAAAAGTTTGCACATTGTGAAGCGGGCTTAAGGGTATCATTTACAATTCTAACAGCAGGTAGTCTCAGCAGGGGTTATCTTATAGAAGGACTGTAGAATGAATCATTACACTAAGCACGTTTTAGAAAATAGGTAATTTACGTTGCTTACTTAATTTTTTTCTTTAAAGAATATATTTGAAGGTATCGCTAATTAAACACCATAGCTCGATTAATTATCGAATCAAAATTTTGTTTAGGAAATGTTTACAAAATAAAATTAGAAATAATTTTGATTTAAAAACGTCTACAAGCAATAACTTTTAAATTAAATCAAAAAACTAAACATGGTTATTTGGGTTGACTGATTATTACTTATTTTTAAATAAATCTAACCTACTAATTATTGTAAGTTATTAAAAAAATCATTAAACTCTCTATTCATAATATTTAGTCCTTACAAAATGTATATTTTATGACGTTTCATTTTTTCTGTAGTTAATATAAAAAGTGAAAATAAAAACTAAGGCAATTCTTATTGTCAACGTATATATTTAGTTTTTGACAAGAATTTATTACATAATTATAATTAAGATACCAAGTTATAGTTTAAAATTAAATGAAAACGTTTTTTTTAAATAAAGGTATTACTATATAAATAAATATAAGAAATCAATAATGGGTGTGACCTCCATTATTATTGATACATTCTTGGAGGCGTCTGCTCATTGACGCTATCAAGGTATCAATATAATTAATATTAATCGTTTCCCATGCGGTATCAATGGCTGCAATTAGTGCATTACGGTTTACTGGTATAAAATTTGGCCTTTGTTGTCTTCGGATAACAGCAAGTATTCGAGCCCAAACATTTTCGATAATGTTAAAATCTGGGCTTTTTGCTGGCCAGGGTAACAGCTCCAAGTTATTTGCTTGTATCCAGTTGCGCACAACCTGCGAAGTATAGGGTCATCATATCCCGATAGTTAATTATCGAATGTTCCAAGAAAATATGTGTAAATAGTAAATGGAATCTACTAACGTAACGTTAAGTCGTTAATTATAGTTACATAACTCTCCTTTCATAAGATATAGTTCATATTAATATGCTTATTGTAAAGCTATGTACACACCTGAACAACAAACCAAGGAACAAACAGAACAACGAACCGAACGGCAATCGGAACGAATTTTAGAACAGATTCGCAAGTCCTGATTGTTCCACGAACGGTTTGCGGCGTTCCCGCAAATTGTCGGTTTTTTTTCCGACATTAAAGAAAATGCGCGCGAATGCGTTTGCAGGTTTGGACGAATCTAAACAAAACGGCGAACAAACTTATGCGGGAGAATTAAATTATTTATTTTTGTCCTCCCTTTTGTGGGTTTGTTGTGTTTTAGGTAATATTATGGAGTTGACAGAAGAAAAATGTTTTAAATTAATCAGTGTTTAAGAATGCAAGAAAAAATGATGTCCCTATTAGCATCATTTGGGCGGGAAATTTCCAAAATAAAAAAAAAGCGAAATAAATTATAATTTTTACTCTTCTTTGTGCGTAAAAATTTGGTTGGCACTATCTTCTTGTTTTCCGCAATTTTCTCTTCTCAATAATAAATATATGAACTGAAAACTACTGAAAATAATTATGGGAACAGCACAAACGTTCCGTTTGTTGTTCGGATTGTGGAAATCATAAAAGATCGTTTGTCGTTCTGTTTGACTTTCGGTTCGTTGTTATGTTTGTTGCTCGGTTTGTTGTTCAGGTGTGTACGAAGCTTTACAACTTAAGCAACAATTTTTTGGCGAATAAAGATTAGTTTGTGATGTAATATTAGAAACACAAATTTATATCATATCAAATTTATGACAACTTAAAACCAAGAACGTGTATGTTATTGCTAAGAAATTATTAAGGAAAATGCGCAATTGCAGTGTAAATATTTATAATTAGATATTTTCGAAAGTCCTCTATTGTAATCTTAATACTTAAAAAAAATCCTGTCCATTAGCATTATAAGGAAATGGCTTTTACTTTAGTTTCAATAACAATAGAATATCCTTGCTTGTTTAATTTACTTCCTTTGAGTCATATTGCTCTAAGGGTTGTTACATTGGTCATTAGAAGTATGTAATAAATAAACAATTACCTACTGTTTGAGAAGGGGTAGTGTGAACCAATAAATAAAGTAAAAATGTAAATTCCATTTTAGTTTAAAATTTCAAGTGTTGTGAAAATGCCACCTCATCTCGGTGCTGATTTGAAAGCGCGGATTGTTTCGGAATTAGCGGCGGGCCGTAGCGTGCGTGAAATTTCACGTATGTTAGATATACCAAAAAGCACCGTAGGGCATTACCGAGTAAAATGGAATCTTGAACACACTTTGGAAAGAGCCATCGGAAGTGGTAGACCTAAAGTATCTACACGTGCTCAAGATCTCGAGTTGTTTCATTACGTAACAGAACAACCATTTGCTACATACTCAAGGGCTATAGCAGATACACATTTTCCCGGATGCCGTATAACTGCACAAAAAATTAAAGGAGATGGGAATAAAGAAGTATAATGCTGCTGCGAAAAAAGTTCTCAGTGACGAAAATATGAGACGTCGTCTGGAATTTGCAAGGCGATATGTGAACGAACCTTTGGAATTTTGGAATCAGTGATTTTTAGCGACGAAAAAACGTTCAATAGCCGCAACGATGGACCACTAAAAGTTTTTAGAATGGAAGGAACTCGTTACAAAAATAATCACATATGTCCTAAAAACGAAGTGGTTATTTTTCTGTGAATGTGTGGGGTTGGGTTAGCGCATGGACGTCTTGATTCTGCTGCGTATTTAGATATTTTAGAAACTATTATGAAACCTTCAGTCGAAGTGTTTTATCCAGACGAAGATTATATTTTCCAACAAGTAAGTATTCTTATTTCACTATACTTTCTCCAAAAATAGTTCGGGATCTGTTGAATTAACATTTTTCATAATGTATTTTTGTTGTTAAAGGACAACGCCCTATTCATACTTCGCGGGTTGTGCGCAATTGGATACGAAAATAACTTGGAGCTGTTACCCTGGCCAGCAAAAGCCCAGATTTTAACATTATCGAAAATGTTTGGGCTCGAATACTTGCTGTTATCCGAAGACAACAAGGGCCAAATTTTATACCAGTAAACCGTAATGCACTAATTGCAGCCATTGATACCGCATGGAAAACGATTAATATTAATTATATTGATACCTTGATAGCGTCAATGAGCAGACGCCTCCAAGAATGTATCAATAATAATGGAGGTCACACCCATTATTGATTTCTTATATTTATTTATATAGTAATACCTTTATTTAAAAAAAAGTTTTCATTTAATTTTAAACTATAACTTGGTATCTTAATTATAATTATGTAATAAATTCTTGTCAAAAACTAAATATATACGTTGACAATAAGAATTGCCTTAGTTTTTATTTTCACTTTTATATTAACTACAGAAAAAAATGAAACGTCATAAAATATACATTTTGTAAGGACTAAATATTATGAATAGAGAGTTTAATGATTTTTTTAATAACTTACAATAATTAGTAGGTTAGATTTATTTAAAAATAAGTAATAATCAGTCAACCCAAATAACCATGTTTAGTTTTTGATTTAATTTAAAAGTTATTGCTTGTAGACGTTTTTAAATCAAAATTATTTCTAATTTTATTTTGTAAACATTTCCTAAACAAAATTTTGATTCGATAATTAATCGAGCTATGGTGTTTAATTAGCGATACCTTCAAATATATTCTTTAAAGAAAAAATTAAGTAAGCAACGTAAATTACCTATTTTCTAAAACGTGCTTAGTGTAATGATTCATTCTACAGTCCTTCTATAAGATAACCCCTGCTGAGACTACCTGCTGTTAGAATTGTAAATGATACCCTTAAGCCCGCTTCACAATGTGCAAACTTTTGTTTACCGAAATTGTGGTGTCCAAGTTTTAATTTCATGAGTGTACTTATAGTGTTTTGAATTTCGACTGGAATTGCAATTATGAATTCATGTTAATGAAGATATCGAACTCAGGTAGTAGTGAATCACCCTTTTATGAGATTTGTTTTGTAATTGTAGTGTACCGTTACTTCGGATTTATACCTTCTAGTATATTCAACTTTGAAATCATCTTGTTGTTCGCCAAATAATACGCCTAACAAAAGAAAATTAAAACTTTTCATTTAGTCTACTATTAAGTTAAGGTATTAACTTTCATATGTACCTACATTTTAATACAAATGTTGGATTGAATTAAGTAGCTACAGTAATTTATGTCATCGAAAGTAAAAGAATATATTTTGTTAATTGAGTTTGCGCAACGGTGGCGAATTACGGACACGTTTCGTAGATCGGGATTTATATTTTAATGTGGTTGCGGCTTGTTCAACATTTTAAATTGAAACTATTGTTACATCCCAATTAAAAAAAACTTTTATATGAAATTATTAAATATGAACTACAAAGAAAACTAGATAAGACTGAATAATGTTACACAAAAACTAAAATAAAGACCTATATTATTTTCCAATTCTACCCATCCCATTTCTGCGACATTACCTATTGTTAAATTACTTCAACGATTACCTATTACTCATTTTGAAAGGCTTATGTCTTAAATGTATTGTAGTAATTTCCTTTCTGTAATTAATCCCGATATAATCATATTTATTGTTATTGACGAATTAGATGTTGCCCTCAGCATTACTTATTACCAGTAAAAGGTTAAATCTAAATGCGGTAAAATCTTTTTTTACACAAAAATGATATCAAATGCTTCTCTAGTAAAAGTGTAAGAGTGGCACAGTTCTCGAATAAGCCGAATAAGACTTGACGCGAACCAGTATTTTATTCAACCACTAAGAATATAAGTTTTTAGAAAAAACGTGGTAAAAAAATATTGATATTTTCATAAATCAGATTTTTGCAAAAAAAATGAACCAATTACGGACTCAAATCCCTAAAATTAATATTTTATTAAACAGACAAAGAAAGTTTCGCGTAAAGCCAATGGTAAAAGAACTAAACTTCAATGTTTAATTAAAGCTGTTAAATGTGATATTGGCAAGCGAAATTGCAAAAAATTAGATGACGGCACCTTTTAAATAAAAAAAAAAAAAATTTTAGACTTTTAGCTAAGTATGTAATACTATTTCAAAAGGTACATTTGACACAAGAGTCAATTACTTTAGATGCAGAAATATGATTAGTAATTTAAACTAAGCGCTCATAAGACATCTGCCAATATAAGTTTTAGAAAAAATATTTAAATAACAAAATCACGATAATTCAATGCAATTTATAAAATTTGTAAATAATAATAAGAATTTTACACAGCTGCATACAAAGGTCAAATAGATCTACCTTTTTGCGTTCGATATTATTGACAGGAATTTGGGCACCTAGAAAATTTAGTCAAAGAAGTGAAAAAAGACCTATACACTTAAAAAAATGTTTTTTTTTAAACTGTAGATAACGAATTAATATAACAACTTTTGCCTTATAACTTTTGTCGTATAATAACATTCTTGAAGATATTGACAAAATAATACATATGTCACATATTTATCGTATCTCGGTGAATAAGCACAAAAGTTGTGCGCAATTAAATTAGAAACTACATCTATTAGAAAAAACGTGTATAACCTATAGTTTTGAAAACAATAAAAAAACGCCCTTCTCTAAGTGCTTTTTTGGCTATTTGAAATATGCCCAAAAACTGATAAAATCTCCGCATTTATAAAAAACTTCGAAATACACAGTTTTATCGAAATCGGATCACCAGTTTTTGAGCTATCGTATTCAATAGAAAAATAGATAAAATTATTTTTAGTTAATTATAATCTACTAACAATATTTTATTTCAACAGTTATAATTTAGAAAAAAATTAATGGATCATAAGTTAACGTTAATTTATATGTAATTGTAATTATATTTTGTAAAAGTTAAAGAAACTGTTACAAAAATTCTCACGGAAAAATCATAATTAATATTCTTCAATAAATTTAATTACTTATTTTTATAATAGTTAATTTAACCATCAAGAGAACGTATTTAAAAATAAAAAACCGTTAAAAATTAGCTTAACCAGAGATTTATAATATAATATTCAATAGATGTAATTCATATTTTGATGCGTCTAAAAAATCCTTCGTAGGTTACTGAAACATTAACAAATTTACACAAGTCAAACAAATATAAATTTGTAGGTACGTAATTTCAACACGGTTCAACAAACCGCGGTTTTTAAAGCGGTCCAATGATACGGTTTTATAAAATGGCGTAACAAACCGATTTTAAACACCGGTTTAACAAACCGAATTTGAACAACGGTTCCAAAAACCGATTTTTAAACCGGTTTAGCAAACCGATTTTTTAAACCGGTTCAATAACCCGGTTATCAAACCGGTTCAACAAACCAATTTTCTAAACCGGTTCAACCAAGCGACTTTATAAACCGGTTTGCCGATTAATCGGTAACCGGTTTTCGATTTTGTAAGAACCTCGATTAACCGTAAACCGGTTTTCATTGCCACCCTTAGTTTACAGGTGTCTTCGATGATCTCATAGAACTAAGAAGTTGTTCTTCCCTCGGAGATGTGGTAGTTTTGCACTTCACAACGATTTATAACACTAGCTTTGTAACCATTGTAACAAATCATTTATTTATGTTGTGTTGTTTACTTGAAAAAATTTTCATTAAATAAGTTAAGTTTGTGTATAGCATAGGTTAAAATTGCTCTTTCGGTTTTATTTTTTTTATTTTTATTAAAAGTAATTTAAAATATTTTCTCTCCCTTGCACTACTTTCCAGGAAAACATTTTGGTTTTTGGCGAAGGGAATATGTAACAAATCATTTATGTATGTTGTGTTGTCTACTCGTCTGCTTTATTTCCCGCTCGCTAGAAATTTAAAATTTGGGTTATCAATTTTCATTTTTTGGAATTTATTTATTTAATCGTATGGTAATTTTTTGTAATAACTTTGTGATATAAACTAATTTTTCGTTTTCCGTTTGTATGCGTAGATCACGTTATATCATAAGGCCATAAGCAAATTATTGTTTCTGAAAAATCAGGATCATCCTGTAGTGTATGACAAAATTAATTTGGGATTTATTATATTTACTAGAGTGAAATCTAATTATTGGGATATTTGATCCACCTAACATCATTTTAATCAAACATCCATAAGCCATAACACCTGGGTGAGTGCCATTTACCTTTCTTTCTATATCAATTAATTTACTAGTTTTAACATTTGCATTCACGTTACCATTAACGTACAACATCTCCACCTTAACAATTCTCGTTTGCCACCTCAGTCAACGCTTGCTACATATTCTAGGCTTCGGGCCTCCAATCATCCTCGACGAGATCCTAGGCTCAGCTTCATGCATAAACAGCAACAGCTTCACCAACAACGAACCATCTGCACACCATTACCGCTGTGCTCATTACTAAGGATATCTTCTCGCTTACCTATTTGCACCACGATAAAACAAAAATATAACGTATTATTTATTATAGTCTTAAGCATAATAATTGTTGTACCTTTTGTTAAGAGGAGCTTCACACGGTTACACCGATTAATAAGCATACTTTTATATTTAGGATTAAGAGTCATGCCGAGTATAGGGTGCGTGAAAAAAAAGGGGTTACACTAGCTAGTCTAGCCGTTTATTAATTAATTTGTTTTACATCTACCTTGTAATATAATCATACCTAACGTTCGAACATCCCTTAATTAATTATTTTAAAATCAGGTTCCGTGTACATAATCTCCATTTATTTTTGTTGTATCGTAGATGCAATATACAAGGTGATTCTAAAAGATGTGTACATAACTTTACCGGAGGGTCTATGGCTTAAAATATACCGTTTGACACTAATTTACCTATAACCAAAAGTGCACTATAAGGGCGCCAGAAAGCATCAATCTTTCCAAAAAAATAATGTATATTGAGAATAATTCGAGACCGGCTTGACGAATTTTGTTCCGCTTTCGTATGCTGGTTGTCTGCTTTCAAAAACGCTTTTCTGTGTAATGTGAAAAATTTCTGATGCCAGGAAAAGTCGCTTTCATACGAGCACTGTCAAATAATTAATAATATTTTAACAACCGTCAACGATATAAAACCAAAATAATTCTGACAAATAAAACGATCAATTTGAAAATATTTTCCTCTTTTGCCAAATTGCGGTAATGTTATTAGTTCGATCAGAAAAAAATTAAAATCATATCACAGCAAAGCCCATCCATACGCTTAAAAATTTAAGTAGACTGCTAGTAGGCTATGCGATCAAGTCAATCAAATCTATCATTTGTGACATCCATTTTCGGGATCTTCCCAAAAACAGAATCTATGATTCCTCACGGTTCTATTTTGCGATTAATTACTTGAAAAATGGGCTACACCATTGCCGAACAGACTGATGTGCTATTAGTATTGGGCTTTTTTAGTGGCAATTGTCGGGAGAGCGTGAGGGTTTACGCAAAAACTTTCCCAAATCGGCAAGTTCTAAATCATCGAACTTTTGCAAATATTGAACGGCGAATTGTTTTGTAAGAACAGCAGATGTAAAAGAGAAAATTTTAGAGAAATTTGATGAAGCTCCCAGGTTAACACCCAACGATTAGCCTTTGAGTTTGAAGTGTCGAAATCTACGGCTGAACGAGTCTTAAAGGAACAACTAATCCATCCGTACGGCATTCAACTTGTACAAGAACTACTTCATACTGATTCGTCTAGCATTTTGTAACTTTATTCAGCAACAAAGATTGCCAAACCCCAATTTTCATCGTTTCATCGTTTTCATTGATGAGGCCTGCTTTACAAGATCAGGTATCATCAATATCCATTATGAACATAGCATGAAGGCTATTAGAGTTTCGCATTCTTTAACCTGTTAACAATTCATGAACATAATTGTAATATAAATAACTGTATTTGTAATAGATATACAGAGTTTAAATATTTGGGGTTACAATTGATGCTACCTTAAAATGGAATAAGCTTATTCAAATTTTAGTTAAAAGGTTAAGAGGTTTTTATTATATTTTTAAACAACTAAGAGATATTTTACCAATTAATAGCCTAAGGCAAATTTACTATGGATTAGTCGAGTCCCATATATCGTATGGAATAATTGGATTGGGAGGCGCCTTAAAGACTGTAATCAAACCATTAGAAATAGTTCAAATAAGAATTCTAAAAATTATATTGAGGAAAACTTTAAGATACAGCTCTGATGACTTGTATAAGAAATTGAACGTGCTAGATATTAGGCAAATTTTTAGTAAAATAGTACTTCTAAAAGTTTTTAAAAACAAACACATAATTGACTACAACAATTGCTTGCACTCGTATAACACCCGCAATAAAGATCGTGATATTATAAATTATCCACATGTTAGAAAATGTGCTGGTCAACGGGATTTTGAGTACCCAGCGGTGCGATTTTATAATATCTTGCCGTACAACATCAAGACCAATCTTTTGTATAACTCTTATAAAAAAATTATTATTTTTATTATTAACATAAGTTTAGAATCGATAACTACCCCACTGGGCCTATTGTTATTCCGAACAGCATAAACTGCATTTAGACATGTTGCAAAATAGATTGCCAAATTTGCTAACAGATTTGCCTCTGTTATTGCGACAGACAATGTAGTTCATGCATGATAGAGCACCTCCACATTTCAATCTAAATTTATAAGGGACGATGGTTTGGTTGGGGAAATAATGCCTCAGCAGCTTGGCCTGCACGGTCCCTTGATTTAACTCCGTGTGATTATTTTCTGTGGGGAGCATTAATAACAAAGGTTTACGCAAGACCTTTTGATATTCGCGAAGAACTATGGAGAGAAATACAGGATGCTTTAAAATTCCTGAGAGATAATGACGAAACAATGCAGAGAGTGCAGTTTAACTTTTTGCGTTGTATTAATTTGTGTACCGCGGAAAATGGAGAATATTTTAAACATTTGTTGTAGTTTATTCACAATAATACAAGCAACTTGACAACCTGTCTCCTAATTATGTTAATAAAGTATTTTTTGTGTCGCATCGCAACTTGGCAATGCTGGATTGACATGATCGCATAGCCTACTAGCAGTCTACTTAAACGTATGGATACGCCTTGCAGAGGTATGTTTTAAATTTTTTTCTGATCGAACTAAAAACATTAACGCAATTTAACAAAAGAGAAAAATGTTTTGAAATTGTTCATTTTATTTGTCAGAAATTTGTCCACGTTACACAGAAAAACGTCTTCGGAAGCAGACAACCAGCATACGAAAGCGGAACAAAATTGGTCGAACTGTTTTGGAGTTATTCCTAATATACAATATTTTTTTGGAAAGATTAACGCTCTCTAGCATCCTTATGGTGCACTTTTGGTTATAGATAAATTGGTGTCAAACCGTCTATTTTGAGCCAGAAAACCTCTAGTAAAGCCATGTACATACCTTTCAGAAACACCCTGTATATTTTATTTAACTGCATTAGTTTAGATGCGTGTTTTATTGGTCCTCCCTGCGTAGCCTATCGATTCTATCAGGTCTATTCATTACTAGGCTTAATCTTGCGCCTAAAAGAAATAAAATTAAAATTTTTTTCGGGTTAGGCAGATCAAACTCCGCCTTACCTGCTGAAGCTTAGTCGGCAACATCTTGCTGATAGTCTTGACTAGGACCTAAGTTAGTTACATCTCACGCAACACGCACATTTACCCCGTTGCGTCATGTTATTTTCTTCAAGTTTGTAGATTTATTTTACTTACTGATAAATAGTTCGAGCTTAATTGTTGTTTATTAGCACTGTTTACTTATGATTTTGATCATTTATTATAGCCCTACATTGGATTTGATAATATTCAAAAACATAACCCGACTTTACTTGGTCGTCGCACACCAATTATACCTCTCGGAAGGTAATCAATTAAATTTTTTATACTGAAGTAGTCTCAGCACTATTTAAAATCAACTCTTTCAATTGTTTTTGTTGATGCCTTTTATAACTTCTAAAAAGGCCAACTTGGACTCATTCAAAATTTTAAATTTACGGATTTCAGATTTTAAACCACATTCCTTGATGTTGGTCTCAAACGAAAGGTTGTTCTTCATGTGTGTCGACTTAAGTCGCTCTTGCTAATAATTTGTTTATAATCGGTAATATTATTAAATAAGGACGCAACCGTAAAACGTAATTCTAAACAAGGGAATTAATTCTTAGGGTGCAATTATCTTTTTAACTCACATTTCTCCTTGTTTGGCAAAACTAATTGTATTGAAATTTCAGCACAAATGATTTTTTTTGTTGATTGAATTTTTTCCAAATGTCTCACATCAAAGTGTTTTTCATCACACTATCTGAATTTTACAAGCGTTTTTAAGGGCTGCACACTATTATTTCGGAGATTTGTACTAAAACCTTCGTAGAACGTAGAGGTATTTACGACAAAAGAAATACACACAAATTTAAGCATAACTTTACTTTCAGAACGGCTAATAGACATGTATGTATCTTAATTTTAAATTAAATAATTAAATAATATGCTACAATATTAAATCATAGCAATATAGTAGGTTATACGTTCCATTTAGACATTATAACCGCTCGTTTGGATTCTTTAGACTAAAGTGATATTCACATAGCTTTAGTCATTCTGTTACGGCGAGAAGGTAGAATTGTACCCGCTTCAGTCAGAGAGACGGGTGTGTTAGGATCAATAATAAATTGACTTAGAGATATTTAATATGGGCGCTAAACTCTAATAGTCTAAGAAAAGGAAACTAACTACAAACTACTTGCTAGTAGCAATTCTGGACCGCAAAAAAATTAAAGTAATTAAGATAAATTAGGTTTATAGGACAAGAAACGCAACTTAACAATAACACATTATATTAAGACAAGTAAACATGACAGTAATTATTACACAAAAATTTAAGTGATCTGTCAAATTACATGCGCTACTGTTTAAATTTGTGTAGTTCATTCGTATATTCAAAGTACGCTCATAAATTTAATAACGTACAATATTGGTCCACAATATTGCACATATGCAGAGTATAGAAATTATGTGCCAATGAGTTATGTAAGTAGTTAGCTTTATCGGACAAGATCGTAGCTTTTAATTAGTTTATGAATATTCAGGGACTACAATTGCGGTAGATCCAGCGCTAAATGTGTACCAAAATAATAAAAAGCCTACAAACGGTGGATAAAAAGATGTTCCCAAACAATCTACTCTTACAAGACTCTTACAGAAAATTAGTTAAAGCTATATTACACACAAGACTAGTTAAGAGTATGGCGCAATGTTCATAATAACAAATTAAGAAATTTAACACGCAAAATTGCTATGTACTGACGGCACGTTAGTATTAACACGCACGAGCGCTAGCGTTTAAAACTTTTATTTCAGAGATGCGACACTCGCGGGATAATAACATAAAAGAGCAGATTTGTATGTTGACAACCTCCCAGAGTATTACGGTTGTTTGTGCATTGGTGACGACCCCCTGAGTGGTTGAATATTTATTGTTCTTCCAACGAGTATTTACCGATAAAGGTATATGTGGTATTCAGGGCTACATTTTATAAACGTCCAAAGAAACCAAATCAAAACCCACCCGGGGAGGTAAACTATCAAACAATCTTTTACAAGAGGCTAAAAAAGTATTCAATTAAAATTTCCCTGTCCGATTCAATTAAGTTACTGATTCCGTATTACGTCGCACACTATTTAGTTTAAAATAAAGCAATTGCTGAAACAGTTAAAAGAAAATTCACTAACGTTTAATTCACAGGTATTCCCAACTGTCTGGTGGGTTACCGCCCGTTCTAACTAACAGGGTGACCGATAATTGCCGTTTATTTGTTTATTTTTTTTTGTAACCGTTTAAGTTTTGTATGAAAATTATTGTTTATTTTGTCATCATCACTTTTAAATTTGTAAATGTATTATATTGCTTGAACCCTGGATTACTCCTTCTTCAACTGAAGTTAATAAAAAAGATATAAATTCTGGGTCGTACTTAGAACTAATCAGAAAATTTTAATTTAAAAGTAGTTCGGGTCTTCCACACTGCAATAGTGATATTCATAAACAAAATACAATACATATTAATATGGATTATATTTTTTATCTTTTACTAATCATTGTTTACTTTCAGAGCACTTCTAACCCACATGACCATTAATAGAAGATTAAATTACGTTACAATTACCTAAAAATAACGTACTTTTATTTTCAGTATAAATAAAAATATTTTACCAACATTTTGAATTCGCAGTTTTTAATTTTTATGTTAAAGAAAAAAAATAATAACGTTATAGTCACGTTAGAAAGACTTTAAAATACTTTAGTTTTTAAAAATATTGTAGTTTAAATGAGAATTACGTCGACTGGTTTAAATGATAATAGCTTCTTCACTTATGGAATTTAATTGAATAAATTAAACATTACTCGAATCCTTAATAGTAGTTTCGCGAATTTATGGATAATTAAAAATTGTATGCAGACTTTAGTTTTGTGCTGAATAATAAAATCATTTTCATAATATTGATTTAAGCAAATTTTTAATTTCACAAGCACAGTCTGAATGTTAATCATCTAAAGTTCGCAGTACCAGAATAAAAATGCTTATATTGTATAAAATTTAACTATTATTTCAGCAGGTAGAACATACCTTATTGAAATCATAAAGCTAGAATTAAAAGCTTAATTTCTTTTACTTGTAAACAGGATTGTCAAAATTAAATTTTTACAGATCTCATAAATTTTCGTTACAATTTTTACATCAACATGTAAACTCAAAATTAAATTTGCTCGAGTAATTTTTATGCGAATTAATTACACGTGCTTATAGTACAACTCGCAGCGTATTCATTCGTCGTTTTTACATAAAAATTATGGCATCAAAGACATGAATGTTTTAAATTTGACTTATAAAATCTTCAAAGAAATTCGCATTCAGCATGGACACTGCTTTTCATATGTAATTACGTTCTTCACGCTAGAAAAATCTAACGCCAGAATGTAGATCTTGGTATATTGTGCAAAAAAAAACAGTATAATCGCATACTACTTTAGGCTCACCCGCACATTATCGCATTAAAATCAACTCGCAGTTCCACCTAAAGCTGAGCTTACAGCTTAATTTATGTAAATTGCGTTTTTGACAAGCGGACTTCGTGACGCAGTGACCTATTACTATATTATATTATTATATGGCGTGCCAGATGGATATTTATTTTTTCACACGACTCACACGTATGTCGGTTTCCAAATTTAATGCGTCTCGACTTTAGCTACAAAAAATTTTATTATGCACCCACCCTTGCTTGAATCAACGCAAAAACATTTTCTAATTTACGTCTATTTCTTTTGCATAAGTTTGTGTATAAAGTATAAGTATAAATCAGATAGCTTTAGCAATTAAATTTACGTATTAAACAAGCGTGAGAATGCAATGCGTGACTGAAATCAAATGTCTTGTTTGTCTAACTTTATGAGCACTAAAAGACATTAACTTTTTAACTGACTAAAAAATGCTAAACTTAACTAAAACACTCTATCATGACAGACGTGATATTGATGTAATGTCAATTCCGCAGTAGTGACTAATAATTGACGCTTAAATGACGTATCTCCGACGTCATTTCTAAACAAATGTTAAAAACTTTAATGTGTTAAATAATTTATAGTATGTTTTGCGGTCTTTAAAATTTGCAAAAAGTTTTCGTAAGGATTTGTATAACGCAGTTTAAATATGATTGATTGGTGGCGGAGAAATCGCGGTGCGCGCTTAAACCTACGCACGCAACTAGTTTTACTTTTAAAACATTCAGACACTCGATTTTAAACGGATAAAACTTTCCAACATATACTTGAACAACTTTTGATTTAATAACATGCTTTTCAAAACGTTATCTACAAAATTAGAAAAGTACCTATTACAGGAAGTTAGTATTTTTTGTTCTTAAAATTGTTTTTAATTAAACAGATTTGTTGATAACAATAATTCCCTTAACAATTATGTATTCAAAATTGAATTGTTTCCTCTAAACCTATATAACTTAAATATATGTTTAAGGTTGAGTTCTGAATTGTACCTGCAGTCTTTAATGTTTAATAGCTGTGACTTAGGTTGTTTGTTACGTGCTGAGTTTGTGTTTAGAGCTTTTTTAGACTCTAAATATTGCAGAGTTTAAGCACCCCTCGGCTCTCCAACTGAGTCTCAATTTATACCTTTTCTGTTTTCCGTTTTTTAATTATATTTGCCTTCTGTAGAGGAGACAGAACCCGTCATTGTAGGCGTTTTAGCAATGCCATCCATAGTTTCTTCTCCTTATTTATCAGGTTGTTTCCATTGAAATTTTTTATTTTGATTTTTGCCAAATTTTCTATCTTTGTCAAAACTCAAAAAGCAACACAGCGTCGCATAAAGCCAAACTAACTCAACGACGAGGGTTAAATCTAGAAAAATGTCTCTCACTTACCTTTATAGATTACAAAAAATCTACATCACGAGTCAGATTCGGGGTTTTATTAGGCTCCACCTTACTACTAGTGCTACTTAGTGCTTACTAAAAATCCGGGAAAACGTAAACACTTGAAACAAAACGTTTTAAAGAAAGAAACATAAATTACATACAATTTATCTACAAATTTTTGAATACACCACCGTCTTGTTTTTTTACGTTAACCCATTCGTTTTCCTTAAATCCGAACGTAAAAAAAATATACATATAATTGCGGTACCCTGCGCTCTTACTTTTGACATAAAATTATATTAAAGTTTACAAAACAAAATAGGATTGTGACCTTTGTCTAAAACAAAATAATTAATTTAGTTTCAAACTTGAAATTCATAACCCCCATCTCATCATTTCGAACAGTAAAACACAATGAAACAAAAAATACGCAAGAACGCACTATCGTAATTTTCTTATTCTTAAGTACGCAACCAAGCACTAAACACGGTTGTTCTCTGGAGTAAACAATAAATTTACTTACAGTTGTTTCTCTTTTAATGAGTCTAGCATTCCGTTTTGGATATACACCAAAACTCCTCAGGTTTGTGTCGTTACACTAAAATCCTTTAACAAGAACAATTTATTACACTGCATTCATCGATAAATGCCTTGAATAAGTTTGTAGGTATAAGAGAAACTCAAAGTGCTTGCAAGAGTTGTTTTGACTTTAGGCAAACAAAACTTCTGTTTAATTTAGCAAACTGAGTAGTTCCTAGCACGTTAATCTTAGCATCAATATAATTAACATACAAATCATTTTCAATAGTTTGTACGCGAACAATTTATACGCATATTGTTCAATACTTAGCGATTGTTAACAATAACAATTAATAATCCGCTACAGTTTTGTACTGGTTTTAATTATATAGTACCTCGTGGTCTTGAACCTGCTTACAGACTAATCTTAAAAACGTTTTAATACGTCGCTTTTTCTGAATTTCTACATACACAAGAAAACTCCCAAAATTAAGGTAGTAATAATTTCTTCTTTGTTTTATTAAACAAAAACAAATAATCCCTTTTTTACGCCAAGCGTTTTGCCCACACTACAATTAGGCGAAACGTTGGCGTAAAAAAGACCATTTGTTTTTGTTTTTCAACTCCTATGGAAAACCCTTGTGACTGTAGAAGGTTTTATAATTTATTCGCAAAATTAACTTGTTAACAGTTAAAAAAAACAATTTGTAAATTTAACAGTGACATGTACTGTATGGAGTTTTGACAAAACAAAATATCAAATTTACTTTTAAAAACCACAACATTCAGAAGCTCTTTCTTAGAACAAACAGAGAGTATATTAAGACAGCAAATGAAAACGACGACATGTGGGTATGTTTCTACGAAAACCTTTGATAAGACCTATTGATATAAATATTTCTTTAAAACTTATTTGTGGTAAATCAAAGATAAGACGTTTCAGAACACCAGAACGGATTTAAAAATATCAAATGACAAAAAAAATTAATCTTGCAGAGAACGTGGGTACAAACATCATACGTGCTTCATCAACGCCATCAAAATACATTTAAAACACAGTAGAACCCACAGAAAACAAATACTTCAATAAGTCTAAAATTGTTTACCTATAAAAGAATTATTTTCGCCAAACATAGGTGACAGAGCAGAGTTTAATATTTTTATTGTCTAAAGATATTTTGTGCACACCTCTACTTAATAGATCTATTCCAATGGTAAACACACTAGTATTTGTGCTTTTTTAATAAAGAGGTGCATGTCAACAAACCTTTCGGAGCTGTATAATTTTAGTAAATTAGATTGTCAAGTCAAATTATTGGTCAAAAAATCTTCCTATCTAGATATTAGTTTCAGATTTGTGTAGAAAAACATTGCTTAGGTAAAGCATTTTAATTTTTAATTTCTTGTAGGTTATTGAATTGCAACGGTACGGAACTAACTTAAAGGATAATACACCAAAATATTATATCGAAAATTTGTCAGAAACCATAAGTAACAATGATCTTTAGGCGTCATATTGTTCTTCCTTTGTAGAAATTCTACCTAGATCGGATATCTCTGATTAAAATCTGTAGAAAAGTTACTGACATTCTGGCTAAAGCAATATGTTCTTTTTTTTTAATGTTAATTGCTTTTGAAAACCTCTACTTCTTGGTTTATCAGTTGTTCTTATCAATCTACACAAGAAGTCATGTCAACCAACGACCTTTACCTCCTACACTTGCGACAAGCACGTAATCATATTGAAATCAACACACTAATAATCAACGGCAGTGGACATTCTTAGATACTACGATAAGGAATAGTTACTTAGATAATAAGTTATGCCTGTTTTTGAATGCGTTTTGAATAGTAACTACCGTGTTCCAGTATGCTTCTGTCTTCGACCGAATATTATAATTACTGTAAGCTTAGAGACGCGTTTTTGTGTTAACTGTCTTGTGCTTGCAAGGCTTTGCGAATTAAGTAAATTTCACTTGGCGTATTATTATTATTGTATTAATTGCGGTCGTGTAATTACAATTAGGGAAGCTCTAAATACATCTCTTTTGCTGGCATTCATTTTTTTTAAAACGCATAACCGATGATGTAATAAAATAAAAAATGTCAAAATCAAATTTAAATTAAAAGGCACACATGTTACAGGCTAGTTGTTTAAGTATTACATAAAAAAAATTAATATTTAATACAAAAGTTGCTAAGAAACCTACATGTAGCAATGTGATGTACGCAGGAAAGAAACAAAGAACGTAGTGAGAGGCGCTACCTACAAGATCCTACTAATTATCGTTAAGAAATAGGACTTCAGAAAAGTAAATCAAATAAACGTGTAGACAAACGACTAGAGAATTTATTCTGACAAGATTCAGAGCAAAAGCTAAATAATCACACGTACCGACACACATTTCACTAATAAGTTATTATAATTAAAAAATATTTTCTTATAACAAAAAGCTGAGTTCGTGAATCATGTAAACATCAAACATATAAATTAGTACTACATCAAATAATTCAACGTCTACAAAACCTTTGAGTTTACAAATTGTAAACACAACCTCTATTGGTATATTAAAACTGTAAGTTATAATCTAAATAACGTTCTATACATGCACTTATCTGCAGTATATCGGTGACAGATTCACATCATACATCATCACCACATAAGACTGGACTAAATATTCTGTGTGATATTGGACAGCTTAACTATTGTGAGTATCGGCGACAAAATAGGCACTCATTTATCTAATAGCATTGTAACCAACAGGGTATTCGAAAGATAGTTAAAAAAAACTACGCTAATAAAAATTATCGTCACACATGTTACGGTTTTCGGAGTTTTAATCGAAACAACGGGCCGACATCTTGGAACTTTCTCTTCATCTTGGGCAATTGGCGGTGCTGTACAAAGCAAAAAACTACATATAAAAATGCAAAGTAGCTTCAATAAATTAATGTAGAAATATAAATCCGACCGATTACGCCGTAAGTGGTTTTCTTTGTTATTTCTCTGGTTAATTTATTGGTTGTATTAATTGCTAATTACAACGTATTGCTTTAGCACGTGTCTGGACCTCATATTCTACTCATAATTGACTGTCTGGATAATTCCTGGGGGCGCTGGAACAAGTAATTGGAAATTTTTTGTGACACAAAACGTGCTTGCGACCGCGCTGTTGTCGACCATGAAGATACACGGCCGAACATACTTCAGCGGTTGCTATTTACAAAGACAACAATCTGCTTCTAGAGCTGTGTCTTCTACTTCTTCTCAGAAAAATCCTATTGCTCTTCGAGTAGCTGTCAACTGGCTGTCGTTAGCAAAGACTTTTCTTATCAACACTACATGCATCAGTATACAGCTAAGTTATCGTTTTAAAGAACCAATTCATTTTGCATGCGTTCGGAACTTAAGTACACGCGACATCAAGCGGTTGTATCTTTAGGGTTTAAGAAAATTGTTATTTGGGGTTGTCTTTATCCACCCACGCTCGTTGTTGTTGGCACTAACTCCCTTTGGGTTGGAGTGCTGTCATTATTGCGGGGTAAGCTAAAACAAAAGCCCTTTTGGATTGACTGGAGCTACATTCCGTACTAGAACGAGTGTACTATTAGTTTTTAAGTCACCGCTTGTACGTGACGTGTGTACGTCCAGTTTCCTTAATCACCAATTTTAAACACAGACTCTATCATTTCTCCTAGATACTCCTCATATTTTAAAATGTTATATTTATATGTTTTTTGTCCCTCTTTGATTTGTGTTCGTTGTAACGTGTTACACTTTAAGTAAAACCTAGTGAACTCCTGTTGATCAGTTTTATAGGTTCGACATTAAAAGTACCACACATTAATCAAAAGAAAAATTTCTCAAAGGGCAATTTTTTCCTCGATAGTGTAAACTTGCTGCTCCGAGCTGACAACTCATTCAAACATATATGCAAACCTCTGATAGCATGTCATCTTCGTCCTACTCTTAAAACCGGTAAAGATGTGGAATGGAGTGAGCAGAGAATGCATTTGGGTATCTGGAATTTAAAGTGAAGACAATTGTTTCAGAAACAACAGGAAGTATATAAATTGGTTATAAATTGTAGTATTTGGAGTAATTTCTTGTTTAGCCAGATAACGTTGTTGTGCTTATATAAAGATGAAAACGGTCCAATTTTATTTATCTTGTACTATATGCATGGAGAATCTAGCGCAAGTTAAAAACTTGTGCTGTAGACCGTGATGTAGTAAAGACGGCTGTGTCGTTGGTGTAAAACGTGTAGACCAGCTTTTTAGTGACAAGTTTGAATTCTGCAGCAACTATCTGGGTGATTGATTTAAAGATTTTGAGTAAGCCGCGGTGCCATATTGTTTTGGTGGGATTAGTTGAAAGGTATCAGGTTTTTGCAGTTTGGTAATAAATATTTTTTTAAAATAATATACCTAAAATTGGGAGAAGACTGATTGGTTTTCCGTTTTCAGTTGTCTAAGAAATATCGTAACTTAATCATCATCATCATCATCACCCAGACATTTGCGTCCACTGCTGAACATAGGCATCCCCAATCGTTTCCATTCGTTTTGGTTTTGTGCGACTCCAATCTAATTTCCTGCTATTCTCCTTATGTTATCGGTCCACCGGGTAGAAGGTCTCCCACTACTTCTTCTGTCCTGGCGTGGTCTTTATTCAATGATTCTTTTTGTCAATCTTTCATCACTGAACCTTGCTACATGCCTTGCCCATTTCCATTTTAAGTTGGTGATATTGTAGCTTAAGACACGTGTTAAAGATCGCGATTCTTTTTCCGGGAATGAGTTAAATGGTTACTACTTCCTGGAGTTTTGTGCGGTTTTAGATATTTGATCTCGATTGTGGTTTCCTTCCGGGATATGATGGATACTGTCGTACGGAATATATGTGGTTATGTTTCGGACTTTTCGGTGGATTTGGTTTCTTGCGGCAAATTGTTTTGTTCGAATTTCCAATTTCCGTTTCAGGGCATCCGCCATTGATTTGGTATAACTTTATCGGTAAAATCCGTAAATGTGAGCATTGTTGGTATGTTTTGATTTTTAACAGCTCTGAGCATTTTCCAGGTAATATTATTAAACACGAATATAGCCCAAATTTTATGGCCCCAAAAAGTGTATCGGTGTTCTTTAATGAAAATGTGCAGTTCATCGGTATCGTGATAAAAGTATTTCGGTCATCAAGGTTGTGGATTAAATATCATTTGCGGAAAAGACAGGACAATAAAACTGAAAAGTAATTAGACCTCCATTTGGAAGGTAACCAACATCAAGATATTTTTTTTAAGTTGAAAATTGCCATTGTTCACGCAATTTGCTAGTTGGAGAAAAACTGATAGGTAATCCAAACTAGGGTTTAAAATCGTCATCATAGATGATTAAAATGTGGATGGCATCGGGCAAACCGTTTAGGGAGTGCAACCGTTTCGTTTTTGTTTTATAGTAAATCAAAATATAAAAATAGTTCAAGTTTTTGGCAAATATTGTACGTGTACTAGTATGGAACAATAAGATTGCTTCTAAAACGTCTTCGGTAGTCGACGCAGAAAACAACGCTTTTGTTGGACAACGTGTTAACTATAAGTTGGGTGGGTTCTAGATTTTGGGGACTAGGCGTCGGGATGCGGTAGAAGCAGATAGGACGTTTGATACAGTTATCTGTTCCTCTGCATTTACTTCTCGTTATATTGTTGTTGTAGTTTACGTAATCTCTAAATTTGAGATTATTACTATTTCAATGATGTTTGGAAATTGACGTGCACGTATGTCTTGTCTGTGAGAAATCCTGCAAACTCCAAGACTTAGATTTGATGACCATTCGATTTCATGATAAGTTTCCTTCTTAGTGGTTGATGTTGCAGGCGGATTTGACAGGAGCTAAGATAGCGATAACAGTGCCTTTCTTGTAGAAGAAAACTAATTTGATTTTATTTGTGTGCAGTTTAAACTAGTAGCATTTTCCGAGTCCCCTTAGGTGATCTCAGTAAAATCGTAGTTGAATTTGGTTTGTGGATTCCTCTACGGTTGCACTAAAAGAGATAACTTTATCGCTTATCGACATTTCCTTTACCACACCATTTAATGTTTTTTTTAGTTTTGTAGAGGTAAAAATAAAAAGACAGTGGTAGTTGACGTTGTTGACTTAAACAGCAAAACTGTACCGGGTTGTCTTCTTTTTGAAGTCCTGAAATCTGTTCCATTAACCCTTTTGTAGACCACTGTTCGTGTTTTTGTAAAAATGTGACTTAAATATATAATTAAATTTGTGTAATTATTGACTAAACAACAATTTATAAACATTTCCAAGGAATGTGAATTATAAAAAAGATAAGAAGTCCTAAAAAATAAGATAAATTTAAATACGCGTCAAAAATTATATTTAAAAGAGTCACCAATAACAATAATTATCAGAAACAGCTTGCCAACATTACAAATACGGGCAACGCAAAAATTTCATGCAACATTTAATTTATATTGATACGGGTGTCCCTAAAATGTGTGGACATCACTTAACCACAGATTCCTGGGCTCAAAATAAGATGATTTAACCTAACTTACCTATATCCAAAAGTGCTTCATTTAGCCAGTATTCTGATTCAAAGTTCAAAAGACATTTTTTTATTTTGCTTATAACAAAAGCACGGTTTTGTCGATTTTGATGATATTTGGTATTGCACTCTTTACAGATATAGGTCATCTTTTAAGGTGATGTTAGTTATTATCAGTTGACCATTAGTGTACGAAATTTAATGTTAAGCCCAATAATTTTTCAGAAAATAGTTTCAAAAAGAAACATTCATTAGTAATCTTTTTTGTTATTTGTTAATTGATGAGATCTTTTAAGGTTTAGACAAAAAAAAATAAAATCTGAGGGACCGCGCACTGCATTTTTTAAAACAGGTATTATCTAGCAGTCTGGTATTCTAAAAAATATATGCCAATAAGGCATTTTGTTATGATATTTATTAGTGACAAGTAGGTATGTACTTTACTAAATCTACAGTAAATGCTCAACCTTCCTGGATGCAAAGGTTGATTCGACGCAAAAAATCGAACTGTACTTGTTGTAACATTTCTGCATCATTCTTAATGAACTGTGAAGTATTCTGTACTCTGGCCTAAAATTCGTCCTGTGTGTTTATAGGACGACAATACACTTTACTCTTTAGAGCTTTCCACACAAAAGAATCGCAAGTATTTAAATCTAGTGAACGAGGTGCCCATTTTGCAGGAGCATCATCTCCTCTGCCTATCCATTTATTAGGAAACTGTACATAAAGATGATTCCGAACGTTCAATGTAAAATGTGGTGGTGATCCATCATGTAGAAACCACATGTCGCGTCTAAAATATAACGGCAAGTGTTCTAATAAATCGGGTAAGGTATTTACAAGAAAGTGTAAATAATTGTTTCCATTTAAATGATTTGGTAAAATGACAGGGCCTATGATAAAACTGTCGATTATCCCTACCCATACATTAATTCGAAACTCATGTTGAAAGTGGCGTTGCTTGATGACATGTGGATTTTCATTTGCATACACATGTTCGTTGTGAAAATCTGTCATACCCCTCCTCGTGAAACATGCCTCATCAGTAAAGAGAATTTTGCTATTAAAATTGACATCTTCAGCTCCTCTTTCTTGAGTAAATCTACAAAACTTGAGACGCGCGATAGTATCAGCTGGCAAAAGCTCCTGGACGTTTTCTACATGATAAGGATATAGCAATTGTTCTTTAAGAACTCTATAAGCAACATTTTTTAAAACGCCCGCTTGCAATGCTTAGCATCAAGCACTTACTTTTGGTTTTTCTTCTACTATATCCAGAATTTGTTCTTCTAACCTGGGTGTGCAAATTGTACGAGCACGTCCACGATCAGCTGTGATCGATGCAACGTTTCCTGTTTTGCAAAGGCGTCTTTCAATGTTTGCAAAAGTTTGACGATTGGGCACGCAACGATTTGGAAATTTTGTGTTGTACACTCTAACACTTCTCCGAAAATTTCCTTTGCAATATCCTAAAACCATCAACATATCCGTTTGCTCAGCATAAGTGTACTTTACAGCCATCACTACGTAAATAACAAAGAATATTTACTGCTAAAGATCTCTAGCTAACACCAACAGCAATTTGAGTCGCTTCACAATTGATAACCAATAGCTATTATCATTTATTTTTTAGAATACCAGACTGCTAGATAATATCTATTTAAGAAATGCAGTGCGCGGTCCCTCAGATTTTATTTTTTTGTGTCTAAACCTTAAAAGATCTCATCAATTAACAAATAACAAAAAAGATTACTATTAAATGTCTCTTTCTGAAACAATTTTTTGAAAAGTTACTGGCCTTAACATTAAAAAGTTTTTGAGTGGTTTTTGCCGGGTTACCCGTGTTTCGTACACTAATGGTCCACTGATAATAACTAACATCACCTTAAAAGATGACCTACATCTGTAAGGAGTGAAATACCAAATATAATCAAAATCGACAAAACAGTTCTTTTGTTATAAGCAAAATAAAAAAAATTCTTTTGAACTTTGAATCAGAATACTGGCTAAACGAAGCACTCTTGGATATAGGTAAGTTGGGTTAAATCATCTTATTTTAAATCCAGGAATCTGTGGTTATGTGATGTCCACACATTTTAAGGACACCTTGTATATACACGGTGCCTCAGAAATAAGTATATTAATTTTAACCACTAATCTAACTCATCAAGATGAACAACTTTTCTATGTGCCATTTTTTCGAAATCTCATATTTGTTTTTAATTTTTCCCCTCATAAATTAACAAGTCCTCTATGTACTGTTCTCATTAAAATACCAACAGTAGGCAGCGTTTCTTAGCACCTAATAAGATATGTTTTTGCCCCATTATTGTTATCTTTGATTACAACAATACATAGAGGGCTTGTTAACTTATGGGGGGAAAATTATCAACAAACTTGAGATTTTGAAAAAATGGCACATACAGAAGTCAACCCGAATTGTTGAACTATTTTGTTAATTGGTAAAATTCTTCAGTGGTAACATGTAGTAAATTTATAGTAAACTATTTACCTTATTAAATTATGTTCATGATAATTTGTCATGTTTAAAATGTTATTACTCAATCTTTGACATGTCTTTAAAACACACCCGTTTACGTTGTTAATTGTATCTTTAATTTAATAATTGAATTTCCGACTATCATAACTGTAAACTTTCTTTCAGATCTAACAAACGATTTCCCAATTTTTTTTCTCACTTTTTATACGACTTATGCATTTGAACTTTAATAAAAAATTTTCTATTAAAATTTAGTTACAGGTTTTGTTACATTTGTTTATCAATCGTTCTGAAAATTATATTGCATTCCCGCGTCTCTAAGTCTCCAAACTAAATTTGCTAATTTTATTACGTATACAGACTTTGTATCTCAATTTTTCTTTACCCAAAGAGATATGAGTTGATAAACAATACTCATATTCTACATCTTATACTAATTTATACGTCTTCAAACTTTTTTATTGTAACTAAATAAAATTTTATTTACATGAAATATCTTTAATTGCTTTCTTAAAAGGAATTTTAAGTCGGTTTTTAAAAATCTAATTCAATTTTATTTCCTAATTTTACTTTCAATTTAAATAAAACATTTACTACTAATCTTAATAATTCCTCGATTCAATATAAACATTTTCATCATCTACTATACAATTTCAGCGCAATATGTAAAGCCATGCGCTCATGTATAAACTGTTACAATGATTGTTAAATTTTCTTAGTTTGTTGTTTATTTTCCTTCTGACACATACTTAAAACCATCAAAGCAAGTAGTAAATTGCGCTTATTGCTTAATAATTTAACTAAATAACAACAAACTATATTACCATATAATTAACTGCAAATTCTGAAATAAGTTTGATTGAATTATTTACCCCAAGCTAAGATGAAGAAAAAGATTATGACACATTTTGCTTTATAAAAAACGCGATTATAAATCATATAAATTAGCATCCATATTTAATTTTTTAATTTACTATTCAATTTTTATCAAACTCAAGTGTTTAAAGAACAAATTACTGTTTTTTAAATTAATTTATTATTACTGGGTTTTAATTATATTATCCTCATTTCTAAAAAAATAGTAATTACTATTTGACGTAAATTCCATGTTTTCATTTGTGAGATTGATTTCTCACTATCGCTCTTGAGCAAATTTCTCTTTCACAAAGAGCAAAATATATTTGTACAATTTTTAGGAAACCTACTGTGTACGTCAAATAAATTCATAAAATGTTCACATAACTAAAAGCTAATTAATGCAACTTGAAATACACAACTAACGAGAATTTAAGAAACAATTTAAACAAAATAGATAAATCTGACAAACGTAAGAATTTTTCGTGCAAATTATGAAACACAAAGGCAGTTAACGACGTCGTTTACTTCTAAGTAATAGAAGAACTAGTGTAGACTTTCATCAGATACCAGAACACATGTTGTGTAACGTTTCAATAATTTACACTAACAAGCGCGCATTAACAATAAAAACAGATCTTAACTTCTTATTTACGTTGAAAGCTGGACTTAAATTTTAATTTTAAAACGTTAAATTTATTGAGGATCAACGTTGGATTAAAAAGGTAAACTGCATTTTTAGTCTACTTTGTATAAATAAAAAAGTAATTTTGTTGAATGTAAATTTTTATATTAAAAAAATAATATTTTTGGCTTTAGAAAATTAATTTGATGTTGGTGAGCGGATTTTGATTATTCCGTGCGGCAATAAGTTTTAATTTAATCCGAAATTTTTACGTTGCGTTTTTAACATTTAAGTCAAAGCGTGTAGTAATCAAAATTAAAAATAAAGCTTTTTTGTAAGGTATACATGTTAATTTTTTTGAAGTCGATATTGCATTCTTTAATGCAATCGAATTTATTGTAGTGGTTTGTTCATTTGATGTGTATAAACTTTAAAACAATCTTATCAATTTAATTTTGATTTTGTTTACATTATTTTTATTAAATCAATTCAAGCTACTAAGAGTAATAATATAAATCCGGACACAAGATTTAAGTTGAAATTTAAAAAAGTTGGCAATACCGGTTGTAAGAATTTAAGCGTCTACGGTTGGGGTCATAGTTAAAACAAAAAAGTTTTTCAGGATTAGACCGTGTTGAAATAGTAACTGTACTTGCCAACGTTTCCCACCTATCTTAAGAAATTTTACCTGGGTGGGAAACTTCAAACAAACTGTTACGGTTTATTTGTCAACGAACAAAAATAAATATATAGCAGTGTTAGATGACACAGCAGCTCTTCTTAGTCGCAAGTGGTCGTGAGTGGATTGAAAATTGTTTGGATTACGTATTAGAAATATCTAGAGTCACTAGGAATTTGTAAAACCAGAAACAAACCGTACGTGAATAGAAATATGTATATTGTCATAGCGACTGGAGTTCTATTAACATACAGAAAAACACATAGATAAAACAATAGATAATATCATTTAGAATGAATAGCACATGTAGTTATCAAATAATAATAATTCACAAGAACGAGTTAAAGTACAAATACAAATTAAAGCAAAAACACCTTAAATAGGTTAGCGTATTTGACAGTCGTAACACCGATTGATCCCAGCAAGTGATTCACGTGACAACTATTGTTCAAAAGGTATTTAACAACGATTACAACGAGTACCGGACGTATACATAGGACGCGACAAAATTTATGAATGACATGTAAAAAACAATTAACTTAGCTCGTGTGACTAGGAAGTCTTCAATGTTCGACAGTTACTCAGCAGGTGTGACAGCTCTCGTATCCAAATCTAATATTTGATTATCCGACAAAGAAAAAGGAAAAACCAAAATAGACTTCGTTGATAACAGTTGCTAGGCTGCTCACCAAAGACTAGATACACGGCTTATCTTGAGTGGTGACCTTGACCCGACGAGCTTTAAAGGTAGATTAAAATTCTAACAGTGGTGTGATATCAGATCTACTTTGATGTTTTATAATTTTCGGATTATTATCCTTGCCAGCATAACCATAATTAAATATCCATTGACTAATTAAACGCCAAATGGAAAAACCCACAAAAAAATGAACAAAAAAAGAAAAAATAGAACCCGTAAGAGTAAATATTTTGTTAAAACAAAGGAAAGTAAAAAAAAGGTACTCACACCAGAACCGTAATTGAAGACTTATTCCGTAATTGTTTAATTTTTAGATATTTTCTAAGTACACCTTTTCGCAACGGACAGTAAATCGGAAATGAAGTGTTAACTTTTGCGAGAAAATAAGGACAAATCATCGGAACCGGCAACTCCAAACAGCTAAAATCCCCAAAAGACTGTTCAATATAAGAATGCATATTTAAACGCAGTAGTGTAAACACGGCTGCCTATACTGTAGGGAGAAATTGGTCTATAAATCAATTATTTGTGAAATAATCCCGTCAAAAACAAACTATAATTTAAGATAGACTACTAAGAGTCAATTTGACGGAAAGGGGTTCACATGTATATACGCATGTACAGGGTGTCCTATTTTCGATGTAATTGGGGGGTTTCAGGTATTTTGCGAATTGATAGGAAAAAACCGTGGTCGGGACTCTTGGCTCGATTTTTGAGACAAATTCAATAGCCTAAACAGCACTTTGATATCTCGACTCGTTTGGGAGATACAAGTGTTTTGATTTTATGCCGTTTTTTTTCTAAAAAGCTTCGTAACTTTTTGTTTGTAAATATTTTTATTTTAACCAAAACATTTTTTGTGCATTTTTTTAGATGCAATTTAATAGCGTACTTAAATGTATTCTAGTTTAATTCGATTTTGAGTTACAGACCAAACATTCATTTTTTTTTAATGAAACCATATTCATATAACTTTGATTGATTAAAATGACGTTTTTTAGGTTTCTGAAAATATATGGTTTCATATATTTATCTCGGCAAATAAGGAAATTATAAAACTCCCAAACGAGTTGAGATATCTAAGTGCTGTTTAGGCCATTCAATTTGTCTCAAAAAATCGGGTTAATGGGTCCCGACCACGGTTTTGCTCTATCAATTTGCAGAAATACTGAAACCCCCCAAATTACATCGAAAATAGGACACACTGTACATATGTTACATGTACCGGGTGGCCAACCAAAAATGGACGCCGGCTATATCTCGGGAATTATAAATCTGACAATATTGAAAAAAAAATTTTAATAGGTAAATCGGCTAGGAGAAATTGCGGGAAATTATTTTCAAGTTTGTAAAATGACGGCTAGCTGGCGATACTGTTATGGCCGATCACATAATTGGTTCTTCCTCCAAAAATATGCAAATATGAATATATTTTAATATTGCCGTAGTAAAGATTGCAAAATTTCTGATTTTTTTGCTTCAGTATTTTACTCTCTCTTATAAAATGTAGTGGTGGGGGAACGTCAGACAAGTTTTTATTTAAATGGAAATAACTTTCGTATAAGTTAACAGAATTGAACAAACTAGGTCTCGTTTAAAGAACTCTTCTTACTTAATAATATGCTGTATAAAGATAATCCAAATAAGTTTTGACGTAATAGCTGTTTAACATTACAACAATTATTGCGCATTATTATGAAATTTCTAAATAGCACCCTATGTATCTTTTTACACAGTTAAATAGAGGACAAAATTGCTAAATAATCGGTGCAAACCGCAACTTCCTATCTTTTTTGAAAACGGAGATATCAATAAAACAAATGTTAGACCGCTGACTATTTACATATTTTACGCGTAAAACAAATTTAAATTAGTTGAAACAATTTAATTAATGCCGTCCTAAATGTTCAAACTGCCGTCCATCGATTTTCGATGCACTTAAGCATCTTTTCCGCGTAGACCAAACTGCACTCTCTAGTTCAGCTACTGAAATAGTTTGCATACAGTCCCTTATTCGTCCAATCATGTTATCACGTGTAGTGGGTCCGGTTGCAAAAACTATATCTTTTACTCGACCCCATAAATAAAAATCCAGGCATGTTAAATCCGGTGATCTAGCCGGCCATGGAAAAATGTTGCCCCGTCCTATCCATCTACTAGGGTAGTTGGCATCTAAAAATTAACAAACATTCACTGCGAAGTGGACTGGACAGCCATCGTGTTGGAACAGCATTCGTCTTCGAATCTTTAGGGACACTTCTTCTAACAGAATCGGCAATTGCTCTGTTAAAAACTGTAGGTAATTGTGGCCATTTAGTTGGTTATTAAAAAAGAATGAACCGATAATTTGTTCTTCTAGAATTCTTGCCCAACAATTACAGACTAACGACCTTGGTGCTGAACTTCTTGCATCAATGCGGATTCGTTCTTGACCAATAGTGCATATTATGGACATTTACACTGCCATTACTATGAAGGTGGCCTCATCTGTCCACAATATACGTGATAGAATTTGGGGATCGTCTGCCATCATACCCAGAGCCAGTGGCAATGGTCTAGTCTTTGATCAAAATCTGCAGCAGTCAATGCCTGATGCAGGACTAAGTGATATGGATGTAACCTGAAAGATGTAAGATGATCACTACTGATTCAACAGTAGGATAAGTATTAAGTAAACATTTGTAAGTTTACAGTAGAGTTTCAACATTGAAGATTCGCTTACCTGTGCTCTTTGAGAATGTTTTAAACGGTAGATCGAGTTACTCCCAGATCCTGTGCAATACTTCTAGTATTTAGGTGTGGATTAAACTGCACATAAGCTAAAGCATTAATAATGTTCTCTTCGGTACGTCTCCATGGACCCTTTCAGTTGTTTGTAAACGATGGATAACTCGCAGAAAAACCTTTTTACTCGGGTGCCGTCTATCGGGATTTTGCTGCGCATATACCCTTTTACCCTTTCAGCAACTGTAGCATTTCTCATGAATTTAAAATAGACACCTATCATGTCAAATAACTTTTCGTTAGTATAAAGCATTTTGTAACACTTAACAGCACAGCACTAAGACTATCTAATACTAATACTAACACCAACATAACACAAAAAACGACAAGAAAAACTAGCAAACTAACAGTAACGTAACACAAACAACAACAAGTAAACTCAAACTACACGAAAAACTCAAACAATCACACGCAATAACAAAATCGAGAACAAGCTTTGAAAAATAGCAACTAAATGATATTGACATGAAATTCAATTGTTCCAATATTTTGACGTATTGCTTCCAATTTTGTTTCACAGCCTACTAATTTTATGACGGGTGCCTTCGCTAAGAACTGATTATTATTTACCATTTTATTCTCTTCTTTTCATACATTGTCGGTTTTAGATGCTTAAGTGCATCGATAACGATGAACGACTGTTTGAACATTTAGGGCGGCATTAATTAAATGGTTTCAATTAACTTAAATTTGTTACGTAAAATATGTAATAGATGTTGCATAGTCAGCGGTCAAACATTTGTTTTATTGATATCTCGGTTTGAAAAAAAGATAGGAATTTTGTCCTCTGTTTAACTGTAACTCCAAAAAGATACATAGGTGCTATTTAAAAATCTCATGATAATGCGCAATAATTGTTGTAGTGTCAAACAGTGCCCTCTAGCTATCACGTCAAAATGTATTCGGATAATGTTTTATATAGCATATTAGTAAGCAGGAAGAGCTCTTTTAAACTAGACCTAGTTTGTTCAATTCCGTTAACTTATACCGGAGTTATTTCCAGTTAAAAAAAAACATGTTTGACGTTCCCCCACTACTACATTTTCTTAGACCGAGTAAAATACCCTAAACAAAAAAAATCAGAAATTTTGCAGTTTTTACTACGGCAATATTTAAAATATATTTATATTTGCATACTTTTGGAAAAAAGCCAATTTTATGATCAGCCATAACAGCTTCGCCTCCTAGCGGCTATTTTATAAACTTAAAAATAACTTTCCGCGATTTCACGTAGTCGATTTACTTATTAAATATTTTTTTTCAATATTGTCAGATTTATTATTCCCGAGATATAGCCGGCGTCCATTCTTAGTTGGCTACCCGGTACATGAGTATATACACCGGGGGTGTGGCTGAAGAATAGAGTGAATAAGAAGCAGATAAAGTTCGATGGATAGATGTAATCTAAGGTGTGTCGGAATCAATACTGATTATTGTGCTCCTATTTGATGAACTTACAGCTTCTCTAGAAGAATAACTTCTCTGACAAATTTCAAGACTGATTTTTGAGAGGAGTGTCCTGGAAGGCCTCTCAACAACGCATCAGGTTACAAATGTTTTTTGTGTTTTATTGTGAAGCTATACTGTTGCAGTCGCAGGGACTAACTTTACTAATTTACCTTGAAAACCTTACAAATTATTCAGCCAAAGAAGAAGATGGTGATTGGTGACTACTGTAAACTCTGAGTCTTCTAAATATGATCGCAATTTTTGTATCTCCCATATATAGGCCAAACACTCGCGCTCGGTGGTGCTATACTTGCACTCTGATTTAGTGAATAAGCGACTATAGTAACATATAAGTTTATCATTTGCATCGAGTTTTGCATGCCTAAGTACTCCACCTATGCGATACGAACTCGCAGTTGCTTATAGACACAAAGTAAATTAAAATTAGGGCAAGTAAAAATCGGAGACGATCCGATAGCAATACGGGAAATATGCAGATCCAAATTAACTCAAATTTTATCTAAATTTAAATAAATTTGGTGCTCTGTAAACAAGTATCCTGATTGTTTTAATTCTTTTACGTAGAATTGACACTTATATTCTGAAAGTATTCGAGTAGCTTCATGAAGTTTTCTAAACATTTTTGGCAAGACATTAAGGTGTTGTTCGAAAGGAAGTGTTACTTGGGGTCTAGGATGCTATCAATTAAACATTGCCAAGTTTCAGGTCCATTGTGCAATCCAAATGGCATTTGTGTAAATCTAAATAAACCTTGGTCAAGGACAATAAACGACAAATAATTGCAAAATTCTACTGCTACGTAAAGCTGCCAATATGCGCTGTTTATATTTAAGGATGAGATATAACGTACATCACGTAATCGTTCTAAAATTGTAGAGATGTAAAGCAAAATATATATATTTTTAGTGGTAACAGTTATTTCTGTGCTATAAAGTCAGGCTAATTAGGACAAATCACTACCGGGTAGGTGGCACTTGATTTGTTTCAAAGTAACTTACATCTATCTTTTACTGAAAATCTCTCACGACCCCTCATGACTGTAACTGAAAGCGGTGCTTTGAAGCGAATATTAATTTTACTAAAAATATTTTTGCTTTTATTTGAACAAACTGTAACAATTCTTAGCAGAAAGAAACGGTTTCTGATGAGGTAAGATACTACACAGTTGTTTTTACTGTGACACCTTCTTGTTTTTTAAAGACTGAGCCTCGTTAGGATTAGTTTTGGACAACAGCTATAGCATTGACGGAAAGGATTCTTTTTAACACGTCCTTGAACATCATGACTTTTCTGTCGACACCTAAAACAGTAACCATTACTGCTTGCATCGTTAGGTCCAAATGACATCTTGCACACTTGCCGATGTCACCGACTCCACGTAAGCGGGGTCTGATTTCACAGAGTGAGAAAAATGGGTTTGCCGGTTGGCTTTGTCTAATATGGTAAACCTTGGGAGCTCTATTTGTCTTCGACGTTGGTATATTTATAACAATAACAGAACTTCCACTATTATTACTATTTAAAAAAGATAGATATGTGATTAAATATTGATGTTGGCAAAAATTTATTATTTATCTTCATTAGTAAATAAATTTGGTCTAAAGTTTTATTTAAGAATTTTAGCATATCTTCTTTGCTGAATATTCTAAATTTTCTTAGGTGATATGTAACAGTTATTATGCAATTTCATAAAGAAACCTAAAATTACATGATTCTTGCGATTTTGAAATTTGTAATAGCGACAATTAAATATGGGAAATTTTGAATTTTCGAATTGACTGTCGTTTTGTCACCATCGATTTCCGTTACAAATTTCCGGTTGAAACCATTTTGTTTTTGTAATTGAAACCTCGTTGTGATCTTGCAGAATTTCTTTTGATGTCCATCCACTAAATCGGGAGCGCAGCCCACAAAAAGAGAATGATTTTAATTGAATGAGTACTGTTTGATTTCCGGGGAACCACCGTTTAAAAGGATTCTGGTTATTTTACAGGTAAATAAAGAAAATCAATTAGAACTATCCAAATTATTGATACGTACTTAGAATGTTCTTTTAGGGAAGGTTTCTTTTCCCTGTTTTCTATTCTACGTGTTGTTCTGCTCTTACGGCTAGAATAATAGTCGCTTGCATAATCGACTGGAGTTGGTTAAAACCGATTCAAGTTTACGCACATGGTGATACTATGTCATCGACATTGACAATTTACTAAATCCTTAAGAACTTAAAGCATTGGTTTTGTGAAGGCCACACAACAACCAGAGGAACTGCGGGTACGTCCTGGTTAGGATCGTTCTAAGTCGTCTACACAGGCTGTCCTGGTGAAGGCACTGCTGACCTCCAATGGCTAAGATCGTGTAACTTTCTTTTTTTCTCCGGGAGTGTTGCGTCAACCACAATAAAAACAATTAAAGCAAACGGTCATGTTCATACCATTAAATTAGACGTTTTTCAGTTTATGTTCTGGCGAAAAGACTATTTAATCCGCATTCTGTTAATTTTCCTGTATATGTACGATGCTTCGTGTTGTATAGAACTGAATAACAAATTATTCGATGCGTATAAATCAAGTTTTTTGTATAACTTCTAACATTACCTCTAATAAGGGGGCCAACTTTCCGGTATCTCCGTCGGTCTAGTGCACTAGCCCGAAAGTTGCTCCGAATACCTAATATACGCAAAACAATTAGCAAATTTGCCACTCAAATACTATCATTTCTATTAGCTTAAAACTTAAATGAAGCTGTTTGTTTACAACGCAAGTTTGATTATCTATATCAGCTGTCGTTTACATTGAGGTAAGGTTTAAGTAGGTAAATTTATAAAGCAAATTAACCTTTTATAAGGCAAAAAGTGGCGTTTAAAATGATTACATGAAATTACCTGTGGAGTATACAAATATATATAGAGTAACCATAGTATATTTAGATATTCTCAAAAATCTCTCAAACTCAAAATATACGGTGGGACATGATGGTCTCAAAGTACGTTATCTATGCTGATTTTTTATTTGAGTTTATTGAGTTATACAAGCGTAAACAAAAAATGATCAAAAAAATAAACAAAAACATTTCTTATAGCACCTAAAGTCATAATTGTTAAACAATTGGTACAGCTATTTGTAGTGAAATTTACCAAAACAACCTTTGCACAGCGATACATCACACTTCTCACAAACGAGACCACTTCTCTTCTCTTTGGTCTCCTCATTTTTTTAATTTTCCTTGGAATATGTGTCCCTACATCATGGAGTCCCAGTGTGTTCTCTATCTTAGTCATCTTTTTAGGGTTATCATTTTTTCTAGCAGATCCTTTGTAGGAATAATACTCAGTTTGCTTCTTTGAACAAAAAGTGGCATTAGCTCATTTACTAAATTTGAGCGAAATGTTAGTTGACTAGCTGATTTCAAATTTTCGATTTCAGAGTCTCTTTATACATTATGTAACTATTGACAATACAGCAATCCAGAAAGTAATAGAACATCTTTAGCTACCATCTTTTAGATTTCGGAGCTACACTATATGCTGCAATTAATTGATCTATACCATCAACTCCGCCCATACAAGTATTATAATCGGCGATAGACTTTGGACAAATTATGTCTTCTTCTTCTCCAGTTTTAATTGTTCTTTTAATTTTTGTTGTTTTAGCTAAATTATGCATAGTGCTGGCCACGCAAACCGGTTTTTTTCTACTATCTTTTCACTGTAAAACTTTAATGTCTCCAGCCTAAAGTGAATTGAATTCTCCTGCATTCAACTTCACATTTTTTATGGTTGCAGGAAAGTATTTTTTGTTTTGTCTGATTGTCCCGCATTTAAAAAGTTTCTTACCGAGGAGTCGTTTCAATAGAAGTATGGAAGTAAAAAATTATCAAAGAAGATACAATAATATAAACCTTCTAGTGTTTTCGCGAGCTTATGAACACCATATTCCCCATGGCTGAACTCAGCAGGTCGCTTTCCATCTTTACCGACATAAACATTGAATGCTATCATATAGCCAGTCACAGCACAGCAGATTACCCATACTTTGAAGCAACTCTTAATCGGTTTTATTAGCAAATATTGTTTCATTGAAGAGCGTCCTTTGAAGGCCACCATGTTTTCATTTATCGATATATATGTATAGAGACGGGGAAAATATTTAGAACTCTTTAGAACAAGACATTCACGCACTTCATAAAGTTTGTCATAATTCGAATCGGTTCTTTTCGGCATTTAGGATTATCTGGTAAATGTAACAGTCTTAGTATTTTAGAAATGCCTTCAAAGACATCACTCAGGCACGTCTCTCGCTATGAAAATTTTCATCTCTAGACCAGTAATATATATATATATATATATATATATATATATATATATATATATGCGCCTGACTATCTTATTGACCTCCATACATGCAACAGACGTCCACGCCTCCGGTCAAAATAAGATGTATATCTAATTGGAGATATATGGAAAATATTTGTTTGTATGTGTAAATAGCAAGCATAGGAAGAGGGGTAAAGATTTGGGCTGGATAATATATACAAATTTTGCCATGTTAAAAATAACAAGTAACCTCCACACACATTGGGTCATATTTGCCTCAATGTATAAAATGATATATGTCCACTACTCGTATTTGCCTCCAGCACCATTGCCACATCTAACGAACATAAAACTTTGATGCATAAAAGTTTTGGTACATGTTAAAGTCAATTTGCCTCCGTAAAAGTTACAAAAACATTTGGTATTATCTGCGTTTCTGATGTCATCTAATCAGAGATTCATATACTATTTAACATATTTTCCTTTTGCATCGATTTAAAAAGTTAATTATCATTTTTACTTAGAAATAATGTTTTGTAAATATTAACAAGAATTGTAGGACAAAGGACTTTTACTATAGAAAATATTGAATTGATCTACTAGTGCTTTGAAATTTTCAAATTGATGTATACGCTATTTCTCTTTATCTTTTGTTGACGTTAGAAGGAGATGGCAGATGTAGAACGTTTAGTATTCCTTCGAATGTAAAATAATCTTGACTTTTGAAAATAAATATTTACTATTTTAGATCAATTCAATATTTTTTTATGTTGCGTATTGCTAGAGACACCAGGTATGTACAACAACTTTGGGCTTTAATTTTTATTTTTTTTTCTTTACTGCATGTTTGCGAGATACAGTTAGTATTTAACATTTTTCAGATTTATTTTTACGTCTAAATAGCAAGCATAGCAAGAGCAGTAAAAATACGTTGAAAATAGCAACTAGCCTCCACACACATTGAGTCATATTTGCTTCCAATGATATATGTCTACTACTCGTATTTGCCTCCAGCACCATTGGACATATAACGAACTTAAATAAAAATAAAAGTTTGGTACACGTTAAATTCAATTCGCCTCTCAACGGAAATCTTACCAGCACATTCTGCATTATCAGCGTTCATGATGTAATCTTAATTTGAATATGAGTTTTGCTTTATTTACACTTTCTCAAATGTATAACCCAACAACTTATTAAGTTTAGTTGATCGCGATTGTGCCAATTACCGTTTTGAGATTCTAATATTATTAGAAAATGCAAAGGTACGTATACTATCTAACTTATTCTCTTTTGCATTGAATTAAAAATCTTAATATCTTTATGAAGTGTTTAAACGTTTTCCTTGAAATAAATTGTTTTCTAAAAGTTGACAAAAGCACTTTAAAATACGCAATAAGTACGTAGAAACAATAATTGTGGGTTTTAATCTTTCTTATTATTTTTTTTTTTCATTTAGTGTACGTTTAGCGAGATGCAGAAAGATGGTCTCTGCGGCAATCCAACAGTCAAAGAACGAGAAATGTATTAATTGTAAGTACCATTTTTCAATTTTAATTTAATTAATTTAAAAATTTTCTACAGTTGTTTAAAAAACGGTTGTTTACACATTAATTTAAGAATTCTTTTAACCGTTAAGTATTAGTTATTTTGATTCTAGAGTACCACACAATTGTGTATTAAACGTCTTTTCCAAAATCGAAAGAAAAATTTCTATCAATTTTAAATGAATGAGATCAATGTCGGCAATTTTGATGCTAAATATCTGCTTCTCCTATCACTTGATTAATTATTGTGCTAGCAACCGTTAAATACGCATGATTTTTTGTTTACTAAAATGTAAATCTTTTTTTTTTCACTATGAAATTTTGTTTTTTGTGCGTAAAACACGTTAAAAAACCTGTATTTTGTCCACCGATATTATTAAGCTGACACCGGTTCTTTGAGTAATTGTAGAACAAACGTTGATTTTATTAAGTACGTAAAGAGGGATTTTTGACTTTTCGAATGTATTTTAAAAATTTTCGTGCTCAAAAAACGTTTGTTTTACACACGTAATAATAGCAATACTAGTGTATGCAGCATAAACTATGACAATGATAAAAAGATGAAGAAAAACTAAGAGTGGTGGAAACAAAAATTTTGAGAACTATGTTGGGTACGGTAAAGTAGACGAAAATTATTACTGAATCAGCAATAATGATAAAATACTAGTTGATGTGTACAGTAGAGTTAGTTATTGTCATATGTGGGAAGGAAGACATAAAAGAGAAAGAGAAGAAGAGAAGAGAAGAAGAAAAGTTTAGTCTTTTTAACAATATCCGAAAGAACATTAAAAATTCAATTCACTTCGACAAAAGTAATTTATTCGCATCCTACAACCACAAATGTGTTCCAGTAATTAAAAATTTCAGGCTTTTTACTACGCGGATCACAAAGTCGCAGTTTAGTTTTTGTTGACGGCCCGTTAGAATTATTACAGACGTAAACTCTCTTATTTTTAATGTAACAACCTGTATATTTTCGCATTGTTGAATTCTTCACTTATTATTAAATAGAGTTTCATCAAATTTTCCTATACAACTGTTTTCGAGAAAATCGATTATTTAAAAAAATGTTCAAGAACAGTAACCAAACTAAATTTTAAAGTAATAAAGATAGAGCAATAAAATTTACAGGAAGTAAAGTTATACACACACTTAAGGTTTCCATTCATACTTACTGAGTGGCTTAATCACATACAGGGTGGTAAAAATTTAACGTCAAGTTTAGTTAACTTTAAACCATTTTAAATTTTTTTTCAAATGGAATATCCTTTATATTCTAGCATAGTCTAATACAAAATTTTATTCTCTTTCCAGCAATATAATATTTCCCTATACCTATCTCTGCTAATTTTTGATTTATCTCTATTTTCTGTTTATTGAATTAAATCATTTGCAAATATCGATGTGAGATTTAAACAACACAACAATCAAGAAATCATTTGCAATTTGTAGTTATTTGATGAAACTTAACTGCATAATTTATTGTGTACCTAATTCTGGAAAACACTTATTCAAAAGCTGATATTTTAAACAGGACAGAAAAATAGAGGTAAATCGAAAACTAGCAGAGATAGGTATAGGGTAGTGTTATATTGCCCAAAAAAGAATAAAATTTTGTATTAGATTATGGCAAAATATACAGCGTACTGCATTTGAAAAAACAATTTAAAATAGTACGAAGTTAACTAAACTTGACGTTAAATTTTTACCACCCTGTATGTGATTACGCTACTCAGTAAGTATGAATGGAAACTTTAAGTGTATAACTTTACTTCCTGTAAATTTTATTGTTCTATCTTTCTTACTTTAAAATTTGCATTATTTTAATTTGGTTACCCTTTTGAAATTTTTTTGAAAATAATCAATTTTTTGAAAACAGTTCAATTTAGGTATAGGAAAATTTGATAAAACTCTACTTAAAAATAAGTGGAGCATACAAAAATGAAAAATATATAGGGTGTTACATTGAAAATAAGGCAGTTCATGTGAACTTCTGGCGTAACCGGAAGTGGATGCCATTATATTTATTAGAAATACCATGTTGGAAAAACCTCAAAGCCAAATTTTCAAAATCTAAATCAGAGTAGTTCCGGAAATAATTCTAGTGGGGCGTCAACGAAAACTAAACTGCGACTTTGTGATCCGCGTAGTAAAATAGTAGGATGCGAATAAATTATTTTTAGTCGAAGTGTTTCATTTTACCCATTGTTGATTCAAGTAATGTATTGTCGTCCGCTTTTTATTCCGGTACAACATCTATGTTATCTAGTGTTGTAGTTAGTACTTTCATAAAACAGTCCACCTACACTTGTTTGTGTTCCTTATTATTTTCTGTCAGTATTCTATCAATTTCGTTCCGATTGTTGTACACTTATCACTATACTATTTTTTATAATTCTGTTTTTATGTTACTACTTTTTCTTTATTTTTATCTCTTTAATATTCTACTACATTTTTTTTCTATTTCTAATAGTTGCATTGTATCTTTTTTACTGTTTTATATCATTTTTACTTCCAAGCCACTTCAGTATTGTATTTTTAATTCTTCTTTAAATATTTGATTACACCATCTATCTTACGTAGATATTTCTTTCATCTTATTAAATGTTGTTCATTGAATGCTGCTTTATTTAAGCATGTTCCACTTCATTTCGTCTACAATTTAATAATCTTTCTATTTATTTCTTCTTTAGATCATTTGGAAATATATCTCTGCGGTCCGTTTCATTTATTCCATTGAATGTCTGAATATCTGTAATTGATCCATGTCATTTTGTGATGCTTATACATGATGTCCAGAAACTCTTCTGCCAAACGGAAACTACAGATACTAGAGACTATTTTATGAAGATTTAACACAAATTACTTTAATCCAAAATGCTTCCTTACTGAACTATGACCCTTTTAAGAAGACATCCTTATTAATACGGCGTATTCGAATGATTTAAAGAAAACTCATATAACAATGTCTTTTTCAAAGGGTTGTAGCTCACTTAGAAAGATTAAACTAATTTGAGTTAAATCGATATAAAATAATCCTCTGGTCTATATGCTTCGTTCTACTGATAACCATTTTTATTCTTGTCGCTGGGTAGCGCAGACTCTAACCATAAAATTTTTTAGTTTTATGTATTGCGTGTTTTCCCTCTCCTTCCGTTATAAAATCCCACCTTCCTACTTCTACATTCAAGTCTTTAGTTCCATTACACTTTTGGGATTTTTTCTACTTTTCGTTTTATTCAGTACTATAAAAGTTACCACATGTGGCGTTTTCTTTTCACCAGTTGAATAATTAAAGTGTTACAACTTCGTTTTTCTTACCTACTTTCCTGGATGACATGACATCGTTTTGAACTCGTTGTTTAACACGAACATTTTTACTGAATCTATTGTTTCAATATTTGATTCTGTTATTCTACTTCTTTGTCTTATTCATTCTTGTCTTACCAACTATGTTTTTGTCATCTTCAGTATTTAACTTATGACATACATGTTCGTACCTGGTAGTATATATTGTTTTAGGGGCCAGTTCCTATTTGGTATGCAAGTTGTGTTTTCTTTTGCATATTTTCATCTTTGTTCCAAATCATTACCTTGCGTTCATTGCCAATTTCAAATGCGCAAGTTTTACCTTAACTCATGTTTCATGCATCTTTTTTGGGAAGCTCCTGTTTTTCATTTTATTATAAATTTTGAGAATGTTTCATTTTTCTTCAAACTGCTCCAGTTTTAATAAATATTATTTCCCTAAACTGGGCAGGCATGTTTTGTGACTTTTAAACTCTTAAAGTTTAAAGAACGAATTGTTGCTCCTCGACCTCAGATCGTACATTAATTTTAATATTTAACATAATTTAAGAAAAATAAATTATTCAATGGAATGTTCAAAATGCAAGTCGGTTAAAAACACTTAAGCTATCAGCGTTAAGGCTGGGGAATTTTTGAAAGTGGTGATCAACATTTTCTAAACAAATACGTGGAAAACCCTATTTGTTAGTAATCCCACATGCGGCAATGTGCACTAAAATCAACCACCTAGCAACTTCGTTAACATTTCTTCGCAATCATATTTTCCATTGGGCTTAAGCATCGGCTTAAGAAAAATATACTTCTTATACCAGAATTAACTGATAAGCTTAAATTGAGAGTGGTACAAAATCAAATTGAATATTATTAATTGAATTATATGCCATGATATAGTTTTAAAATAACATACTATTCTGAAGGAAATAAACATTGCATATTTCAACAAATGGCAAGTGAAAAAACTAGTCCTCTTTTATATGAAATTTTTACGTTAAACATAAAAATTAAGCAAAAAAGTATATCACGTCAAAGATTAAACATTATTAAACGATATTTATCCACAAATTTCAATTTACGTTTCCTCAAACTAATGTTCAGGTATAAAATACAAAAGACTCAAACTGCATATGGGAATTCCCTAGCCTTAATTAAATTCATTTTTGATCCATGCATATAGATTGAAATTCACTAATAGTAAATTGAAAGTCAGAGCAATAGATCTTGTAGGTAATTACTAAACTTGCAACCTTTGTAGCCTTTACATCATCATCTGGACTATCTACGTTCGAAGAATCTGGATCTGAATACGTTCCATCTAAATCGCAGACTGATTTTAGTGACAGCTGTGAGGTAGTACAATTTGCATTAAACATAATATTAAATTATTTAACATTGTAAACTCTAATAAATTCCTAGTAAATCTAAAAATAAATGAAAATACGGTACATATGTTGCTCGATTACATTGAATATATTTAAAAGAAAAACTTTAGATCACTGTTTTAATATCTAATATCTCATTTTTAGAATTCAGACAATTTTATTATACAATCAGACTCGGATCGTATTTCAAGTGGTTCTAAAAATCTGATATCTTGCCTATACAAGAATCGTTGTTGTTTTGTTCAGAAACTATTGAACACTGGCATAACAATAACTTGTGTCTTCAAACTCAAACCCAGTCATTAGAAGCAAGACCCAACGTACAAGAAAATGATCAATTTTAAATTACGATAATGTTGGAAATTCATTATCCATCGTTCAAACACTTTCCTCTACAAACGAAGCAGAAATGGAATCTTTTCAAAACACTGTGACTGTAAGAAAATACAAAAAGAAAAAAACATTTTGTAGATTGTGCACTTTAGAAGTCACTAATTTTGAACGCCATTTAGAACGTCAACACAAAGACAATGAAAAAGTTCATGAAATGCTAAGTTTTCCGAAAAAAGTAACGAAAGAAAAAAGTAATAAGTTTGTTACGAAACGAAGGACATTTTGAAGAGTTTTTAAAAGGAAACATAAGACCGGTATACAAAATACATGACAAACCAAGTACAAATTATTATCCTTGTGCAAATTGTAAAGGATTGTATTCAAGAAAGTATTTATTTAGACACAACCAAAAATGCGTGGCCGCGAGTATTAGTAACGATCCTACTAAAATTAAACATTTGTCTGCTTCACAAACTTTGGTAGCTGCTAGTATATCTGCCAATAATACATTACATAAGTTGCGAGTAAAGGAAGAAGTGTTTAACATCATGAGGGCTGATGAAATAGCTTTTGTTGCAAAATCAGATGCACTAATATGTCATTTTGGTGAACAATACCTTAAAAAACATAGCAGGCAACAAATGGCTACAGTATGCTCTAATAAGATGCGTGAACTGGCTAGACTTCTCATCGAATTTAGGATAGTAAAAAATGATAAAAGTATCCGATTGTGTGATTTACTTGATCCTACTTTGTTTGATTTAGTAATAGAATGCGCAAAAAAAATTGGGGGATATGACGCTACTACAAAAACATACAGAGCTCCAAGCTTATCTTCACACATCGGCACATCTTTAAAGCAAATAAGTGACTTGTTAATAAGATTATTGTTGAAAAAAGATATTTCAATCAATATTTTGGAGACGGAAGCTAAAATCAAACAAGTGAAGCAATTTAGGGAACTAGTAAATACTCAGTGGACCACAGAAATAAGTAGTTTAGCATTCAAAAATCTAAATGAGACAAAATCAAACAAACCAATAATTTTACCACTAACTAAAGACATTATGAAATTCAAAACATACGTAACTGATGTTGCCAATAAAGCTATTGCAATCTTAAACAATAATAATAATGATAGCAAAGAATATAGAAACTTGGTAGATGCTACTCTAACTTTGACCATATTGTATAATAGACGACGTATAGGGGATGTACAATATACGAAACTTGAAACGTATTTAAAAAATCAACCAAGATGAATGTTTAAATACTTTAACAGATGCAGAAAAATTACTAACAAAACATTATAAAAGAATAGTTACTGGAGGGAAAGGCAGTCGAGCCATAGTAATTTTGTTTCCACAAAACCTTCAAAATTTTGTAAATAAAATTGTTGAAATACGTCAAAATACTAATTTGGTACCAGAAACAAATCCATATTTGTTTGCGTTTCCTAAAAGCAAACAATGGGCAAGGGTGACGTTGCCATACGAAAATTTGCACAGAAGGCAGATTTACAAGATCCCAGATCAATTTCATCAAATAAACTTCGAAAGCAGATCGCTACAGTTATGCAAATTTTAAATCTGGAATCGTATGAAACGGAGCAATTTGCCCAGTTTATGGGCCATACGGAAAAAACTCACAATGAATTTTACAAGTAAGTTTTGACCATAACTGTATAATATAATGTCATTGTAAAATTCAGCAATTATGCTAAGAACACCTTATCTCACATTATACTTGTAATTTAAATTTCAGTTAATATGTCATTACAAAAATCTAAAATTTTAACAATTTCAGACTACCGCAGGATATTTATCAAACTGCTAAGGTTTCGAAGTTGTTGATTCTCATGGACAAAGGTGGTGGGCATAAATACAAAGGAAAATCTTTAAATGAAATTGACATCAATCCCGAAGTAGATTTAGCCGAATCTGACAATGAAGAAGAGACGGAAAGTACAATCACAAACATGAATATCGTAGTAGATCATTTTGAGGGTGAAGCTTCAACTTCTGCAGAATGTAGAAAAGGTAAAGTACGATTCTTATATTGTTTACGTATGATTATACCTTTCATATTTTTAGCAGTGAAAAAACCGGTAGAACACCTTGGAGTAGTGCGCAGATTCACCTAGTGAAAAAGAATTTAAATCTCACATTGATAAAAAACAAGCCCCAAAAAACATGAATGTGAAGAATTCCTTAAAAACATCCTCACTTATTTAAGGATAAAGATTGGGTTCGAGTAAAAACCTACGTGTATAATACTTACAGGATAAAATAAGAATGCTATTAATAACTTGTATTTTTTTCTCATTTTTTACAAAAAATATATTTTTAAAACAACTCGTATCAAATTAATAACACATAAATCTTCAGATTGAAATCCTGTCTCTTAAGTAATATAGCAAAATAAACAAGATCTTGGTCGTTTTGCAATAGGTATTTTTCAATGTTCATATATTAAAAATAGATAAATTAAATTACTACTGTCTGTTATTTCGTATTTAGTAACGTGGTGATTATTTCATTTTGTAATACTTCCGCGCTACAGAAGAACCTCGTATGTGCAGATTTTTTCAAATTTAAGATTTTAACATTTTTTATAAAGTTCGAGATTCTAATCAGACTGGTACAAACAAAAATAGTGGTAAAAATGTTCTTGTATTTTAAAAAATATTGAAATTAAGCGTTTTTTCCTTAACGGGCAAAGCAAATCAGTTTACTTGGTGAAATAGTTTGAATGTGTTTGAATTATTGCATCTTTTGATAAGTTAATGGTGATAGATTATTTCAAAAATATTTCGTAGTTTTACTTCCGAACTTTTTATCTGTTTTTCTAACCGCTTCTCGTTTTTCTTATTATCTATTAGTTTCTCCAGAAATCTAAACATTACCTACTGGTGGTGTGTGTTTTAAAGCCCTTCATAAGTAAGTGTTAGGATTTCTCATTGAAAACAATTTTTAAGTCACCTTTGATATTAGTTTATTATGCAGTCTACGGCCAGAAAAGGCGGTTTAAGCAGAGGTCAAATGCTAGCGTTTATGACGAGACATAAAACAGATGCAATAGCTAATCGCAATGAGACAGTTGAGATAACATCCTCCTCTACCAAAAACCCAAAACATTCGCGTTGAAGATGAGAAATTACAATTAATGAGAGATTGTTATTTGTTTCCAAATATGAAAATAACACTAGGAATTATTTGGAATCTCTTCAAGGCCACATTTCAACTAGTGAGATGTCTGTTAAATGATCATTTAGAAAGAATGTTTGAAAATATTTCGAGCCACGATTTAATTCCTAATGACGAGGTGATAACATTGCATTTTGTCGATTCTAATAATGAATCGATGTTTAACATACATTGACTTGACTGCGCTTAATATACCCTCGTTATTGCAGAATTCACAATTCATTGGAAACCTGAGCTTATTATCGGATAGTGTTTTGAATTCAAGCAATTTCTTTAACGAATAAATTTAAACCGTTTGCTGTTCTTTGGCATGAAAACATTTCGAGACGCAAAAAGAAGTTGTTAGCGCGTTCCACAATTTTTGACCATCGGTGCTCGGGATTATAAACATATTGTATTGTGGGCCGGTAACTGCAGTGGACAGAATAATAACTGGCGTTTTTCTCTTTTTAATATATTTAAAAATTCGAACGAGGTAACAGCAGGAAGTTTTGCTATTAGATATTTGGAAGTAGGACATACGTACATGTCAGCGGACAGTTTCCACCACACGGTAGAACAAGGGCTAAGAAAGCATCCGAAGTGCTATGATTTCCAAGATTTCGTTGAAGTCGTTAAAGATAGTTGCAAAAAAGGAATTATTGTTAAAGAAATAAGTTACACAGATTTTCGACATTGGCGTAATCTTGTGACTAATTATCAGCTCAAAAATTAAACTAGAAAAACCTTTTACCAAAAATATATGCTCAGTTACAGTAAGAAGAGAACAAAATGATCTATTTTATAAAGAAGATTTAACGTGGAAGAAAAACAATTGGCTATTTTGGGCAAAAATCTAGAATTTTGGAAAAATCGGATCAGAATGACAGGGAAAGAGGAATTAATCAAACACGAAAGGATAATTTGATCAAGAGCCTCTCCAGAATTTAAACTTATTTTCTGGAAAGAGTTTTCAGTAAACAACTCTTCCGCAGATTTAACTAATCAAATTGAGGATGAGTAATGGGCTTTGTCTTTTTTTTAGTCTCAAATATTCAATCGTCAACATCTTCAAAGTTGTTTCACTGCACATATGAGTTTTTTCCGTAGGATGGCAGAATATGGTAAATGATTTTTTAACGCGTGTCCTGCAAGCTTCATGAGTTGACAACCACTCTTTTAATTTACAAATAATGAAAAAAATAAAACTGTTTTCAGTAAAGTTCCTTTTATTTTATAATTTTGCAGGAATCAATGATTCACTTTATTAAGAAACCTAAAGACCAAATTTAACTGCTTATATTTCTGATGCGATAATTAGTTTTGATTTGTAATGACCGTGATACTAAACTTTGAAGTAGGAAATAGCGTATTTGTCTCTCACGTTGTTGCCAAGTTTTGGAGGCGAATACGACTGGCGCGCACTAGGAAGCAAATTCGTAAAGGCCATACGGTATGATGTGTATGTGTATTAGTGGGTGGCGCCACATATTTATAATTACCTGAACTAGGTTGTATAACTGAATATGTGTACCTGCAAAATGACCTCCGATACAAAAACTGAAAAACAAGTTTACAGACCTATACAAACCGTCTGATGATCATATACACGCTAATACCTAGTGGCCTCCGTTTTGACGTATTGGCCTCCGGATTTGGAGGAAATGCGTGTAGTACATTTACAGATTCGGAGGCAATTTTGACGTTTGCATATATATATATATATATATATATATATATATATATTTCTAGGAAAGCTCTCAATTCAGGTAGTTCTAATGAAATACTCTGTTTTCGTTTTTTTGCATATAATTTAGTTTGTTCAATTATGAGTTTCAGAAGCATATCAGAAGGGAACAGCGAAAAATAACTCATAGGACAACGGAAATCGTCTGGCACTTTTTTAGGTCCAAACGATTAATTGTAATTAGATTCATTGAAAAACTCAGGGTTCTTTCCAGTTGCTTCCCAATCAAAATTATCTCCGTCTTCACTCTCTTCTGTCTATTCTTCTGATTCACTTTGTGGAAAATGTTCATTCACTCATTGTTTGCTCGTCTCTTCATCGTGTCTCCTTTTTTTTCTTCGTTATTGGTATCAGTTTTCGATTCAAATGGCAATGTTTGTTTTTTTTTGTTTGATTCTTTATCGGTAGAACAAATAATTGAAGAAGTGCTGGTGAGAGAACTTCTCAGAGATTCAAGCGGCAAGTCATCGTCAGCATCGCTGACCGATATCAAAATTTTCCGCCTGCTCATATATGAGCTCAAGTGCAACCTCATTTACTAACCTTTAAAGTTTTTCTTTAGAAAGAGCAGCCATCTTTTGAAAAGAAAATATATGATATTTCCAGGAATTTTTTCTACGCTACTGGAATTTCCACATCTACCCCACTGGAACTTCTACACCTATGTAATGTAGGTGAATTTTTATTCAGTGATGATGTACTATCTTGATAAGCTAATGTATAATGTATGCCATTGTATAAAGTTGAATGTAGTCAAAAAATGCACTAATAGAATTATGTTAGTATATTCACTAATTAGGAATATTTTCATATTTGATCAAAAATCTTCCTAGCCAAAATGAATATTGTCACAAAACTAGTCAAATACAACAGAGGTGTGTATAAATGAGGATTTTTGGTAACACATTCCACACATATGAAAGAATAATAATTCAATTTAGTAGAAAATTTATTGTTATAGACATAAACGCTTCCTCTGACTAAAACACAACTCACACACAACTCACTAACGATTTTTTACAGCATAAATCTATTAAGCTTACCTAAGTATTCACAAAAACGCACTGCTTACAAATAATACGCAAATAAAATTATTGCAAACGCAGGTAAATTTGTGAAGCACATGTTTGAATCGAAAACGTTGTCATTTTTATGGCCACAGGGACAAATAGGTCCAACTTGTACAGTTTTTAGAGCCCTCTGTTAAATAGTAGCAGAACTGGCAAGCGCAAATGCGCAGAATCTATTGAGAAGCTTTCTACACATCTGCTAAATCATGTGGGAAACTAATAACCCTATGAACCTTTGTCTGGGGAGTGGTGAGACGAAATTGTTCCAATAACCTTTAAAGGGTTAAACAGTCACAAAAATTTCGTCTTTAAATAAATATTCGGGATATTTCTCTATTGTGTGTTACTTACGTTGTCAACTTGTGTTTAATGTGATGTAATTGCATTTCATGTCTATAATGTCTTTTCTTAAATGCAACATATTAGTATGAGTCAGAATAACTGCTAACAGTTAGTTCCCCGTTAGTTACTCTTATCAGTCATTGCAACTTGGCGCCTTTAAAATTACTACTCTTCTCTGAACCAGTGTTAACGGTTTCACCTAGGACCTTCTCATCGGCTGACGGGTATTCTCCAGCTTCTGATTATGACTTATATTTTTTGTAAGTCTCCTTTGGTAACCCATATCTTTTTAACCTAGTAACAGATGTCCAACGTTTTTCTGTTTCTAGAAAGCCTTTAATTTCGTGAATAAAGAAATATTAATATAGTTGTTTAAGTTGACGATGGTTAGCATAGAATATTTGGACCAAATATTTCCAGGAAATTTCAGAATGATATTTCTTTGTACGAAGTAAGCTAGTATACTCTTTTCGACAATATCTGATTTTATTGATTCACTTATACCAAAATTTTCATACGCTCAATATTGTCAATATCGTTTTCTGAAATTTGCTGTATTAGAGCATTGCAACCTTTCTTAAATGCTTTTCCCATTTTAATGTCGCTGCTCGCATAATTGTCTCTATACATCGTCACCTCTGTTTGGTAAAAATTATTTTTCTTCTGTGTAAATAATTTTGGCCTTATTCAATTATTCGGTTGAAGTGGGTTGTTCTGTATTTTAAGTATGTTTTGTTTGCGTTGATAAAGCACGTATGGTTTTTGTACCCATGTTTACTGCAACATTTCTTCTTTTGTCATTTGATATTTTTAAATCCGTCGTGGTGTCGTAAAATAATTTATCTGTAATTTCTCACAAATAAGCTTTAAAGAAATGTTTATGGCATTAGTTTTTATCAAAGGTTTTCGTAGAATAATATTTATATTACGCCGTTTTACTATGCTGACTCAATACATTATTTGTTTTTTCATGTTCAGGTTTTAGTAATTTTCCTGAACCTTGAAGTAAATGCTTTGCCAAGACGAATCAATCCACTATTGCACACGGTTTTATCACCACACTATACAGGTTTATACTGATTTTCTGGGGCACCATACATAATGCTTACATCATAATACAACATTTATATAATGTTACCATACGAATCAATAAATAAATAAAAGGGATTGTTAGTGGAGTCGTCTTTAAAAGTAAATTTGACGTTTTGTTTTGTCTAAAGTCAACAATAAGATTTTAAGCTACGGTTAAAGTCTGAATTTGCAGATTGCTTTTTTTTTTTGAAAACTGTTAACATGTTAATTTTGTAGATTTCTTTGTGAATGTAGAAATTTAAAAAGGAAGACGCCCACTTACAGTTTAGATTTTTTTTATTTTTAAGATTAATCACATAAACAGATTCAATACTAGAAGGTACTATGTAAGTAAAACAAATACACACCGGTAGCGGATCATAATTGTTATTGTTAACAATCGCTAAATATTAAACAGTGTGTTTAATAAAAGTAATTTGTATGCAAGTGTTAAAGTTATGTTAATGATAACAAACAAGGAACAACTCGGTGTGCGAAAATAAAAAGAACATTAGTTTGACTCAAGTCAAAATACCGCTTGCGGGCTTTTCAATTTTCACTTACATGCAAATCAATTAAAGAAATGCAATGCAAGTGTAACAACAAAAAAGTTTGGAAGATTTTGTGTATACCTCAAAACGGTTTGTCAGTTTTATCGGAAGAAAAACAACTAGAAGTAATTTAATTATTTACTCCAATAAACTACCCTGTTTAGTACATTGGTGCGCATTTAAGAATAAATATATTAAGTTTGGATTCCATGCGTATTTTTCTTGTTTTGTTTTGTTCGAAATGAAACGAATTAATATAGGGGTTGTAAATTTCAAGTTTGATGCTAAGTTAATTGTATTGTTTTAAACAAAAACCACAGTCTCATTTTGTTTTATGAACTTTATGAATCTGTAAATAGTATTTAGGTCAACTTCGGTATAATCTTTGTTACGGAAGTAAAAGCGCGCGATACTGCAATTATTTTTACGTTTGATTTTAAGTAAAACAAATGCGTTTACTGTAAAAAAAAAACACCACCGTGGGATGTGGTTTGTATGATTTCAATAGAAAACCATTTGTAATTCATGTTTTTTCTCGGAACGTTTCTTTTTAAGTGTTTACGATTTTCCCAAATTTTTAATAGCATATATTGTACACTTAAAAAACAATCTAGATAGCGCCCAATAAAATCCCTAAATGAGACTTGTGATAAAAACCTTTAGTCACCTATAAAGGTATGTGAGAGACATCATTTTTTTGAACTCAGCCTTCGCCGTTGAGTTAGTTTGGCATGATAGTTTACCTAATTTCTAGAAGTTTAAATAGTGAATTTATCCCCAAACATTAGATTGTATGTTAAATCACATTCAACTCTAAGGTAACTGTCAATTTTTTTATTTTATATTATTAATGTCCACCAAATATAAGTTTTTTATAAGAATTTTCAATAAGAATGGTCCAAAGATAAAACTTATAAAGTAGGGTTTAATTGTCTGCAATTTTAATACAAAATCATCATTAGTTTGGTGCATGCACCAAAAACCTGTATCTAGCAATTACTATGTTTCCGTTTACTTATACTTATATTTTTTTATTCTTAATGTATCCGACCGGTCGTTATTTTTATTTATTTCCATACTTACATTCTTATCACCGTTCGTTTACCGTAACAACGTACAAAAACGATGATAAAATTCTGTCGGAAGTTGTTTTCTTACAATTCAGTTCACTACAAAAAATTAAGATTACATTTTATTGTTGTTTGTTTCTGGTCTGTGAAAGTTATGACAGTATAATTTTTAATAGATTGAGATGTTTTTCTACTTTATCTTAATACGGCTTTTAAATGTTCCCAAAGGAATTTAATAAAATTAAACGAGATGGGTATTAGAAGAGCTCTCAAATAATGAAATTGTTTGTATAATTTATTTACTTTTATTCCGACCTTTATTTATACGGCAATTTGTCAACTTTTATATGTGGTGTTTCGTTTTTTATTAAATAAAAAATACATGGTTGTCGTAAATTCTTTCGTTCTTGATGTTATTAGTTTAACTTCCTGAAATCTACTGCAAATGCATGCTAAAGCAGTTCATGTAAAAAAGAATAGGTAATTTGATAGAATTTTACATCTGTTGTAACTTTTGAGAATGTTGAAGTTGTTAAAGGTTATTACAAAAGTTAAAACTTTTGAAGATTCTAAATGTGCACAATACATATGGAGTACTAGTATGATAAATAGAAGTACATATAATGTTCTTATAACATTAAAGTTTTATATATCATCTCTAGAAAACTATTTATTCTAAGTATCTTACATATAGAAGATAGATAAGTACCTACTGGATGGAAAATTTTTGACGTAATATAATGCTTTTCTATCTATCTATTGCATCTGTCGAAAATTGTTTTCTTTCATTAAATTAATCGTATACAAATGATTTACGACTTGATATGCAATTGTTTGATTTTTATTCTACATGAGTTTACAGATGTAATAGTTATTTATATATCAAAGCCAAAAAAGGGGGTAAAAGTCGTGATACGGATTATTTGTAAACAAACTTAAAAATTATTAAACAATATTGAAAACTTTGCCGGCAGCTTCGTCAGTCGCAGAGGGATCATGGGTGTACTTATTATTAATTAGATCAAAGGCTTTTACACTGGAGGTAAATGTGTAGTAGCTGATTGGAAGCAAGTAGGATTCTCAAACACAGAAAACAAACCGTAAAATGATAAAACTACAATTTTGTTTTTCACACAAAAACTAGACTATTGTACCTACACATAATAAACAATAATTAACAAATCTAACAATAATGAGTTTGAACCGCCAAGAAGAAGATATGATAGCCGCGATGGTATCTAGGCCTATAGTTGGGCGTGGTCGCATGAATTGATCAACACCGACGTATAAGATTTTACTCAAACTGCGCACACAAACACGTGTAGCACTTATTTAGATTAATTATAAATAGCAAATGTTTGCAGTACAACGGTGATTGCCGACAAATTCAGAAAAATAAAATGGCGTAATTAAAATTTGCCGCGCAAGCTACGTTTTTCACATTGGTGGATCGATTACTTCACAAAATTAATCCAGACGACGAGCGGACATTTTAAGATTTCTTTCTATTGGGCGTTTTCGGAGTGCTTCGTAAAGTTAAAAGTTTACACGTAAAGTATTAATGTAACTTCAATAATTCCAAGTTAAATTGGTGTGTAAATATAAATCCGACCGCATTTCGCCGTCAGTTGCTTCTATTTCTATTTCTTTTGTTGTCTCGTGGTAGGGCTAATTCTAATTACAACGTATGTTTTAGCACGTGTCTTGATCTCATACTCTACTCGTGTATTACCATCTGGACATTTTCGGGGGTGCTGGAATAATGTGTTAAGAATCCTTCGCTATAAAAACATGACGACTACCACGGTTTTGCCAATGACCGATGAACTCCACCGGCTGAGGGTCGTTAACGCTGCGTCCTTACTACTTCGGGGAAACATTTCTGTTTTCCGAGCTTTGTCGTCTAGTTTTCCTAAGGGAAATTCTGTGGCTACCAATCTTCTAATAGCTGCCAACTGCTGTCGTTAGCAAGAACCTTCCTTATCGGAACTACATGCATCAGTACAAATCTAAGTTTATTGTTTAAGGAACTTATTCACTTTGCATGAGTATGAAGCTCACGTACATGTGACATTAAACGGTTTAAATTTCTAGTATATAAGCAAATTTTTATTTGAAGTAGACTCCATCCACCAACGTTTGGTTTTGTTGTCACTAGCTCCATAAGAGCTTGGGCGTTTGAGATAGAGTGAGTGAAGCTAAAACAAAAAGCTTTTTGGGTTGGCGAGAGCTACTTGCCTAATTATTAAGGCACCGTGTGTAAGTGTCGTGTGTGTCGAGTTTTCTTAATCACCAATCTTTAATTGAAACGATAACTTTAATTTGGGGTGTAACATTCAAAAGCTTAATTGAATTTAGAAATTTTTGATTGCGAGCTTTAATTAATTTGTTGTTGCTAACGCTTACTTCTCACTTATTCTTTTAAGTTGTATTTTCAATATTTACATGTCTATTTGTTTTTTTAATTTGTGTTCATTTTAGCGCATTGGACCTTAAGTAAAACCTATTGCATTCCTGTTGGTCGATTTTATTTCTTTCTATTACCCAGCAGGTGGCGCTTCGTTACGCAGTCGTTTATTTCTTTTAGTTTCCTCAAGGACGTCTCCAACTCACCGACTAACCCGGACACTGCTGTGCTAACTCTTACAAATACGGGATTTTCTATGAATTTAGTGCGCTATTTTGATTCAAATAGTATTGTTCCTTTTTTTGTTTAGGTGTATCGCTAGAGCCGTCACTTTCTTTTTTTTATTGTTTGTGAACTACAACCGTTACAAAATGCATCTGTATTATTTGGAAAAAAAACGTCACGTGTCTTTAACCTCGACGTTAATTGGATTGAAATAGAAGAGGGGTGGATTAACGATAAGAATTCACAATGGTGAACGTTTAAAATCGCGGTCGCGATTTTCCTATTAAAGAAGAAAGTTGATTTGGCATTTAAAGCGGAATTCTTAAAATCTGTTTTGTGACCAGCATCAATATGATGCTCAACCACGGCAGACTTAGAACCATGTTTTATGCTAACATAAAACTAATGTATTGAAATACGTCGACTAATAGTGCGATCAGTTTCACTTATATAAACTAAACCCATAAACAAGAAATACGATATAAACTTTGGAAAGAAGGACTCAGAATCTTACCCTTAGAGAAAAGTGAGATTTTGTTAGAAGAAGTAAAAATAAGTTCAATGCCGTTTTTTTTAAAGGAGCTAGTTTATTTAATCAGTAACCTTGTGAACGTAAAAGAGAAACGCTAGAATTGTTTTTGAAATGGTTTTTTTAAACCTTGAAGGTGACTTTTTGGATAAATGTTGCAATGAAAGTATTAATTTGATGACCCAGTTTCAAATTGAGAATGTTGGGTTGTCGTGTATAAAATGCTCGAAGAACTAGAGATACAACAAAAAACATTTTTTGAGCAGGATGGCGGTGGATGAGGCATGTATGTAAGTATCTGTCATTATGAGTGGGTTTACAATACACAGATTGACCTAATTCACCATTGGTTTTCCGAAAGACAAGTACGTCAAGGAATAGAAGACAATAATTTTCTTTAATTTTAATAACGAACTTGATGTCAGTATGTTGTTTATTAAAACAGTCAAAAATGTATCTAAAGAAGGGCGACCATGGGGCCATATGATGCATACGTCACGCGGTGTAAAATCTTACGTCCTTGTAAATTATAATTTTTGTTAATTATTTAAGTTTTTTTATTTTCCCAGCTTCTTTATATTTTTTTATGATTAACGGATCTTTCTAAATGTCTATAGTTGTTTAATTGTTTAGGTACACATTTTTAACAGTGAAAAAATTTTCCACAATTTTCCTTAGAATGAAATAAATGTTTTGGACACAGAAAGACACAATAAGTTCCAATTATGGATTTACTTAACTCGGCTGCCCGTTTAAATGCATACAATAAAAATTTTTTTGTAGCAACAAAACCTTTACGATAAACAAAATAAAACAGAGAAAAAAAAATAGTCCTTGATCGCCACTGACCGTAATTGTAGGAGTAAATCTATTATCTCGTCAGCAGCCAATAGAGGAAGTTGGTAAACAAAGGTATTATTGAGGTTGCCCAGCAAGGAGGCGTAAACAATTAGTAACGAACGCAGCCCAAAAAGTTAACACTGTATTGTCGTTTCTGCAACAGCGATATGCATACAAATAAATAACGTTAAGTGTACTAAAATAATCAAGGTATTAGATTCCTGAGGCTACACTTAAATAGTTCCAAAGTTTACAGTACAATGACATTAGGGGCCAAAAAAAGGCGTTAGCAACGTAGCCGGCGAGTGATGGTGTAGTAACTGCCCGCATAAAATGGCAGTTTGTATCGGTAGATGTTTACAATTAACGACGGTTCTAGAGGAACAACCTAAAAAAGAAACAACAAAAGAAAATACGGATCAATGTAGCGCACTAGGTTCGTGGATAATAGAGTAATTATAATAGTTAGAGCATAGAGCGTCCGGATTAGTTGTAGAGTAGGGGGTCCTTAAAGAGTTCTGTCTAACAAAGCGCCACCTGCTGAGTAAAAAAAGAAATAAAACCGTCCATAAGGAGATCAACAGGTTTCACTTAAAGCCTAATACGCTAGGTCACACAACAATTAGTATTAAGAGAAAGACAAACAATTCAATAAAACAACAAAGAAATCTTATAATAATAGGTGAATGTGACAGAAATAGAGAGACTGTCAGATATATTTACACACGTTAGCAGTAGTCTCGCTTAATAATAAGTAAGGTTTGCAATTAATGTGCCGGATTTACAGGTGAGCTTTAGTTACATCAAAATTAATGTTAACGTTCCAATTGAGGATTGACTAATAAGAAGACTCAGAGTACACATATCATTTACACACGGCGATTTATCTGGTTGAACATGCAACGACACTGACTTAAACTAAGATTACAAGGGGTAAGTACCTCCCGCATTGAGTTCGTATTGAGCTGGTTAAAAACGTTCGGTTATGGAGAATACCACCGAATAAAGATTTACTTAAGAACTAAAGATCAAGCCGTTTCATGTCATATGTACATGAGTTTCATACGTATTAACAATGAATAAGTTACTTAACTAAATACCAACTCCTGTTAAGCGTGGTAGCCACCGGTTGCCTGCAGTTTATCGAATGCAAAACCGTAGTGTGGTTTTTAATTGACAAGAAAGGTCTTAATCAGTCACTCCAGCACCCTCAGGAGTTATCCAGGTATAACACACAGCGAAATCATAAGGTCAAGAAACGTAGGTGAATTTAACCAAATTTATACTTAACCAATAATTTAATTGGAAATCTTGAAACACACATAAATGATTTGTGTAAATTGCAATTTTAAAATGCACGTTAAATCACCGTGCAAAAGCAGAAAAATGTCCGCTGTTTGTCTAGGAATCTTACTCGAATTTTATTTTCAACCAATAGAAAATTAGCAAAATGCGCGCCAAATACGACTTTTGTCGTAACATATTACTCGCGACACATGTTTTATATTGCTTTTGACACACGTCCCATATTCCTAAAATAAAACCGTAACAGGTTAACCCTCCAAGTTGATAACAGTGATTGATCTTTAACCCATAAATCAGTGAAGACCGTCATTATTTCGACTGTAACGCCGTCTCAGCTTGTAAAATTGACAAGCGCCCAAAAAATAGGCCCCCGTTATTGAACCTTCCAGGGAGCATAATAATCACTTCAAACTAAAATAAATGTTCTATGATAATCGATAACTAAGAAATTGTCTGATTAAATACCTGTCATGTGCTATACGCCGGAAGACAAAAATCCGCAACAGAACACAAGGCCACCTATAGGCGTCAGATAGAACCACACCCGACAAAAGTAGTTACAATACCGGAGCAATGCAAATTTTGTTTTAAAATGCAGAAAAATCCTGTCACTGTGTTTTGTCTATGCCTCCAGTTATTCATTTTTTAATCATATTTATCTCCAGTTTCCATCTCCTTTTTACTTATTTTTTTATTTTGTTTCTTATCTTTTTTTCTCTTAATTTGTTGTCTACATCTTCTAATAATTTCTTACAATTTTGCTTCTATTTTTTATTTCTTCCTTTTTTTATAAACTTCCAAACTTGTACTTCGTTTCTTATATCGTCAATATCTTTTACTAACCTTGTTTTGTACTCTTTTTTCTTTCTATAGATCATTCTTTAAGTTTTATCTTAATTTTTTTTATATATTTTAATTTTTTATTTTTCCTTATTTCTTTTCCCGTTGTTTCTTTCATTTATTTTATTATCTTGTTTATTTCCTCCTGCACTTGTGTTTCTGAGCTTTGTTCACTCTCTATCCTTTCTTTGTACTTTCTAAACTTCTTTCATTTGTAATTACATAGTCCTTGATCAACACTGAAATTCTGCGTCTATTTCCTATTTTTTCTATTTTCTATTTTCTGTGTTTCCGTTTAATACTGTCCATTTTTTTCTCACAAATTTTTACCAATTTTATTCTTTGTTTTTTCCTTTTATTTATCATTATACCTCACTTACGGGCTACATCTTTTTTATTTAAAGGACCAAGTTTATCGCTCTGGTAATTAATCATGGATTGTTTTTATTTTAATTACTAAAATGAAAGGTAGAAAAATCAACTAAATCAATTGACTACAAACATCTCTAAACATTAATGACAATAATGTACCATACGAATAGAAAAATAAAGTTGTTGACTGCAAGAGCAAAAAAGGTCACTCTGAGCGTTGATCCTCTTACTAACGCTGTCGCTCAAGAAAAAGCAATAAATGTTACAATGCACTTTCCAATCAAAAAGTGATGGTATTGAGACGAATACGGTTTTCTTCCAGGCGTTCGGGTATGTTTCTTCGAACTATATGTCACTGTAGATAGTAAACAGAGGTTTCAATATAAGTACACCTATGTTCAAAAACTGGTAAGATATCTCATCCGGTTCCGGTGTAAATTCTAATTGCACTTCTAACTTAGGTAAGCTACATAAAACAATTTTGTCAAGAATTCCAAAATAAGGACACATTTCTTTGTTGTTTTGTTTTAAGGAATGTTGCTTGGTAGTTTAAAAACGTATTTGGTTCCCCAAACTGATTAGCAAATACTCCGACAATATCAATCTCATCTAATAGCATTTCACACAGTTTCGTTCTATCATAAGATTGCCGTCTATTTAAATAATCGGCCAAGATCCGGTACTCGCCGTAATTGTTGTTAAATACCTTTTGAACAATATTTATCACGTAAATCGCTTGCAAGGATACTCGGTGTTACGACTGTGAAATACGCTAACCTGTTTGGGGCGTTTGTGTCTTGAATTTTGTATTTGTGCTTTAACTCGCTTTCGTGAATTATTATTATTTGATAATTATATTGTTCTATTCATTCTAAATGATATTATCTATTGTTGTGTCTATGTGTTTCTCTGTGTGTTAATTGAACTTTAGTCGCTATAACAATATACATATTTCTATTCACGTACAGTTTGTTTGTGTCTCTACGAGTTCCTAATGGTTCTAGATATTTCTTATACGTAATCCTAGGTGTCGCATTATAAATTTTTTGAGCAGTATAAAGGCTTTCATTTTGAACGATTCTCAATCAACCTACGACTACTTCCGACTAAGAAGAGCTGCTGCTGATAGCGTCCTGCGGAGTTTACAATGTCGAAGGAAAACTACAAGGACGCAAAAAAACTAAATTAGCGCCAGCACGAGTCACATGAAAAGCTCAAAGTTTATACCTGCTTTAAGGTGACCATTTATAAATTTAAATTAAATTATACATAATTCCTGGATCTTCACAATAACGAAATTAAAATAATGTGATTAAATTCACAACGATTTTAAAATTTAGTTAATGCAGTTTTAGTAAACGACTTGACTCTAACACGGTCGGAAATAGAAAAGACGGGAGAGAAAGTAAATAATTATAATCATTGGACACCTTCTCAGTGTCGTGCAGATAAAATTAAAGATTGCAATTAAACGAAAATTCAATTGATCTATTAAAATTACTCATTTGATTTCTCTTAATTTTTTTATTTCTGTAACTTTTGTATAATAATTTTTTCACTTTTGTTTGCTTGGGTTTAATTTTCTTGAAAAGTTTTTTCTCACAATAGTGTTTATAGAAACTACTAGAATCCAAACACAAAAAAATTAGTAAGAAGTTGAATTTTAACATGTGGTGTGTGTATTTGACATCTTAATGTAAATTAATTCAATAAGACTTATTACACATTTCTCTATTCAACTTATTCGGTAACTTAAATAATTTACTTTGTGCAAACACTTTTCCGCTGCTCAAAATTTATTAAGAACACAAGCGTTTTACTGAATTGTACTGGTTTAACTAAAAGTTCCCAATTGTAAAGTTTCGAAAAAACTTTGAATTTACTTGTATTATATCGGCACGTAATTGTTTGGTTGGCGAAAGGTAATCGTTCAGTCACAAAATAAACATGCTTAAACCATACAATTGTATGTTTGCTTTAATGCTTAAACATAAAATTTTTGGTATTTACAAACTTAAGTTGCATCTAACTTTGTACATTATTAATCGATGAGACATAAACTTAAGATACCGCTCGTAATAGTTTTAAAATTTACGTCAAAGTGTTTTATAAAACTTTATTTAATTTACCAGATTAAAAAGCGCCTTTGCCTAATATTAATTTTTTAATTCTTTAAACAACAAATCCAAAACTGTTAACATCAAAAAACTCGACAAAATGTCAACTGAACGCGCAGAAAACTAAATTTGGGTAATAAGCACAAAGAGATAAACAAAAAACTGCGTTATCATAAAAATTTTCAATTTAAATAAAAGCCAGACTAAGAAATCATTTATACTTCTACAGCTGCATTAAGTTTAACGGAAACATTTTTAACGAAAAACAACTTACAAAAAGACTGCCGGCTAACTTCTACGAATTTAATTAGGAGAATTGATTTTAAATTTTGTTAATCTTTGAAGAATTTTAAGTGTTTTGTAGGCCACTTTACGTAAGACAACAAACATAATATCTTTTGATAAATAGCGCCCTAAAAGAATTCACTTGTCTAGTTAAAAATTTTAAAGTATTTTTTAAAAAAGAGAATCATTTTATTTTTGATAAAACTTGAATCAGAAACTTGTATAACTTTTTTTTGTTTGCGTCTCAAATTCCAAGTCATTATGTCTGTTTAGGTATTTCTTCCACCAGATGTAATGTTACCACTTTTATGACTTCTAAAACTGTTGGAATTTGGTGTAGAAGTAGTTTCAATGAGAATCGCTCTCTCTTGCTGTTTTTAGTTTATTTTTTTTTAATATTTTTTAACAGGTATTTGGTTATGGGTTTCTGTCTGTGTTTGTTAAATTATCTAACGTTCTAACATTTTTTTTTTTTAGCACTAGTGTTGTTTATTGGAATTTTCCATTTTCTTTTGTTTCCACACTTGTTACAGTTCAAATTTTTTCGGAGTTGAGGACGTAGGTCGTAAGCTGTTTTAGAACGTATGTCACAATTAATGCGGTGCGACGAAAGTTCGTAATTGGCGCGCACGCTCCTAATTTGCGATTGGTGGAAATTTAATTCGATCAACTTTCCGAGATTTTTCGTTGATGCACGTGGGTGTTTTAACGTCTTCTCTGAAGTGAAATTCTTACCAAAACCTATTTAATGTAGGTTTCACAATTTTTAGTATAAATTGGCGTTTACATTAATCTGGCTACATTTACCGTAAGTATTTGGTTTTTTTTTCAATTTTTTTTAATTCTGATTGCTACTAATGCTTTTAGAACGTTGTGCTTGGCATCTCATACTCGTTATATACGTTACTGGGATAACTCTCGAAGGTGCTGGAGTAGCTACCTAAGAACCTTCCATATTAATGCCCAACAACACCACGGCTCCGCAGTAATTAAGCCGCAGGCCAACGGGGAGTACCATGTCGTCAGAGGTTGTTTATGTCGTATATCTCCAGCGAGGAAGTTACCGGTGTGCTGTTTTTCTCCGTATGCCACCCCTTAGAAGGATCCTTTGGGATATGTGTACTCAGAGCCTTAATAAAAGCTACTTTTCGGTTTAATTTGAATAAGAACTCTTAACTTAAGCGTCTCACTAAAGCTTACCTGCAACACAATATCTTAACTAGAAGCCTGATTTATTGTAAACGAGGCTGCTGCTAACGCACGTAACTATATGCAACAGTCTCTCTATTTTTGTCACAGCCTCTTACTATTTTTGTTTATTTCTCTAGTTTGTGTTCGATCTATCATATTAGTTTTAAGTAAGACCTGTTGATTTCCTGTTGGTCGGTTTATTTTTTTCTTTACTCAGCAGGTGGCGCCTTGTTAAACCAGCTGTCAGAATTCTTATAGTTATTCATAAACTTACGCAACTCTTCGACTAAGCCAGACGCTGCTGTTCTAACTACTATAAATATTTTGTTGATCTTCCACTATTTAATGCGCTACATCGAGCCAAATTTTCTTACTTTTTCTTTCTAGGTTGTACCGCTAGAGCCTTCGCTCCTTTTGATATTTTGTACACTACAACCGTTACACACTTAAGCCTTATTTTATTACAAGTTTTTGTGAGTGTGTTCTAATTTCATTGTAACTTTAATTGGCAAAATTAACAAACAAAAAATTTAAATTTTGACTTTTGTTTAATTTATGATATAGTATGTGGAAAACTTCAAACGGTATTGTTACTTTTTAATTTAAAAGTCGAAACACAACGAAGAACTTCATAAAACCAGACTTGAAAAACTAATTTATTCAAGTTTCAATTAAGTTTTACAAATTCAATTATCTGGAATAATGATTATTGATTCACCTGTCAATGAAAATTAAACAATTTAACGTAAATAATTAAATTGCATTTAAAACTTGTAACTTTTTCTTCTAATGAAGCAAACTTGTGCTCAAACGCCGTGTTCTGTGCAATTAGTTACTGACAATAACATGTTCAGAGTCACAGCAGTGCTTTGATATAGAATTGTCTTAAATTAATAAACACGACGCTCTTTATCCACCACTTAATTTATTAATTAAATAATGGCTAGGTCAGCATCAATTTCTCTGCCTCTCAGTTATACAAGTTATAAATAGCTACAGCTATGATTAATAATTAACTACAAATTTCAAGATTTGGTTACGTTGTCGAAAATATCAATTAATTAATGTTTAAGGAATAATTAATAGTGGTATTGCTTAGGATAAACAACATATCGTTTCAAAATTGAGTTGTTATTATTGTTTGGATTATTTTACGAACTTAAAACAAATATTTCTAAATATTGGTTTCTGTTTTAATTAACGTTGTTGGTTATTTACGTTTTGCATTAGAGAATATACAACTTGCAAAATCTTTGAAATGAAAAATGTTTATTACATCGTGCAAAATTTTATGTTTTCAATTCAAAGCAAGTTGATTTTGAAATCCGCAATATAAAATAATTTAAATAAAATATCACTTTCAAAATTGCTACACATTTTTTTTGGATTTCCTCAACAAATTTAATTAAAAATAAAAACGTCAAAAAAATTAAAGTAGGCCTAGAGCTTTGAAACTTTGCACGTTTATTAAGTTTTTTATTTTGAACAACTTTTGTTAATAACGTTTATGCGTGTCTCGTCCCCAAAGACGACTTTACTGTTGTCCCAAAATCTTTTTTGAAAAATTAAGGACACCCTTGATTTTTCAAAACTAAAATTATGTTACAAATTAGTTACTATCCATTCAGGGCTAATCTCCAGAAACTTATAATTGTGGTTTTTTTTAAGAGGCGACCAAACAATCGGGGACACACCGTATATCTCTATTCGTTTTCGTTTAGTGATTTCTAAAAACTAACGGCAATTCGAAAATATTTTATGACTTTGTCCGATACTAACAGTGCTATTTAAGAAATGCACGTTTGGGCAAGTTTTACTGTACAGGGTGTCCCGATAATGATACGGAGCGGCCGTATCTCGACAATGGTAAGGCCTAGAGGCTTGGAAAAAAAATCCTAATACATAAAATGGCCCAAAGAAAAAGCTGGAAATTATGTTAAAGTTCGTCAATCGACCGCAAGAGGGCGCAAATGTTATAAAGGAACATAAACTTTATGCTATTTCGAAAAGTTGGATAATAAGTCCCAACTTTGAAAGTATAGTTTTATTGCTTGTGTTATACGGCACCATTTTGTCTCATGACATTTTTCCGTATTTGTTATAATAAGGGAGGGGGAGGTCAAACCATTTTTTGGTGTTTCAATTGCAATAGCTGCTGAAATATTTTTGATATCGTTTGAAAGAGAATTTTATGGTCTTTTAAGAAAATATTTTTGTTGAATCATCTAGTTTGAAACATACAAACTAGAGGGCGTTATCAAGAACAATTACATATTTTTGTGATTTTTTGGAAAAAGTTAAATAGAACGGTAGTGTTTTATTTACAGATTCTTAGCCGTTATGTAGTCAGGTATATTTTAGTGAAAACCGAATGGCGATATCTCCATCCGTTCTCGATTTATAAGGGAAAATCTAGGAAATTGAACTACCTCAATCGGATAAAGTTACCTTAGCGAGAAATACGAACCGTTACTAATTACAAATAATAATCTCATATTATTACGGGTGTTATTCCCACAATTTTCGTCAAACTTTTGAAAATCAAACTCATAATTAATGAGAATATTATTTGTCATCATTTATGAGTTGTATTGTTACATATCAAACACTTTCAATTGCTATTGAGATTTCTGCGTCGCTAATTATTAGCTGACATACGAATCAAATATTAAAAAAAAAAACCCTCCTGCAACCAGGGACAAGTGATTTGTGCTTCCTTAATTTCATTGTTATTACTGATGTTCCTTCCTTTTATATTGTTGTTATTACTGATGTTTCGTTTCTTCCATTTTATTGTTATCATTGATGTTTCATTTCTTTTATTTTATTGTTATCACTAATGTTCCGTTGGGCCGTTGGCTTCTTTAATAGCCTTAACTTTATCCTGCATAGGACGAATGCAGTTATCACCTACAGTATGACCTAAATAATCAACCATATTTTCAAAAAATTTACATTTTTTAGATTAATTTTATTATTATAATCATCTAATCTTTTTAATACCAGCCCCAATTTAACTTTACACCTTTCTTCATCAACATCTCCTATAATAATGTCATCAAGGTAACAAAAAATCTTAGGGATTCCTACCAAAACAACATCCGTAACAGCTTGAAATATTAAAGGGGCGCTCGCAACTCCAAAAGAAAGCCTATTATAACGGAAAAGACCTTTGTGAGTATTAATAGTTAAAAAATCTAGTGAATTTTCTGACAATCGTAATTGTTCATATGCTCCCGATAAATCTAAACTTTACAATTAGACAAACTTGCAAACAAATCATCTGCCCTCGGTAATGGATAGTGTTTTGTTTCTATAAATTTATTAATTGTGACTTTAGCGTCAATGCAAATTCTAATGCTCCCATCTTTTTTTGGTACTATTACTATCGGACTAGCCCACCTACTAAAAGTAATTGGTTCAATAATGCCTAATTTTTGTAATCTCTCAAGTTCAAATTCAACTTTCTCTTTTAAACGAAAAGGAACTGTATACGTTTTATGAAATATTGGTTGTGCATTTGATTCTAAGATTATCTCTGCCAAAAACTGCTTAATGCATTCCACAGATTTACTAGGTAAATCGTTTTCAAAATTAGAACTGATCCAATCAATGACCTCTGACCGTTTAGTACAAAGTATGCTATTAATACCATCAATTGTTTTTACCATAAATTGTTTACGCCAACTTGGGAATAAATAACTAATCCACGTTCTTCCCATTAATGAATTAATTGGTTTGAAACTTTTAACCACTACCAATTCCAACTTCCGCTCACCGGCATCTCTGTTACCACTTTACAATCCCACATTGACCAAAATCTTTCCTTCCACCTCTAAATTGTCACCTGTAAGAGTTAATAATGGCTTTACAACATAAGTTAAAGGTATTTTATTAAATAAACGCTTGTACTTATCAAAACTAATTAACGACACGCAGGCTCCTGTATCCACTTCAAACTTTAACGGAATGTCTTCAACAAAAACTTCTATTTCTAATGGGTCTTCTGTTGGTAAAGATAAATGGTTAATTTCTAGAATTTTGTTCACGCGTAGATTATCCATTTCTTCCGATAATGTTTTCACAACATACTTCTCACGTGGCGGTGTTGGACTCTTTGAGGTACAACGACTTCCATAATTAAATTTTCTTCTAAAATTCTACGGACTTCTGAATCTGCTGTTATTTCCAGGAAATCTGGACCTTGACCTTGTTCTGCAAAATTTTGCAAAATGTCCCCATCAACTGCAATTGTAACATTTAACATTTTGATTCCTAAACGTAAAATTATTTTTCGTAAAAGCTTTGTTAACGGTTGGGTTCTTATCTTCAGTTTTTTCTTTTACAGCTGCTTCCCAATCAAGAGCTAACTCACACGCACTTTCAAAAGTTATTTTTTTTTCTTTTAATAATTGCACTCTTAATTTATCGTTTATAACACCAAAGACAAATCTATCCCGAAGAGCTTGTGGTAAAAAATCATCGTAATTGCAACTCGAAGCTTTTGATTTAAGTTCGATAATATAATCGTTAATTGATTGTCCTTTCTTGTTTATGGAATTTATATCGTTCCGGTATCACATTCAACGTTGGTTTAAAATAGTTCTTTAACACCGAAATTAAAACATCAAAACTTTTACTTTTAGGATCAGCCGGAAAACACAATTTTTCAATATTGAATATGTCTGTTGCCCGATAAGGGTCAATACGAGGATGTATTGATATTTAGTTAGCCTAGACCAGTTCCTTGCATAAACAAAATATTGCGTTACCATAGCAACGAACAGTAACTTATTAGAAGTGTCAGTGTAAAGTTTGACGTCGAAAAAGTAAACCAGAGTCACGCAATAAATTAAATGAAAAAAGATGTCCACTGAAATTGTGAAAATCGAAAACTTGGAGTATCGAGCCATCATCTAGTACCTGTATTTAAAAGGGTTAAGAGGTAAGCAGATTTACGAAGATATGCTGAATACCCTTGGGGATCAATGTCCTTCGTGTGCGACAGTCAAAAATTGGAATGCAAGCTTCAAAAGAGGTAAATTTCCATTGAAGATGATGACTGATCGGGAAAGCCTGTTTCTGTGTCAGTCCCCGAAAATATCGATGCAGTTATTATTATATTATCAGATCGTCAAATTGGGCTAAAACGGATATCTGAAGCACTGAATATTTCATACGAACGCGTTCATCATATGGTTCACGTCAATTTGGACATGAGAAAAATTGCTGCAAAATGGATCCCCAAATGTTTGAATGTTGACCAAAAGCGTGCAAGGGTAGAAGCATCGCGTTCGATCTGTGCTCGATTTGAAAACGATGTAGACTTCTTACACCGAATTGTTACTATGGATGAGACTTGGGTACATTCCTACGATCCAGAAACAAAGCAACAATCGATGGAATGGCCACACTCCAATACCTAAGAAGTTTCGTGTCCAAAAATCTGCTGGAAAAGTTCTTGCTTCAGTTTTTTGGGATTGCCATGGAATAATCATGATTGATTTTTTGGATAAGGGTAGAACAATAACTGGAGATTACTATTCGACATTACTGAGCACTCTACGGGAAAATATTAAAGAGAAAAGACGCGGAAAGCTATCCAAAGGTGTTTTGTTTTTGCAGGACAACGCCCTGCACACAAATCTCATGTTGCCATGCAAGAAATTCGTGATTTAGGGTTTGAATTACTAGAACACCCCCTTATTCACCCGATTTGGCTTCGTCCGACTATCACCTCTTTCCTCAACTGAAAAAAAGTTTAAAAGGTCGTACATTTTCTTCCAACGAGGAGGTAATAGAAGCAAGAAGAAATATTTTTTTTGAAAGATCTAAAGGCGTTGCAGGTTCGCTGTAATAAATGTATCCAATTAAGAAGAGAAGATGTTGAGTAATAAAATATTTTGACATTGAAATTTTGTTTGGTTCTATAGTAGGCTAAGAATTTTTCAATATATCCTCGTAAAAACGGTACTTGCTTTGTCTTACTTACATCGTTTAATAGAAAAAACTGATCTAATCGATCAGCGTATTCTACAAAATCGTCACCTGGTACAAAATTTTCTACGTGTCTTAACATTTTTATCTACACTTGGAATGCAACCTTCAACACTTTCTATACTTCTTATCTTTTAATGTCGTCTTTCAATATCCACTTTAAATAACTATTCACCTCTTAATTATTTTTAATTCATAACTTAACTTCTATGACACTCTCACAGAATCCTCGTCGCCAATTTGTTATGGATTGCTTTTCTAATAATGAATACTCTTTTCCTTTATACACCTTTATTAAATTCCTTAATCCCAAATTTAACATTGACAAAAACTGACTAACTAATTTTCCATTTCCCTCTATTTACGTTTGACGCTTGCGCTTCTAATAATATACATAACAAGGATTTAAAATCAAAATATTTGTTTCGTTTGAAATTGCAGAAAAGTTCGTTTTTTAAAACACCTCAATAAATGAATCTTTAAAATATTTTTGCATTTGAAAGTATTTGAATTTTAGAAAATAGCACACTAATTTTGGAGAAGGTAATGTGGGTTGTGATGATCATACGTTTGGTGACGTTTTTATGATAAAAAAATTATCTTGACGTCACCAATCCCTGCTTTATTTTCTACCACAATTCCCCAGCTGTTAATTTTCACTAAAATTGTAGATAAGAATGGGTACAAATTCGCCTGTTTTCATTAGTTATACTGACTTAAAGCTTTCTCTGCCTTTGACTTCAAATCCAGAACTATTTCAACTTGTTTAAATGTACCCGACCGACCGCCTAAACCTAATTTTTCTCTTGATATTCTGTTTAAATACTATTGACCACCGCCTGAACTTTTTTTTAGTACAAACGTCTTAAAAATTCCAACTCAAAATAAATTCTTAAGAATCTGACGTTTCTGCAAGTTGAGATTTTACAGAGTAAATAATTGCTTTTGTGCATCTTATTTTTGACAAATCTGACACTTTTGAAAAAAATTTGACAAATTTCCAAAACTGTCAAAAATTAACAAATTTTCCGGGAAATTTTTAAAAGTCCAGAGTCAATAATGTCTTGTAATGGCACATAAAAACTTGGAAGGGCTTTTGAGACATCTTGTTTGCTTGAAACTTGGTTTATTAGGTATAGAAAAAAAGCAATCACAGCTTGACATTGACATGTGCTTATCGATTTTCTTTCACTTGATAATAGTAATAATATTGCATATTTTTATTAAACAATAAATAAAGTTTTTAGTATCAAACAGTATGAATTTTACTAAAAAAAAATTCCAAGTATAACGATAGTAAAAATAAAATTTGAAAATACCAGAATACTTTCATGAGTTTAAAAAATTTGATATACTGAATAAAGCGTTTTTTAAATATATACTAATGGACAAATAAACTAATTAAAGTTATTTTGTTTCAATAATAAATTGAAAAACATAAAAAGTCACTTAAGTACTTAGTCAAAAGATTGTTTGTTTTTAGCATTAATTGAAATGTTTTATTTTAGACGTAAACAAACACAAAACTGAAATTTGTGTTGTTTCTTTTTATTTTTAAATTAAGTACTAAATTAAACAAAACATAATTTCAATTAACTTTGAGGGTTCTTACTAATTGGAATGGAGAATAAATACTTGAAATAATTTCAAATTTGTGCTTATACTTAATATTGTAATAGCTCCGTTGAATACAGATAATAAAAAGAAAAATATAATAGCCGCTGCACGAATGGAATATAAAAGAATATCTTTTCTACGAGAAGAAAAGAACAAATGTCCCTAGTAAGCAACATAAGTCTTTTTCAATTCTGAGTTAAATTCCTACAGCCTCGGTTTTATTTCCTCTCCCATTAGAGGCGGTGGAACTACTGAATATTTAATTTTTATTCTCGTGTTTGCTTGTCCATCGGTTTTATTGGCTGCGGGGTTGATTCACACTCTTACTAGGTATTGCAATGTTTCAGTTTCTCCTTGCGCTGTTAGTCATTTTCATTATTTAACGTTCCTAATGGAACTTTTTAAATTATGTTCTTGCATTAAGAAACTAAAAGTTGGTTGTTGTAAGTAACATTTATAAGTGTATCCGCAAGATGTTGATTTAATTCGACAGCAGTCATTTATTTTCTTGGAGAAGCTGCATTGCAAGCACATTTGCTACCACCTAGACTGGCGAATTTAAATTTCCCAAAGGATGTCAGCTAGGCTTCCTAGACAGGTAAAAAACGTTTAATAGATGATACTCTTTGAGTAAATGTTACATAATATGGTTGAGAAATCAATTTTCTTCTTAAGCAGAAATGATGATAGGATTGGATGCAGGATTTGTAAAATACTACCTCGCGCTTGATTTGTTACCCTTGGTATAGTTATTGTTGTACAATACTAGTGATTAGTATCGTTTTTAATTTAAAATAGCAAAAGCATTCGCATATTTAATTTAAATTATTCTAAAAATATTAATTAGTTTCCATTTTGTGGAACCATTTGCAACAGTTATAAATATGTTTCCGTAGTAAAAAATAAATAAATAAATAATTAGACGAGGTAGTGAAAACATTTATTTATGAATTAAAAATAGTTACTTAATTGACAGATATGGTTTTTTCTCTCAAAAACAAAATCAATTAATTATTAATGTTAACAATAATTTAACACAGAAACAAAGACGTGATTCCTCTATTCCCACGGTTGAGATAGAAAAAAACGGCAGTAGCTCTAATGTCAACCTCAATTGTTGGGGAATTATTAACTCTTGTTGTAAATAGCGTAAACGTTTTTCACCTTAAGAAAGAAAGAATTGTCTTTACAGCAAGAACCAAACTAATATTGTTTGTTACGGTTTATTTGCAAACTAATTAAAAAATTAAATCAGTGTTGAAACCCTGGCCCGCAGCTCTGTAAGTCGATAAGGGATTGTGGGTGTACTAACGAGTAATTAGATCAAAGGCTTTTATACTGTAAATAAGATAAATAATAGGGCGCCACCTAGTAGACCAGTAGAACATGTTGTGAATCTTCTAGTGCAACTACGATTTCTAAAACACAAAACAAACGGTAAGATAGTATAAATGTAATTTTTGTAAAACGACTAGACCAATAAAAACACATAAAAATATACAATAATATAGTGTAGGTAAAAGCACCATACGAATTATTAAGATAATAGTTAAATAGAACGATTTGTTCTTCTAAGAATACAGGTAACCGCTTGGAATACGCCACTGAAATAGAACGTGGACGCAGTATAAATTTGTAATTGCTTTGACAATCAGCTACGTAAATTTTATACACCAATACGTGTGGTGGTATTTAATGACGTTAAGTTGAAGCAATAAAATTACGTAGGGTACCGGTACCCGTCAGCACATCTAAAGTAATACAAAAGTGGATTTACATTAAACGTATTTTCACATCATCAATTAACAGTGCGCAAAAGTTAGGTTGTTAAATTTACGTCGGTATACTGATACGAACACTCGTATTATAAAAAGAAGTAGACAGGGTAAAAGAAACGAGATGTCCAGATATGGATAGCCATACCCGCCCTAAAGGATAAACTGGAGGTCATCGGTTATCTTTGATGAAATCCTTGACAGCAACGGAAAGTGGAACCAATTTTATAGCAATCGGGCTCCAAAGAATGATCAGAACAATTGGTAAACCATCTCAATTCACAACCTCGCTTGTAAATAATTATGTAATTGCTCCTATCTATATCCCGATAGGGAGTCTGCAACGTGTTGGTAAAAAATAGAGGAAAAATAGGAATTTTACAAAAGTAGAAGTACAGCAAGAAATGTTTATTCCTCAACCTAGTGGAACTTTTTTTTTAAGTTTTATATTTAATAGTAGATGATTACTAAATCCGGATTTCTCAAGTCTAGAATTTCGAAAGTACGACACTTTTGTACGACAACGTTTAGGTAAAGAACAGACGTGCTGTTCAATTTGTGTTCAACTCGTGGAGTTGCAAACTTCCTATACAACGTTTTTACTATAAGTGATTGCTATAGGAATGAACAAAAGCAACTGTAATTGCCTAAACCGAAAGTCACTTTTATGACGCTAAAAAGTGAATTCCGTCACATGTTGTTAACAAAGCGTAAAGCGCCCAAAACTAAGATAATTTTAGGTTATTAAAACTGATGTTCAAGTACAGCTAAAAGTTATTTGTATAACACGGATTACTTGTTATGGAATCTAAAAACTAATGTTGTTAGTTTTGTATTTCTGGTCTTGATTAGTTATTCAACAGGAGTACCATATCTTTTAGGAATATCTTTTTGTTTTTTTAGCATGTCCAAAGAAAGTATCAACCCATTTATAATAATCGACAACCTGTCTTAACGTTAACGTAGTTTTTCTTTATTAATGTTTAATTATTTCCAAATTCAAAATCTCTAACGAGTTCAAAATACATATTTGAAAAATTAAAAAACTATGTCAGCACAAGTTGCTTGACAGGGTCGGCCTAGTAAGCACTAAACCGTCCGTCTAAATTATGCATAATTTGTAGGTCACTATTAACATTCTTACAAAGACATGATTGACAACAATTATATTAAAATAAAGTAATTACGCTTGAAAATTTACTTAACACTTAAATGAAAACATTAATCTAAGTACGTTAGAGGTTTTTTGTATAGGTATTAAAAAATTAATACTGAGATAACCGCTGAGATACCTACCCGTAGCTCTGTGTCGTAAAGTGAGTGGCAGAAAGAAAATCAAGAACATAGATAAAGACTTTTAAAGCGGCAGCGGGCGCTACCTACTAGATTCTAGTAATTATCCTTAAGAAAATTAAAACAAACAAACTTGCAGAATAAGGACTAGAGAGACACCAACAATTTTTAAATAATAAGAGACACAAATGTACAAGTTATCACAGTTAATAATAATCACAGTCTGATAAAATAAAATTTAAATTAAAAATAGATGCCACGAGTTTATTTAAGCGTCCGACATAAAAAATAAGTGACTAGACTTATTTGCGGTATATCAGTGTATATTTACAGAAACATATGGCTAGACTGGTAATCTTTGTGATATCAGATAGTTTTCTAGAGCGACAACCTAGGTATCGGTGACCACAAGAGTTAAAGTTCGTACTGCATTCCTATCAAATTTTAATACCCACCGTGAAATTTCTTTGTACCATTATAGACATTAATATTGGCGTTTACAAAGAAAACATATTCGATAGTAAAAAATGTTAAAAAACTCGCAGAAAAAAATATTCCAAAAAAAAAATAAAATGGAGATATAGCCACATGTTGAGTGGGGATTAACACTCCACTTACGGCGTTTACCAAACGTTGCTGAATTAAACGAGTTTTTTAAGGTATTTTATAGACACTCATAAGAACATACCTAACAACTATGTACAACATTTTACCGGATTAATTACAAGTTCTATTGTAATTATTTAAAGGAGTTCGTCCCACACACGTTTGCACACGCCAATTTTTGCACGCATAGGATTATTAGCCAGATATATTAAAAAGTACGTTTGGTTGTCAGTCACCAGGAGCCAAAAGCACCGTAAACAACAATAAATTTTTAAAAAACAGTTTGAAAAGAACTACCCGAATAAAAATTATGACCACAAATAACTAGTGCGAAACTAAATATAATAAACTTTGTTAAGTTCTTTTCCAGTAGAAGTTGACCCCAAAATTGGAATACTTTTTCTCGTTGTAAGGTAATTTCAATGCGTTGAAATACGAACTCAGTTGCACGCTCTTTGTCAGTCGCAGTAAAAGTTTATGTCGACTAGTTTTCAAAAAGTTAAATCCATGTCTCCAAAATACACCGGAGGTTTCGATTCCGACGGGAATAAAAATGACCATGGAGCAATTCATAAATATCATACTTTGTCAATTTATCAATTTTTCTTAAATTTGCAACGGATTTAGAATGTTATAAGGTAGAAAAAACATATTAAGAGGTAAAAGTGTGAAGTGAGTAACTACTGTTACTCCTAGACCTCTCTTAGAAATAAATTTCAAAAATGGCTAAAACTGAAAACATAGACCAATACCATGTCTAACCGTTGTACAAGATTCGCTTATCTGCCCTTTATGTTTTATGAAATATTAATTTTTCAGTAGATTCAAATTTTCGTTGCTAAGACCTGAAATTATTTTTTTTCTTAAACATGGTAAGAAATAAGTACACCACATTTCGTAGTAGAAGACTGTTACGGTTTATTTGTAAACAAACTCAAAAATATAGCAGTACTAGAAGACCTTGTCGACAGTTTCTCTTAATCGGAAGTAGTCGTGGGCTTATTGAGAATCGTTAGAATAAAGACTTTCACACTGCACGAATAATTTATAAGGCGCCACCTAGGATTGCGTATAAAAGATATTCTAAAGCCATTAGAAACTTGTAGACACAGAAACAAACTGTAAGTTGATAGAAATATGTATATAATTATAGCAATTACACACACTCAACACACAGAAATACATAGACACACCAATAGATAATATCATTTAGAGTTAATAGCAAAATATGGTTATAAACTAATAATAACTCACGAGAACGAGTTAAGACACAAGTAATAGTTTAAGGCACAAACGCCCAAATAGGTTAACGTATTATAAAATTTTGACAGTCCTAGCACCTATTATTCCATGCAAGCGATTCATCGAGTTTGCGTGACAGATATTGTTTTGAATGTACTTGACAAAATTTACGGAGAGTACCGGACCTTGACTGATTTATTTAAGTAGTTTACACAATTAATCAGATACTTAAAAAAATCTTGCTAGTTTATAGGCTCTTGTTAAATTTACAGCCGCAGTACGTATACATAAAACGAGACAAAATTTATAAATGACATGCATAAAAGAATTAACTAAGCTTGTATATATAGGAAGTATTCGGTGTTTGACAGGTAATAGGCAGATGTGACAGCTTTTGTATCCAAATCCAGTATTTATTATCCCATGAAGAAAAGGAAAGACAAAGATAAACTCCGTTGATAAGAGTTGCTGGGCTGCTTACAAAAAACCAGATACAGATATATCTTGAGTGATGTCCTTGACAAGAAAAAAGTAAGTTCAAATTTTAACACTAATGATAATACCTGACACAACCTCCTTATTTTATAATTTTTGGTTTATTATCAATGCCAGCATAACCATAACTAATCCATTACTTAACGAGTTTATAGGAGAAAAAGAGCACATACGAAGAAACCAGCAAGTACACCAAAAAACAAAAAAAAAGTGTCTGCAATTGATAGAAACCGTGATAGCAAATATTTCATTAAAACAAGAAAAAGTAAAAAGGTACTTACACATGAACAGTAAGTGAAAACTTATTCCCTAATTTGTACCGGATGATGTTGCTTTAATTTATACTACTCAGCACATATCTTCCTGTTTGAATTTGAGCTAATGTTACAAGTACACCTTTCACAACGGTCAGCAAATAGGAAATAAAAGTAGGTCTTCCGCGACCGGCTAATAAAAAAATTTTTCGGAAAAATCGAGCCAAATTGTCGGAATTGCCCATCTTAAATAACTAAAATCTCCAGATGAATTTACAACACAAAAAATCATCTTCAACGCATTAGTGTAAACACGGCTGTCTATACTGTAGGGACAAATTGGTCAACAAATCAATTTTTAATTCCGGATTTTTGTTTATATGCAAAATAATACCGTCACAAAATGTAAAATTTTACTTGGAAACCGAAAATAAAATAAAAATTAGGGCATTGTATTTAAAATAACAAAGTTGGTATCAACTTCCAGTATAACAAAAAATTACACCGCTACGAATATATTCGCAGTGAGTAAACCATGTCTATTTGTATAAAGTCACAAGTTTTTAGTTGAATCGGTTTTTTCGTTCTCATTATTCGTCCAACATGCTATCGTCGAGACACACCCTGTATATATTTTTAAAATTTTTGTTTATTTAGTAAGTTGGCATTTTTTCAGCCCCAATTTAACACTTATGAAACAAAATCAAAATTAGTACATTATTGTATTTTTGTCACTTATTTCATTGAGTTTTATATTATTGTAAAAGGTGAGATCATAGAAATTTGTTTAATTTTCTTAATTAAAGTATGAGCAATGGATACCTGTTAAATAATTAAATTAATTTAGTTATTAAAATATAAATCTAATAAATTAAATTATAAGTTAAGGAATTTGAAAATGTTTTGGTACGAATAATTTTAATCATAAAAAATTAATTAAAACAAAGCTCTTTATAAAATTGTTAACAGTTAGATACGTTTGTGAGTAGTTGTGTCAAAATTAACTTTTCCAAATTCAAGTAATTATTAAACCATGTTTCTCTTTTACCTCCTTTGTGGCTCTCGGGCTTTAAAGTACTTTGCTATAATATTTCACTAAGACATGACTAATTTTGTTTTACATTTAAATCCTAAATGATTAGGTTTGAATAATGCAGTTGTTGTGCTGAATTTTATAACTGTATTTAACGTAAACATAATATCATCAATATTTATTAAGCCCCAGTTAATCATTTTCATTAAAAATCTACTTAATAATAATTAGATTTTCAAAATTTTAATTTAGGCGTGTAATATACATATAACATGTTGTTACGGTTATTAAATAAACATAATTAAATTTAACGGCTTGTAAAACTGACAAACGGATAGTTGGTAGCGTTTATTGAAGTGCATACTAAATGCACAAACACTAGTTGAATATATGTTCTTTAAAATATCAATAGAGCTATATGTGATTCAATGTTACATAAATGCACTTGTATAAACATTTAATTTTTATCTATACAGCAAAAAACTTGACCCAATGTAAATTAGATTTCTATTTACTTTGATATTCTTTTTCTTATGTTTGGTGTAGAATAATGAACGTAAATATGGCAATGAATTAAAAATAATTAAATAAATATTGTTTACTGGAATTTAAATAACTTCGTATTATGTCAGAAGTTATGTTAAGTTCAATGAACTTAGTAGTATAGTTATGCCGATCCTGGCTTACTGGCAGAAGTGCAAAACTGGCAAAAGAGGACAAAACCAAAAAAAAGTGCTAAAGTTTGCTCTTCGTTTTGATTATTTTATGTTTTCATCATTAATAATAAGAGTATTAATTAAATTTTATGGAGAAACTGATTATCCTCCAATGAGAAAATAACCCGGAGTTAATATATTGTTTACGGTGTTTTCTAATGGACACAGTGGTCGCAAATTTAAATATGCTTTAACCTAAGAAAGAAATGTCGTTAACTCATTATGTGTTAATGTTGGATATCCGCTGATACCTCATTGATTTTATTGCGGCTTCCTATAATCCTCTGTAGTGAGGAGTTGCAGGAGAAATAAAATACAACTAAATATTACTAGTCGCTATGGGGTCTTGTCACTTTACTAGACTATTTGTAAACTTTTTTTTTAATTAGTTTGCTCACTCTTACGAAACTAATTCCATTGTTATTGTATATGTGACTGCATTGACCTTTTCTGAGTGAAAATTGCCTGAATGTCGTCATAAATCCTTCTGTAGTCATGCTGCTGATTACTTTCAAGTAAACTGCTTTAGTTGATAAACGTATGAGTAAGGCAGTATGTTGTTTGTATGACTTGTGGCTTCATCCTTTTAAAGTTTTAATTCGATTGGTCTTGCCTAGTCAGCTTTGTATAGAAAAATGGTGGTAATGCTGTTATTCTTGCACCTGGTAGATTGTTATTGATTTCCTCCTTAAACATATGATGCATCCTTGCAGATACTTTAGAAGGACTACAACAACTAATAGATAATATTGTAGATTCAAAAGAACAACATGGCTTGAAAATAAATACATTAAAAACAAAGGTAATGGTTGTTAATAGAAATTCAAACTTAAGAGCCAATATACAAATACGTAATAGTCTGATACAAGAAGTAAGAAAGTTTAAATATCTTGGGTCGTGGATTGCGCAGGACCTGGACCCTGAATCTGAAATACGAGCACGGTCTTGTAAGAATAAAAAAATTGCTAATAAATCCCACCTTGTCACTTGATACTCGATACCGTACCGTAAAAAATTATATATATTCTATTCTTCTATATGGAACAGAATCTTGGACAATGGAAAAAAAACCTCAAACACATATATATAGAGGAGAAAAATATCAATTTTTGCGAGTAATCATGGAAGGAATAATAGAAGGAAAAAAAGGTCCTGACAGACGAAAATGTTTATGGCTAAAAAACGTAAGAGTTTTAGATACACATACCCAACTGAAAACTGCAATGAATAGAGAAGAGTTTGCTTACATTGTCGCTAAGCTTCAGTAATGAAGAGGGCACTTAAAGAAGAAGAAGATATAATGTTTCTTATTGCTTCTTTTCCTTTTATTATGCAATATTTTTTTTAAATGTAAGCTGTAAACCCACCGGGGTTGCTTAGCGGAGAACGGTTACAAGAGCGGTATCTCTGTGTTTAATGCTTTGCGTAATAACGGGTTCTGGTTGATGTAAAGAAAGTTAACGCACAAAACTTTCAAACAACATATATTGTGCACACTAAGAAAATTAGATGCCAATAATATACAACAATTACTTACAATAAACGATTTATGAATATAACTTGTGTGAGTATTTTATCCAACAATTCAAAATGTTAAACAAACCAAACTAATTCAATAACGGCTGCTTTAACATTGAAAATCACAATTCCAGCTCTACAAAATAAATCCAATTACTTTGTCAACGTATAAATTAAACAGAAAAACGGCACGCTATAAAAATTAACATAAACAACGGCTCCTAAATAACTTAAACGAAACAATTCTGTCTTCAGTTAAAAACCAAACAATAAAACGGAAAACTACTTCGGAAAGAACGAGAAATAAAGAACGAATTCTAAGAGTTGGGATCACAGCCACATCCAACTGCGGTTGATATAGGCTACAGTCGATCTACCTCCAATAATTTATCTTGCTGTAACAAACAGGGTTAATCGGCTGAAATTTAAGTGTGATTATTAATAAATTTAATTGTACGCATGTGTCAATTAAATTCCCGTGAGTTGAAGTTCGGTTCAACTAATATCTGGAGCTGTTGATAAGACTCTTTTATTTACAGGTACGGGTTATTAACCAAGAAAAGTTAATTGGGCAGTGTGCTTAAAAATACAATTTGGAGATAATGTTATTTATCTACGGCAATAGTTCAGGACAGATATGGAGCTATGCCTCTAGGACGACGCGTCTGAGGTTTTATGCAGATGAAAGCACTAGAAACGTTTTCAGCTTTATCTAACGCTCAACCGTATCTATCGTAAAATATTACGAAAACAAGAATCACGGGAGACGATTTTACACTCGTTGCACACAGGGCAATTTTAAGGTTCAAAGTTATAACAAACTGGATGTAGGATAGGATTGGACGTGGTGTATTAAAGCATTTATCGACTCGTCGGACTCGTGTCCAGAGACGGTTCGCTTGGCTAGAATTTGTATTCTGCACGTAACACCAGGTAAGGGGATGTTCTTAATGCGGACACTCAAAACGGATAAATTACAGGTATACCGAATTAGGTTAGCGGTTATTTCAGGTAAATATTGGAGCTATTTTTATTTTAATATTAAACGGCAAGCGGTTTCTAATCATCCATCTAGAGTCTTTAGAATTAAATTGTTTTCCTCTTTCGTAAGAGGACAACAAATGTGTCTTCTAATGCTGGGTTTTCGCTTTTAAATGTTTCATTTTATTCTCTATTTGTGGACGTTTGTGTTGCTTTGACCAATGTTCTGTTACGGTTATACTTCTCCGAATTTAGGACGTATGTCATGAGCCGTCTTAGAACGTGTGTCGCAAGTAGTATGGTGCGACGAAAGTCGTATTTGGCGTAAATGTTGCTAATTTTCCATTGGGAAAAAAATTACCGACTATATTTTGCAGACATACAGCAGACATTTTTTTTTTCGTTTGATGCACGCGGGTCTTTAGAATATTTCTGGAACTAAAATTATTTGATGTGGGTTTTAAGAGTTTTAATACAAATTGGCGTTTAAGTTTAATCTGGCTTGATTCACCATGAGTATATTGTGTTTCTTTCCTAATTGCATTAATTCTAATTGCTTCATATGCTTTTAGTACGTTGTGTCCAACCTTATAGGCGCATTGCGTATTGTACTTGGGTAACGATTGATGGAGCTGGAGTAGCTAATTAAGAACCTTTCCTATAGATAAAGGACAACACCACAGTTTTTCATTAATTAAGTTGCAGGCCACCTGTGAATATCACGTCTACTAAGGTTAGTTATGCTGCATACTTCCAACGAAGGAGTCAACTGTTTTCTCTTTTTTCCGCACACCACTGTAACGGATCATAAATAATCCGTCTGTAAATATTCAAATTGCATCATAAACGCGCCCAAAATATAACATTTCCGTTCATTCAAATGAATCAATGGGATAATTTTAAATTAACGCGATGACAAAAAAGGAATGCGCGGCAGTAGTTGGTAGGGGGATTGATGATGGTGAACGACTAATTGCGCGGCCATGATTACTTAGCCGTTTTGAATGGGCAGAATACAAAAAGTTCGGGGTTTCTGGTGTAAGTAAATACACATCAGAAAATCACCCCTATTGGAGTAATTTATTGCGAACAACGCGGTGAAGTGCTTTAGATGAAATAAGTGAAGTACGCGTATTAAATGCGATTCGAGTTCTGTTATATTTTCGGTTGTGCGGAAAATAGAAAACGTTGTATTCCTCATGGAATACAAATTATCAGTTATTCAGTTGATAATCCAGATAAATTGAACATAGCGTAAGCCATCACGGGAATCGAGCGTTGACTTCACCAACATACAAGATTGTGCGATACCGTTTTGGCCGATTCAGCGCGTTTTCTTAAAGGATGGTTGCTACGTTTTAATAAAGAAAATATTGCTGTTCATCGGGAATCGAATACCCAAAGTCATAACGCATCCTCGAGTTGTTCTTGGCTTCGAATAAAGAGGAAGAAAAAAAGGTATTTAGAATTTTGATTATTCCCAAACAGTTATCGAATGCATTTAGAACAGATGTGCTTAAAGAGTAGATTTTAAGCGTTGTAAATTATATGACTCATTGTTTCCACCGTGCGGTTAATGCACTTTATTTAGATTAAAGCTAGTTCCCGGAATCAAAACAAAACGATTAGCTCATCAGTAACATCGTTTTGTTGTGATATGTAGCGTTTTGTTGTGACCATTTTGTGTTTGGTAGTTTATTCGCGATAATAAAGTGAACTAGATAAAAAAACAAAATCCAGTGACGTTGTTCAATAAAATCACTAAACTGTATTTAGAGTTGAAATTCCCAGGAGAATGTCCTATGGAAAATATTAGTAATATTTGAAATACCTCCTAAGAGATGAGCAAATAAGTTCCACGTTGTTTAAGAGACCTTATTTGTTCAATTATATAACGGAGCCAATCGTGCATGCTAACATGTTTATTTTATTTTTGTTCTTGTCTTTGTGTTTTATTTAATATAGGTGTTTGTGTTATTTTGACATATTGTATTTCATTCCAACTACTGTCTAGGTTAAGTTTAGGCAGGTAAGTTCTGAATGGGTGAGATAACTGATTGAGATCACCGAAGTGTGAGAGGACACTCAACGGAGTTACCTTGAATTCAAGTAGACGTAATATTAAAGGGGTTTTCCTACCTACAGGTGCTTTGAGAAAGGGAGTACTCATGATTCTGAGCTATGCTGGCGCGATTTTGAGTTTGGTAATACGCTCGAACCCATAGTCGTAACACACATTTTATCTAGGGGCAATTATAAGTTTCCTATAAACTTGAGGCCGGATTGGGAGGCCGGTTACACCACCCTTAAAAGAAATCCCTGGGTCTATCTAACTTCACTAATCTGTCGATACCGTCGCTTGCAGAATACTTTCATTCTCGGAACTACACACGACGATTAGTACTTAAGCCACTTATTTATAATAATCATGCATATCAAGCTCAAGTACATATGACATAAAACGGGTCGATAGCTAATATTTAAGTAACTTTTATTGGTGTACGCTCATCACCCGGAAGTTTGTTTTTAATCAGCACAATAAGGGCGGGACGCTTAATTTAGAGCTGTTGTTGTGGACGCAAAAGCTCTTTTTGGTTTGCGGGAGGTACTAACCCCTTTTTTTTCTAGTTTAGATTTAGTGTAACTTACCGTGTTTAAGTTATATGTGTATGCAGAGCTTTAATAGCAGCCAATTCTTAATTTGAATGTTAATATAAACTCAAGCGTTTAGCTAAAGTTTACCTAAAATTTGACACCTTAACTAAGAGTCTTATTTATCGTAAGCGAGGCTGTTGCTTACGCACGTAACTATATGCGACACTCTCTCTATTTCTGTCACATTTTCCTAATATTTTAAGATTTGTTTGTTATACTGTATTGTTTGTCTTTCTCTCTCTGGTTTGTGTTTGATTTAGCATATTAGTTTTTAAGTAAAACTTGTTGATCTTCTGTTGCTCGGTTTTATTTCTTTCTTTATCTAGCAGGTGACGCCTTGTTAGACCAGCAGTATAATTCTTTATAGTTATTTAGGAATCCAAGCAACTCTCCGACAAAGCCGGATTCTGCTGCTCTAACTACTATAAATATTTTTATTCTCCACTAATTTAGTGCGTTACATCGAGCCACATGTAGTCGGTTCAGGTGTAGAATGACACATAGGTGTACTACTCAACTGTTTGTTGATCCTATGTTTTTTTTTGACGCATCGCAGATTTTATGAAATTCTATGGATTTTGTTTACTTTGTGTAGTTAATCGACCTACACATTTTGATTTCTTCCACATTTTTTACTTATTTGGAAAATTTTATGTATTTATGTTTTCTGGTACGTGCATTAAGATAATATCATATAAACATGCAGCCATCTATTAATGTTTTTTTTCTATCCTTTCTATTTTTTGTCCCTGCTAGTACTAATATATCTACTCATGTTTACTGAAACTTGTGTATAACTTCTTCTTCTTTTCCGCTAAGCTTCTTCTAATCTAGATTCCAAACTTCTAAATTCCCTATTCATTTTGTGTCGTCTTTACTTTTTTATCAATTTGACTAATTATTTCTCCTTTCCTATCTTCTTTAGTCATTTTTATTATAATTTTTTTGAGGCATTTTTATTTTCTTTGTTGGTTGTAATCCATATCCTTTGTTACTGCCAGATTTTTATCGTGACCATCCTGCGTATCTATACTTATGAATATTTTGTACAGTTGTTATCTGTTCCTCAAAACTTGTTTTCTTTTGCAATTTCTCTGTCATCGTTCTTTTAAGTATATTGTTTTCATGTTTGTTGTTCTTTCTCTTTTTCCCTTGTCTGATTTGTTGATTATAAGTCTACTATAATTAAGTTGTGCTCTGTCTCCTTTATATCTCGCGTTTTCATTTGTGGAATTAACATTTTTCTTTTCTCTAATACCTCCTTGAAGTAATTTTCATTGATCTATATGTCCGTTTCTTGAGATTATTTGCATTTTTTTGTATTATACTTTTTTCTGCCTTTAGATAACTTAACCAAAATTGACCATTGATTAGTGTAAACATAACGTGCGCTAAAAACAAAAACAAAATAAACGTCCTCATTTAAATGTTGACGAAATAAATAAAACAATTGGAATAATAGAAGTTGGAGTAAGACCAGTTGACGTAGCGGAACGGCTAGGTTTAACCCAGAGCGTAATTAGCCGACTGTGGCGACGTTATAGAGTAATCCCAACATCTTAGAAGAAGACGGGCATCTATTGCTATTCAACAGCGGTACATCATTTTTCAGGATCGTCGACAGAGTTTACAATTTGCTATTGGGTTAAAATCGTATCACTAGGTGGTACATAACGTGACAGTCCACAGCAAACTCATCCGGCGTCGTTTATGTGAAGTCGATCTTTACTCTAGACTCCTCTTAGAGTTTCACCGCGTAAATTAGGCTCGAAAACACTTCAACTGGACTCAAGAGCAACTGTCGACTATATATTTTTTGACGAATCGTAATTCGGATTATGACCAGATACTTGTGGATTAAGAGTCTGGCATCAGCATGGTAATGCAGCAAGGTTACAGCATGCCCAAGAAGTACAAATCTACCAAGGTGGTACTACAATGATATGGACGAAAATTATGCTGGGTAGGAAAATTGATCTCTTTATTCTTAAATTCTGAGCAATGTATCCAGAATATTCTTGAACCTGTTGTTTAACTTAACCTCTTGCAGAAGCAAACTACATGTGGCACTAGTTGTTGGGCAAATAAAAAAGAATTAAAATCTTGCCATAGTCAGCTCAATTTTTAGACCTTAATCTTATTGAGCATTGAAGTAAAATTCTTCAGAAAAGAGGCCTGCCACTTATGGCCGCTATTCAAAATTGACGCTGTCAGAACTTTTTTTATCCCAAGAAGATGTACGATGGTTTTAAACTCTCGAAAAGAATCCATTCTTTATTAATTTCTTAATCTTCAATTTTTTGATTTAATACAAGATTAATTTTAAATTGCGGATTAGTTCCATTCTGTAAAATTTTTAGTTTTTAATTAATACATTATTATTATAAATATGTTAATCATTGGTTTAAGCTAATTTTACTAATAGCTTACTTTACATTTAACTTTCAAAACCAAAATGGGGAAAAAAAAACATAAAAAATATTTTATTTTGCATATCTTTAGGTTATGTTGAAGTTTGTATGTTTAGTTACTTTCTTATAAATTGTGACGATAATTTTCTCCCAGTAGGTTATGCATTGTTTTATGTATTCGTAGTTTGCTCTCGTCTAGCACAAAAATGAAGATAGAGTAAGATCTTTAATTTTTTACGGTGCCACTAAATTACTACAATAGAGAGGGAAAAAAGAATAACGACAAAGAAAATTTAGGGCAGCCCAAAATTCTTCTTGTCCCAAAAATGATAGTCTTTCCCGTACGAGAAAGAAGAGCAACAAATTCAGGAGCAAGGAAACACCCTGTATATAAGTCAAAATATATAATACAATATATCTATTAAATAAATATGGTCTTGTAGGACCCCTTCTTTGTAAAGGTAGAAAGGACAAGCTACTTAATGTGCTGTGATTGCCGACGTTTTGCCCTTCATTGTAAGGGCTTTTTTAAGGCTTTTACAGATATGAGTTAGACGTTGACAATTACAGCACATTTACGGTTCTACAAAACCGAGTTTATAGCTAATTTTTAAATAAATTATTTTTGCGACTTTATTGTGCCTGTTTGTGTATTCACGTGGTGCTAGAATCTTACAGCCGCTTATGATATGCTCGACATTCTCGTTACTCTCTCCACATACACGGTATTGTGCTGAAGTTATTTTAGGGTCTTTGATTATGTTTTTGAGGTAGGATCTTGTGGGTATAACTAGGTCTTTAATAGCACATATAAATCCTTCTGTTTCTGGAAAGATGTTACCTTTTAGCAGCCAGTTGTGGGAAGCGAATTTATCGATGTTTTCGTCTTCTAGGATGTATGGGTAGCGTCCGTAGAGTTCTTTCTGTTTACACTAAATTTTTAACGCTGTAACAAAGTAATTAGGGTCGCAGTCATATTTTATGTCATGTAGCCTCAGTAGAGTGTACCGTTGGTCTAGATCTACGAAAATCGTGTGAATAGGACAGGTTTCTATCCTCTTGTGGAAGAATCTCCTCAACAGTTCTATTTGATTCTTATGGCGTAGTAGTAGAAGGTGAAACCGCTCCTTGCATGCCTTGGGATGGTGCTTTCGGTGTCGTGTAAAACATATCCGTATTAATCTTGTCTAGCTCCGTTATCCTCCATCTAACGACACCAAAGCTGTACGAGACTACTGGTACGGTATAGGAGTTGATGGCGGTTACGGTGTTCTGTGCAGATAGCTTAGTTCTCAGGATTTTCTTCAATCTAGTTTTGAGTGCTTCTTTGATATTTTCTTTGGCGGCTTTTATTTCTATTCTACGGTTCTGCACGAAACCAAGATATTTATATGTTTCGTCCCTCGACATGGTTGAAACAATTCCTCCTCCAGTCTTCTAGGAAAGCTCATGTTTTTGGGTTCTCTGCCAATTGCCTACAGTTGATTTTACAATTATCAAACCCGAGTCTCAAAGGGATATGTTATAGACTCTTCTTTGGTAAGCTTTTTTGTATTTGCTCAGCTTACTTGCTGTAACTTTTGTTTCCCTTTTGGTTGTATTACCTTCGCTGCTGTTGATTGATTTATTTATTGTTATTATTATTTGTCTTCTCTTTCTTATCGGAGTTCATTACTATTTATCGGCTTAAAGTAAAATGATAGATCTATTTAATTAGTTGGTAGGTTCAGAAATTTTCTCACTATGTTACAGGTGTTTAAAAGAACTGATTTTTGTATCTGAGTTATTGACGCTACCAGCGAGTGTTTTTAGTACAACTCCAGTAGTAGAGATAACTATGAGTACAATAGTTACAGAGTCTTGTTGCCACATTTTCGTATTTCGTCGGCTAGCGAATTGTATTTATTTAGTTTTTCTCCATGTGCCTGTTGTAAATTATGTGTATTGGGAACTGTGACATCAAAGATAAGTTTTCTTCTAATTCTTTAATGTGAGGATTATATTCGGGTGGTTGGCGAGTATGGTTCTATCTGTTATTACAGAGCAATCCCAATACAGTTTGCATTATTGGTTTTCAAGAACATATTCTGGGGAATATACGTAATACGGTGTTATTTTGTCGCATAGCTTGTAGATCGAAGCGAGCTTCAGGTGTATTATTATCGCAACCTGATCGTGTCTGTGCGTATAGTCTGTGGCTAACAACACCCGACATTTTGATGTTATATGCTGAATAGTTTCTGAAGCACTTGAGCATTGCCTACACGTATCACTGTAAACGCTCCTGTCTTTGACGATGTACTTCATATAGTTCCTAGTTGCCACAACTTAATCTTGGATGGCCATTACAAAGCCTTCAGTTTCTGGAAACAAACTCCCACTAGTTAACCAGTAATTTGACGCAGAAATCTCAAGCTCTCAACATGTGGGAATGTCTACCATGACGTACTTTTTGTTTCCACTGAGTGACTAGGTCTATGGTGGTCGGTTCAGCTACTTGCGTTTCTACATTGGTCAACGTGTGTTGTAGATCTAATGGGGTATAGTTGTTGTCAGAATCGACTATTGCTATATTTTTTTAGAATAATCACCTGTTTACTAGAGTCGCTTGATAGTGATGATGCGTCTTCCTCCTAGGTGTCTTAGAAGTGTAACTCTTTCAATGGCAGCTTTAGGATACTGAGCACGGAACTTGGTCAGGATGGTTCTGGTTTTCCTCTCCAGGTTATCTAAGTCCGTTTTTGTCCAACTTACTACTTTAAAAGTGTACGTGAGGGTAGGAATGGCCCACGTGTTTATTGCCTTGCAAATATTCCTACTTGATAATTTTGTTTTCAGTACAAGTTTGAGTCTTTCCTCGTATGTGTTCATAGCTTGCTCTTTGATCATTGTATGCTGTATACCTACGGTTAGTTAAACTCCTAGATATTTGTATTTCTTTTTTTCACGGAGAGGATCTATTGTTTCTCTGTCTTGCAGTTTGAATCCAACAGCATTTCTAACATCCTTTTTAAAACTGACAGTTCTGCATTTGTCCAGCCCAAATGACATACAGACATCTCTTGAGAAATCCTCAATAGGGTCTGAAGTTCAAAAGAAATTGATTCAAATCATCCATATAAAGGAGGTGTGTGATCCTTTGTTGTTGACTTTCTGTTTTTATACAATAACCAAATCCAGTTTCATTCAATATTCTTAATAAAGAATTCAAGGACATACAGAATACAAAAGTACTAAGGGAGTCTTTTTGAAACATGCCACGTCGGATCTGAATCTGTTCTGAAATAATACATTTTGTGTCGTTTGTTACTTTTAAAACGGTGCTCCCCTTGAGCATTAGTTGTCTTAAGAAAGATATTAGTTTTGGTTTAACTTTGTATATTTTCAGAACATGAAGTATCCATGAAACCCTTTCGTTTTTCTGCTATTACGTTTTTATTTTTGTAGTGTTGATATAATTTGTTGGATATACATGCTGTGAATAACTTATAGACTGTGGGCAAGCAAGGGATTGGTCGATACTTACTGGGATCTTGAGTGTTGTGATCCTTAGGCAATAAATAGGTAATGCCTTGGGTGATGAATTGGGGGATGGATGTAGGGTCATTGTAGAAATGGTAGAGATGCTATGAAAGAAGTTCGTGAGTGCATGTGAATCTTTTGTACCAGAAGTTTTGTATTTGATCAATGCCTGCGCTTTTGTTATGACATCGGATAAGGTTTCTATTTTTATTTGTATTGTAGTCATTTGAATGACATGTTTGGACTTCTGTTCTTTTTGCTCTATCCACAAACTTTCAGCATTGTGTTCAACTGGCTCCGACCATATTTGAGACCAGAAGTGAGTGATAGCTTCCTTTGTGGGCGATCCTTGAATGTTGGTACTTTGTTGTTTCGTTTGTAGATGTCTGTAGAACTGTTTTTTATTCCGGGAAAATAGGATATTTTCTTGTTTTTTTAGATTAAATTGCTTGTATCTACGGGGACGTTTAGATATTGTTTTGAGCTTCTGAGTCTGTGTATCTAGTACTTCTGCTATGGTTCGGTTCTCGGGGTTAAAGCTGCCATGAGTTTTCACCTTTGACATGAGAACATTGATTTTACAAACAAATTTTGTATGTCTATTTCCGGATGTGTATTGTAGTAACCTACCAACATCTTTACGAAGTTCTTCTATTTTTTCTTTAATCTATGAAGCCAGGGTGGTTCACTTCTTTCTCTCATGGATTGATCAAGGTTTCTCTATTTCAAACCCAAAAGTCTTCAAGGTAGTGTAGCAATATTTTCTTGTTTAAATACTGTGTATTATTATTACTACTTTTATTTATTAAAAGAGCAAAAAAACTTGCATGTATAGGACTTACTTTTGTAATTATTTTAGTATTTTAATATTCATTTAAAAATATTGTTGTAAACTAAAATCTATTTAAGTTAGTATAAGATATGTACATCAAACACATATTTACTGTTTGTATTTTTTTTTTCATTCTTTTGTTGGTTGGAGTGTTAGAACAGCATTCTGCTGAATCTCCCACCTTTTGTGTATATCCTTTTTTTTTATACACAATAAATATTATTACTGACGACTCACGAGGAACGTAGGTGGCGTCTGATATAAATCTATTTCAAAGCATATCTGACCATCATCTTGTCTATAATAACTTCCCACGACTCCTCGTGACTGTTGTTAGCTGGCGCTGTTTAAAACGGACAACAAATTATTACTATTTTCTTCAAATAAACTGTAATAAAATCAACGTCAGCAAAAGAAAGATTTTGTAGTTATCTAATCACACCACTTGACCCACAATAATTTAGTCGCTTAATATACGCACTTAGTTATTTTATGTTGCTGCAAAATAATTTCTACTAGTTCTTTAGTTAAATATAATACTAACAATTTAATTATGTTCACATATTTAACAAAAAACAGGAAAAAAAATTTTAAATTTGTAGAACAAAAGCATCCGTCTAAACCAATTATTTACAGTATGTTAGCGTCCAGGTTTGTTTTGATTAGCAGTCGCAAACTACTGCAAGACGCAATTAAACATTCAATACAACAACTAAACTTAATTGTTTTAAAAGTAATGTAAGTAGATAAAAGAGTTAAGAAAAAGAAAAGAATAAAAAAAAACTCTTTCCGCCTTGTTAAACTGTAGCTTAGAGCACCCTTTGTATCATCAACGTTTAAAGCATGAGGGTAAGGCATTTAAATATCTAATCTAAAGTGTGGAGGTTCTATGCGCTATCCATCCGTGGTTTCATCCCCGTTTTGCTCCGTTTGTTCAACGTTCACGGCCCGATGCCTGAATCTGTTCGGCAACATGTGATAACGGCGTCACGGTGTCTTCTTACCCCGTCATTAGCATTCATTAGCGTCTGTTGAGAATGCATAATGGATGTGTAATAGGAATTTACTTGGTTTCTGGATGCCTTAAGTTGACAACGTTGTTATTACTTAGGGATCATAAGGGGATGTTCGAACATTTGAAGCGCGTTGCTATTTTGACAAGTTATTTATCTCAAACTCGTGTTTCTATTAAACTATGTTTGTTCTAAAAACCATTATACATAATTAAAATTAGGTAAATATTCTCATGCTTATCTAACGCTTAATTAGTTCATGTACGTAGTTCCACATGCATGAGGTTGCTCCAACTTCTAGACTTTGTGTTTTCTTTTAAGTTACGTTTACACGCGCTTTTTGTTTTGTTCCAACAATTTAAACGTTTATCTTCTCAGTTGTTAAAATTTTTAAACAACTATTGCAGAATTCTAGCTTTAAAATTGCTAATGTCCATAAGAAAAGACAAACCTCTATTTTTTTCCTTCTCTAAATCGGTAACTTTTTTTTACGATTGCGTGCTATTATTCAGCATGTTTTGTCAACTTCGACCCTTATCTGGTGTCTTACTGTGTTTTTTTTATCACAATAAAATTTAGGTTGATACATCGTACCTTAATTAAATTAATGCGATTCTGTATCTCACGCCATTTGGTTCTTCGTAACCTATTAAGTAATTATCTCCAAGACGTTAAGGTCTACGAGTTAATTTTGAACGTTTTTATTACTGGCGTTTTTAACGTTTTCATGTATTTTTTATCTATAACGTTTATAACGTTACATACGTTTAAGCATTGAATATAATTTTTTCTTATCGGTGTGTGTTAATGTGTTTTTTTATGGAAAATAACGTAATAAAAAGTACAATGCGATTTAAGTTTTTTCTATTTAGTAGTGTTGTAGCCATTATTTGAAAGTGGGCATTTTGTGGTGGTTTTTTAATGGTATCTATATAAAAATAATACTAAACTAATAATTATTGCAATTTACAATAACAAAGCATTCGAAAATCTTACAAAAATACGAGGGAACAATGAAGGTATGACTGAGAGCTTTGGGTGTAGGTAAAAGCGGGAGGTCTGCAAAACATCATGTTACGGTTTATTTGTAAACAAACTCACTAATATAACAGTGTTAGAAAACCTTACCGGCAGCTACTCTTAGTCGGGAGTGGTCGTGGGCTTATTAAGGACCGTTAGAATGAAGGCTTCTACACTGCATAGAGAATTTATAAATTGCCATCTAAGATTGCGTATAAGAGATATTCTAGAGCCACTAAAAACTTGTAGACACAATAACAAACCGTACGTTGGTAGAAATATATAATTATAGCGACTAGACACACTATATATAGACACAGAAATACAGGGTGGGGCACTATCAACAAATTATTCTGTACCACTAAAACGACAAATAATGTAAGAAATTTTAAAGGATACATATATCAAGTTTACTTGAAACCACATTTTAAAAATACTTTCCATTGTACAGGTTGCTCTAGAAACACGTACTATACTAAAGCTCATCAGAGGTGTATACTTAAGTGCGGTATACGACTGTACAAAACGGCGGTTGGTCTTTTAAGCTCTCGTGGAGCAATGAACATAAGTAAAATGTTTGTCTTGCGACATCTCGTGTAAACATTGACACGTATGAATAGTATGAACTAAGAAAAATGCCAACAGTTAACTGTAACGGCATGTGTGTGTTAAAGTGCAAAAGCGCTATCTAAGCGATAGCTTTAATGCTTGTAACACACGTTGCCGATAAAGCCAAGATAACTTGTACAGAAGTACACACGCAACAAAAGAACACCTGATGCAGCATTTCGCTCTTATTGTAAGCTCATCAGAGGTGTATACTTAAGTGCGGTATACGACTGTACAAAACGGCGGTTGGTCTTTTAAGCTCTCGTGGAGCAATGAACATAAGTAAAATGTGTGTCTTGCGACATCTCGTATAAACATTGACACGTATGAATAGTATGAACTAAGAAAAATGCCAACAGTTAACTGTAACGGCATGTGTGTGTTAAAGTGCAAAGCGCTATCTAAGCGATAGCTTTAATGCTTGTAACACACGTTGCCGATAAAGCCAAGATAACTTGTACAGAAGTACACACGCAACAAAAGAACACCTGATGCAGCATTTCGCTCTTATTGTAAGCTCATCAGAGGTGTATACTTAAGTGCGGTATACGACTGTACAAAACGGCGGTTGGTCTTTTAAGCTCTCGTGGAGCAATGAACATAAGTAAAATGTGTGTCTTGCGACATCTCGTGTAAACATTGACACGTATGAATAGTATGAACTAAGAAAAATGCCAACAGTTAACTGTAACGGCATGTGTGTGTTAAAGTGCAAAGCGCTATCTAAGCGATAGCTTTAATGCTTGTAACACACGTTGCCGATAAAGCCAAGATAACTTGTACAGAAGTACACACGCAACAAAAGAACACCTGATGCAGCATTTCGCTCTTATTGTGAGCTCATCCTAAAAGCCTTTAACATCTTTTTTGCAATATTTACTATTATGTTATGATGTACAGAGTGTTTTAAATACTACCGCATAACTCTAACGACTAAAAACTTAAATAACTTGCTTAACTTAAATGGAACACCCTGTATTTCTGTAGCTTGTTGGAATTAGAAACTAGTTTTCAATCGGTATTAGGGTTACCAATCACTAACTCTGATAGTTATTTTAATTATTTGCAATTTACTGGAATTTAAGTTACCTGTGAGATATCAGTAAAATAAAAATATCTTGCAAAGATTTTTAATGTATAGGTCAATCCAGTTTTAAATATTAATCTTAAAAATTTTTTTCAGAACAAAATAACAGAAATATGCTGATGACTTAAGCCAAGCTTAAGGAGCAAGTCGAATCACGCCCACCTGTCATAAACAACAGCAACCGTCGTTAGTTTCAACAAAAATCGATGACATTGTAAACATTGGTAACTTTGTTAAAAAAATTCTAAAAATAATGGTTTTCGAAATTATCGTACTACTATTAGAGCGATTTATATTACATTCTTAGTTAACAGGTTAAAGTTTGTCGATGTTTACAGTATGATTAATTTTTAATGTATTAAATAACGGTTGCTGTTGTTAAACATCAGTATATTGTGACCAGTGTGCGTAATTCGACTGAATCTTAGAGCCCGTGATACTATTCATAAGCACGTTTCTGTTTATTTTATCTGAAAAAAAAAATAAATATTTTTAAGGTAAATATTTAAAACTGAAAATTGCAAGATAATGTCCATATTGCGGATATTTCACAGGTAACTTAGACTCCTTCTTCTATTCTTCTATCACTGCCTTATCCCCTGTGGACGTTGGCTATTAACATAGCAATCTTGATTTTGTTTACAGCACTTCTAAACAGCTGGACAGATGACAGTCCAAACCATTGTCTTAGGTTGTGCATCCATTAATTGTCGCCTTCTTCCTGGACCTCTTCTACTATCCACTTTGCCTTGAACTATTAACTGCAATAGACGATATTTATCGTGTCTCATAATGTGACCGAAATATTGGAGTTTGCGGCTCTTTATTGTGAGTACGACCTCTTTTTCTTTTCCTATTCTTCTCATGACTTCCACGTTGGTTGTGTGCTCAGTCCATGGTATTCGAAGAATGCGCCGGTAAATCCACGTTTCGAAAGCTTCCATCCTCTTTAATGTTGCCTCTGTTGTTGTCCAGGCCTCTACTCCGTAGAATAAGACAGAGAAAATGTAGCATCTAACTAATCTTAATTTTAGTTTAAGGGATATACTCTTACTGATAAATAAGGTTTTCATCTTATTAAACGTGACTTGAGCTTTTTCAATTCGTGAACGGATTTCTCTTGATTGGTCCCAGTTCGAATTCACGGTAGACTCTAGTACACTGTTAAACTACCAAATTTTAAAATATCTCAAAAACTATCATAGTTAGGGATTGGTAATCTTTATACCGACTAAAAAGTAATTAGTTCTAGCTTTCAACATGCTACAGAAATTTAAGGTGTTTTATATAAGTTAAGCAAGTTATTTAAGTTTTAAGTCGTTAGTGTTATGCGGTTGTATTAGAAACACCCTGTACATTATAACATAATAGTAAATATTGCAAAAGAGATGTTGAAGGCTTTTAGTAAAGTGGTGTAAACTAAAGTTGCTTGTTTTTATTTATCTTCAAGTTATTGCATTTTTTTGGACGGTCTATTAATCAAATAAAATCGATTTATCTCAAAAACGGATGTAAGTTGGTATAGAGACATGTTAAAGAACGTACATTATTTTTTAACCTGCAATTTAAAAATAAAAAAAAATACAGGGTGTTCTATTTAAAATAAACCAACTTAGATATGGTACGTGTTTCTAGAGCACCCTGTACAATCCAAAATATTTTTAAAATGTGGTTTCAAATAATCTTGACATATGTATGCCTTAAATTTTTTAACATTATCTGTCATGTTATAGAATAATCCGTTGGTAGTGCCCCACCCTGTATATAATATGGTTTAGAGTTAATAACAGTATTCACTTACAAAGTAATAATAACTTAAGAGAGCGAGTTAAGAAACGAGTAATAATTTGAAGCACAAGCACCCAAATAGGTTAGCTGTCGTAGTGTACTATGAAATTTTGACAGTCGTAGCACCGATTATTCTATGCAAGCGATTCACTGATTTCGCGTAGCAAATATTGTTACAAATGTACGGGTACATAAAACGCGATGAAAATCATGAATAACATGCATATTAACTTAACTTGAACATAGAAATGTTTTCAGTGTTCAAAAGTTAATAGGCAGATGTGAGAGCTCTCGTATCCAGATCGAGTGGTATTTAGTGTCCAGCGAAGAAAGGAAAACCAAAATGGACTCCGTTTATAACAGATGCTGGGCTGCTCACAATGAACCAGATAACAGCTTTATCTTGAGTGGTGTCCTTGAGGACGAAAGAGGTTCCAAGGTAGATTTAAATTCCAACGCTGTTGACCTTAGTGATAGTACCAGACCCAACCTCGTTATTTTATAATTTTCGGACTATTATCTATACCAGCATTACCATAATTAATCCATAGTAGAAAACGGAACGCACATGAAAAAACCAACAGGAGAAAAATAGGTGTCTGCAATTGATAGAAACAGTCATTGCAAATATTTCATTAAAACAAAAGAAAGTGAAAAGGGTACTCACACATAAACGATAGGTGAAAGCGTATTCCTTAATTGTACAGGATGATTTTACTTCAGCTTATACTATATGTATAGTACAAGTATATCTGTTCAAATTTTTGATGATGTTTCAAGTACACCTTTTACATACGGCCCTTAAATAAAAAAAAAGTACGTTTTTTGCGATCGGGTAATCAGGAATAATTTTTGGAACCGACAACCTTAAATCAACAAAATTCTCAGAAAAATTTACAACACAAAAATTTGTCCTCATCGCATAAGTGCAAACACGGTTGTCTATGCTGTAGGAGAATTTTGCTCTACAAATCAATTTTTAATTCCAAATTTTTGTTTATTTGTAAAATAATACCGTCACAGCATTACTTGTAATTTAAAAAACCTAGATGAAGCTCTCGTTGGTTAAGGCGGAACGTGGGCTAATTGAAACTAGAATAGTGGTTGTAATTTTACTCCTCCACTTCAATGAATTCTTATGAAGATATCTATGTTTGAGTAGTTTACGTTTTGGTGAAGGGGGATCTATATAAGAACTAGAAAAAGCCATGCGGGATAAATAAAATGTATTGAGACTAGTTAATTGAGTATTCGAACTGCGCTAAGTTTTTCGCTGTAATACCCTCAAGTCGGTAGGTAAAGCAAAATTCTAAGACGTCGAGTTAGAATTGTAGGTGTTTAGGTTACCAAAATCGTGTTGGAATAGTGTGATGTGGGTGTATAGGGTTGGTTTAGGTGAGGTATTGTGTGTGTAAAGATTAAATAAAACGAAATGTTGCTTTTGTAGGTTTTTCAATTGGGAGATGTCTTAGCTAAGCTTGTACAGAATTACTTTTGAAAAGAAAATGCTGATATAACGGTAGTTTTACAAAAATTTTTAATGTTTTAAAGGTTTCCATCTTACTATATTTGGCTATCCTTTACTCAGCGGCGAAGTACTCCAGTATTAGTGTGACATGAGTTCCATTGTTTTATGGGAAACACTGTTACAAGAACTTAGGTGATTGTGCAATTAAAACATAGTTGCATTGGTTTAAGAGCTGTTTAATCGGTTACACACATAATACGTCATACACAAGTAATAGACAAAACTCGATAGCCGTTGCTATTGAGTGAGGCGGGTTCTTACCCTTCCTGAGCGTCAAACTTATCCCGTTAGCTGCGCACACAGAGCGTGTGGATTCAAATGCAACATCAAAGCTGTCAAGGTTAGTTTAATAGTAATACGAACAAACAAGATAAGAACCCGTCGAGTACAAATAATTGGTCTAGCGACCCACAAGTCTTCAACATTAACATATAGTTACCTGGAAATAAGTTACTTAATAAGGGTCACGTACGTGTATCGTTTATTAAAGCGTCCTTTTGGAGAGTTCGACATCAATAGTTCACAGTTATAATTAAAAAATGGTTTGGTACTGGTAATTGGATTGTTCAGATACACGCTCTAAAATTGAAATAGTTACAAAGCAAAACACCTATGGCGATTTAGATCGACGGCACAGCATTAAAGGAAAGCCCTTTCCGGTGTTAAGGCGAAACAAAAAAGAATACAATGTGAAAGCCAGCGCAATTGGATTTAGACGTTGACCTCGTCCTATTAAACTTGCTGTGAAAGTAGACAAGGTTGTAATAAGAAAAGTAACACGTTCGCAGGAAGATTTTAACGTTGGATAATGAAGTTTATGATTTTATGGAAACCAAGAACTGTGATAACCGACAATTTGACGGATTTCGGTAATAAATGCAGTCGTTATCGCATTGTCCTTGTGGTCATGATTATTTAGAGAACTAGAGATTCTAAACCGTTTTGGATTTGGTAGTTAAAAAAATTGATATTATAACGGGTATATATGAAAGGGAATGGGATGTATTGGTGCAATATGGAGAATTACGGAGTTATATCTAAACTGAGCGCAGAAAGGTCAATAAACAAATAAACAAATATTTTAAAGAATCGTGATATAGTCAACAAAAAGATTACTATGGAAAATGATGATGGAAATAGAAATAAACATAAATATAAAAAAAAACAATGTGGAGACAAATTGCATAACAAAAGTGCGCAGGATGTTGTGACAAGAATTTAAGCCCTTTTTGGTTTTCAACTTATATTAGAGATTTTGCGAAAAATTGGTAAAACAAGTAGGAGTAGTAGTAATAACGGCAATAAAAAAGATGTGGATGTTAGCGTATGCCGATGAAAATATAGTATTAGCTACAAATAAGGAAAAGATGCTAACAGTTGCTAAACTTTAGTTAGTTCCCCTACAGGAGACAAATCATAAAAAAAAGATACACTTTTAAAAAGCTAGTTAAAACATAAAAAAAGATAAAATACACAAAAAACAATAAGATACTGATTGAAAATCGGGAAAATTGAAGGTACGAGGGAGAAGCAAAATAAAATATTATGAAAGAGGAGGATATGCGAGAGAAGATTAAAGAGGTTGAGACAAGAAAGAAAATGTTTGGAAAGCAAGATAATAACAAGAAATATAGATGTTCAAATTAAAAAAAGTAAAAATAGAAGAATACGGTAAATGTGATACAAGGAAGAAAAAAATAAAATATTACAAAAGAGGAGAATGCGCGAGAGAAGAGAAGAGTTGAAAACAGGAAAAAAAGAGTAACAATAAAGGAATGAAAGTATAACGAAGAATATACACAGAAAAGGTTCCTAAGTACATAACAAATAAAAAGAATTGAAAAAAGGATAAAAATAAAAATTTAGAAAAGGGAACGACGAAAAGAGAAAACGTACTAGATGAGTGATGAAGAGAAGATAAGGAAAGCGTGTGGAAACAAAAGAAAATACTATTAGAGGCAAAAGGAAAAGATACAATAGATGAAAAAAGTGATAGAAAAATGAAAAATAATTGAGGAAATGAAAATAAAATATTAAAGGTAGGTATAAAGAAAACAAATCCTTTGTTAATTTGAAAGATAAAAACAAACAATTGAGTGATTGAATAATGGTGATATCTAAGATATAGTAGAAGTTTGGTTAAGTAAGAACAAAACCGAATAGTGAGCCGTTGCTTGCGTTTAGTAGACAACTAGTTTTGTTTGTTGAGATGGTGGGAAGACTATTCTAATACGGGTAGCCGTTCAAACAATAAAGTCGTTACCAAGAATGATATTGTTTAAGTTGTAGCTTAAAAGAGATTTGAATAGTTTTAGAAAACGGTCTCTACAATGATTGAGCGGAGTTCAATATAATCGAAAGAAATTATAGAATTTTAGAGGATTTTAATCCTATATTTTGGATTGTAGAAGAAAATAACACGAGGTGCGCTTAAAAGTTATTTATTTGCACATGACACACTGATTTATGAGTAGGTTAGAAGTTTCACGTTACCGACGTACTACTGACATTAATAAATAAACATTTTGCCACGCTACTGGTTTTTGCTGGGTTGTATGCAGATTTATTTAACGTTGGTTGGAAAATGTACGTAATGGTGTGTGGTTTTTTTTCTGTTTCTGGTGGTCGTGTCGTAGTGGCTGCTGTACTCAGCGATGTTCTTGATGTTGGTGTTTGATGTCTGTGTTGTTGTTGCTGCTAATAGATGGTTTGATGCGAATTTGTATTACGCTGTTGCTTTGATGTTGTCATGGTTGTAGTTTACAAAATATCAAAATAAACTACGGCTATAGCGCTACAACCTAGACAGAAAATTTAAGGAAATTTGGCTCAATATAGCGCACTAAATTAGTGAATGATAAAAAAATGATTTATAGTAGTTAAAGCAGCAGCGTCCGGTTTCGTCGGGAAGTGGCGTGGATTCCTGAATAACTATAAGAATTCTGACTGCTGGTCTAACAAGGCGCTACCTGTGGGTAAAGAAAAAATTAAAACCGACCAAGAGAAGATCAACAGATTTTACTTAAAAACTAATATGCTAAATCGAACACAAACCAGAAAGAGAGAGACGTACAATATAGTATCACAAACAAATCTTAAAAATAAAAATATTAAGATGATGTGACAGAAATAGAGAGACTGTTGCATATAGTTAAGTGCGTTAACAGCAGCCTCGCTTGCAATAAATCAGGCTTTTAGTTATGAAGTCGTGTTGCAGGTAAGCCTTAGTGAAACGTTTAAGTTAAGAGTTTTCGTTCAAATTAAACCAAAATGTAGCTGCTATTAAGGCTCTGCGTACACATATCATTTACACACGGCTAATTACACTAATTCCAAGCAACAAAAGAAATGGTAAGTACCTCCCGCAAACCCAAAAAGTTTTTTGTGTCCGCAAAAACCGTTCAAAATTAAACACCCCAGCCCTCATTGAGCTGATTTAAAACAAACTTACGGTTGACGAGGATACACCGAATAAAAGTTACTTAAATATTAAATATTGAGCCGTTTATGTCATCTGTACCCAAGCTTCATGCGCCTTATTATTTATGAGTAAGTGGTTTAAATACTAAAACGTAGCTGTAATACATCGAGTGTAGTTCCGGGAATGAAAAAGTATTCTGCTAGCGACGGTATCGACAGTTCGGGGAAGGTAGATAGACCCAAGGATTACTGTAGGGGTGGCGTACGGAGAAAAACAGCACACAAGTGAGTCCCTTGCTAGAAGTATGCAACATAGCCAACCTCGGTTGACGTGGTATTTATCGTTGGTCTACGGTTTAATTACTGCGCAGCCGTGGTGTTGTCGTGCATTAATAGGAAATGTTCTTAGTTAGCTACTCCAGCACCCTCGAGAGTTATTCCAGTATCGTATATAACGAGTATAAGATGCCGAACACAACGTGCTAGAAACATTAGTAGTAATCAGAATTAAAACAAATAGAAAAGAAACCCAAATACTTACAGTGAATGTAGCCAGATCAACGTAAACGCCAATTTATATTGGATATTGGGAAACCCACATTAAATAGTTTTTAGTAAGGATTTCACTTACAAGAAAATGCTAAAACACCCACGTGTAACAACGAAAAAAGAGAAAATGTTCGCAGTCCGTCTCAAAAATTTGATTGAATTAAATTTCCACCAATAGCAAATTAGCAGCGTGCGCGCCAAATGCAACTTGCGACACACGTTCTAAAACGGCTTACGACTTACGTCTTCAATACAAGAAGTAAAACAATGTTTTCAATGGTGTAAAACTATTTGAAAAATTATCTGGGATGCTGGCGTTGCTGTGCTGCTGATTGGTATGGTTGTTGCTGTCTGTAGAATGTGGCTTATGTGTGACATGTTAAATTCTGGCGTTGTTTTGCTGCTGGTGCCTGTGTTTGTTGCGGGTGTCCTCTGAAACAGCGATGCAGTTGTTAAGTACGGCGATTGGGATGTTGTTGCCTTATAATGCAACAGGATTAATTTGTTAGTGGTTGCAGCATTGGCGTTCCATTGTGGCGGTGGCTGTTTATTGGAACTTGTTGTTTTGTTGGACTTGATTATCTGTTAAACGATGGGGTTGGTAACATTTCTTTTAGACTTAACTCCCTCTTGTATATATGTACCATATTTGTTCTGAGTATTGTTGGTTGTATACTCTTTAAAAATTTATATTAAGAATAATTTTCAAAATTTATTGATAAGAACATGCCATTTAAAAGATTAGGTTTCCTACTCTTGTCCTTCTTTCTGTTCACGCCGTTGAAGCCAGACGCTTCTTTGAAAATTAGGCTCTTTTTCTTTATTTTACGTGAGTAATCCTTAAAAAAAATTATTATTAATTTTTATAGTAATTGATTTCTTCATTTTAGGATATAAATTTATACCAAAATAGTTGCTAGAATTATCGTGAATAACTTTTTGGCCACTTCCACCTGGGCCACTACCACTACCGTTACCATTGCTTTGCCTTACATTACGTTTCCTTTTTAGAAGGTTGGAAAAATTAAACTTCCTCTTAATTATGGAACTCTCCATTAAAAGTTCATCAGTAAGGACCAATTAAATAATTCATCGAAAGTTCGAAAAGGTCATCAAGTCCAAAGGTCCAGTCGGTCTTGACAAAGTGGATGTCGCAAAACATCTGTAAGGCGGTCCATCGTTGATAACAGGAAGGTCAGAAAAACTTTGTATTGCCTGCGGTTAATATTGTAACCTTGAAGGAAAATTCAATTTTCAGTTAATCTAAAAGAAGTAAATAATTAATTCGCTTACTCTATAGGATTGAATGGGTAGAACCCTAGTAGAAATAATGTTGTTATATATATATATATATATATATATTTTGTAATAAAAATCTTTGGGGTTTAAACACGTGTAATAAATATTAAAAATTACAACGTTTCGCCACGCTAACACGCAGCTTGAAAAAGTTTACACGTGAAAGAATAAAGCATTATATAATATATATATATATATATATATATATATATATTTTTTTTTTTTTTTTTGCGGTCTCTTACACACGTTATCTTTTTCTTGTACAAATTAATGCTTATAACCTTGATTCGGTTTGTTTATAATTTGGTGCTGCCACCTATTGGTTTATTTTTGTTTTAATGTATATATTCAGTGGTGTACTACGGGATTATCTTTTATCTTTTACTTCAAACGTAATTAACATTAAGCAAAATGTGTGTCTTACGACATCTCGTGTAAAAGCATTGACACGTATGATTAGTATAAACTAAGAAAAATGCCAACAGTTAATTGTAACGACATGTGTGCGTTTAACGTGCATATCGCTATCTAAGCAACAACTTACTTGGCTTTATCGACACTCGTGCGTTTCAAGCATTAAAGCTGTTGCTTAGATAGCGATATGCACGTTAAACGCACACATGTCGTTACAATTAACTGTTGGCATCTTTCATAATTAACATTCTAACATCAATTAACCGGTAAACAAGGCCTTATTTACTCGTGATTAATTTAATTATAAATAAATCATAATTCTTAAAACAATCAAAAACAAAAAAAGACAACTCGTATGAACATCTGTCGATATTGAAGGTTAATTTCATGGTATTTTTGGGTAATTAACGTTGGCTGTCTATATCTAATAAACAAAGAAAATAATATATTTCTGTTAATTAAATTGTCTGTGTACATACCATAAAATAAATGATGCTTGGTTAAACAACTGGTTTTCCAATCGTTCTATTATTGTGTCATTCGTCCTCTTTCAGTTTTTTTGCTTTTCGGTGTACTCGGCCGAAATAAGTACTAAAAGCAATTATTCGAGTCTGGCGCCCCTTTACAAGAAAAAGTGAGTAAAACCAAACCTACCCCAAAATACTGAGGTAGTCGTGGCATCGCTATCAAAAAAAAAAAAAAAACGAAATAACGAACACAATAATTACCTACTAAATTTAATTTATATAAAATCTGCAACTTCATAACGTTTATACGTGATAGGTTGATGAAACGTTTTTGTTGCGTTGTCCATCGTCCAAAGCAGTTACATCGCTGTCGAATAAGAGAACCGGTTGCATACTTCTCTGTAGTCGGTAGCGGTGGTGGCTTTGGCGAGAATGTCCTTGACGGGCGCAGCGGTGTAGGGTCTAGCTATGACCGATGTAGTGTTGTCGATGGTGTCTATAAAGAGTGAGCAAATTAATGTGAAACCAGTAGTAGAGCGTTGAAGCCAAACAAACGAGAAAAAATTGTATCTGTACTTGCGTTTTGGTGACTGTGCTACCCAGATGGCTACCCATGGCGTCAAATGCGTCTATCTTCCCATCAAATTAAACGTCGCAGGACACTACTTTATACTATTCTAGAAGTCGAGTTGGTGACGGATTAGAAGATATGACGGGATGGTTGAACGTTATTTATTTGTGGCACATGGAGACACTGGAAATAACTGCGTTTTACGTTACCGACGTACTACTGACATTACTATCGATGCGATGCTGTGCTACTGCTACAGTAATTATACGCAAGTTCTCCTGCGTTGTCAGTATTACGAACTTTATACTGCTTGTCTCGCATATTTCGCAAGGTTGTTTCTTATGTTGCCTAGAAATTATACAACTGTTATTCTTTTAAGGTGACAACGGATTGCTAGATATTTAAAGGTAAAGTAGGGATGCAGTGGTGAAAGTAACCTGAAAAGTAAATAAGGCAGAGTGTTTGACAGTTACTATAATCCAGCTATAGTCTTCCACAGTTGGTGCACTTGGGAGGGTGGACTAGAGTTTAGGCACACTGGACTTTACGCACCTATAAAAAGTGATTCATTTTGATGGAGAGTGTCCAAAAAATATTGTTGGAATTTAAGCTCGGATAGTAAAGACTCGGATTGCTACTCTGCAACGTGAGTTAAGTTTTCGGGTGTGAGAGAAAAGAATAAAGATACATCTTAATTGTATTGATTTTTTTCCAAGGTGCATTTTGTAGCTAGAAGGTTATCATTAGATAAAGATCGTATAAGAAAGAATAGCGTTCAAATTTGTATTTTAACGACAGTTTTTGTATCTTTCTACCAAAACGATCAAAAAATTGTCCAAACTGCTACATTTTTTTTCCGGAAAAAATGGTTCACTTTTATGACGATTATAAGAAAAAAGAGGTTGATTTCTACTGCCGTTTGTCCGTTCAAAAATAATTTTATTTACAACTTAACATCACTAAATAAATTAAATTAATAAATTTAAACGACAAGGTGAGGTGACATAGTATAACGGCATTCATTCTTTAGCACATGTGTTATTAATAACTTTGTTAATAGAAAGATGATAGATGGTAAATGATTTTAATTGTTACGTACAATCACACACTGACCGCACTGTCATACTATGCTATTAATAATTGTGATACGTTTTTATAGGCTTTACATGACTGCGTTGGAAACATAATTACGTGGCAAGGGTTCATTGTTTTAGCTTTGGCAAGGTTGTTTTGTAACTAACTGATATAACTGCACTACAAAGATAATAAACTAAAACTTGTAATACAGTGTTTGGCAGTACTCCTATTTTCCTTGTCATTCAATTAGAATTAAATTTCCTAGGTAAATTTAATAGGATACGCCTATGATTTTAGTTAGATTTAGTTACTTTTTCGTTTAAAATGTTACAAGCGCGGATACAAGTAGGCAGAAGCTCGGTACCCCTCCAAAAAATTGCAACAGTAAGATAAGGCAAATGGTGCTTTAGTTGTAAGAAATTAACGTTTAAATTAATTAGTGGAAATGCTAGTATGAAGTTGATAACTAATTCAGAGTAAATAAAGTGTTCTACCTAATATTTTTACAGACGTCGAATTAGTTTACAAAAAAAAATTATAATGCGCAATAAAGCAGTGGACGATGCAATAGGGTCAGAAGTTTATATTAATTTTCGAAGGAAAATTACGAAACCGAAAACTCTAGAAAAACAGTTGTGAGAAAATCAGCGAAAATATTTCTGTAGAAAGACCTAAATAAAACCGTTCCGGAAGTCGTTGACCACGCCTTTAGGTTGAATTGACCTGAATTAAAATCATCATTTAAACTTAAGCTGCTTTAATTAAATATGTTTTTCTGTGTCAGACTTTCTTTATGTCCGAGGTTATAAATGCTTCGGCAACCAACATAATGTTGAAGAGGTCTGACGCAAATGTGTGCGTGTCGCCACAGATACTCCCGAACCAATAATAAAGAAATCATCACAAAGGAAATGCTTACGGCGTTGCTAAAGGTGTGTTAAATAATACAATCGTTAAAAAAAAATTCGGACGATTATCTTGGTTTAATGTTTTTGACGACATAAAGCTATGCGAAAGAAATCGAAGATATTGAGCTAATTTTTGCTTCGTAAAGCATTGTGTAGCGTGATTATAATGTTACTTTAAAAGCAAATTGTGCAGATGCAAATACTGTATTTTACATCGTTGAAAAATTAAAATTTGTGATGTGGTCTTAATTTGTGATTTGTACTTGTGTGTGATAGTCGGTATCTCGAAGATTTAAGACGTGTGAAAGCTTGTTGCTTTAGCGCGTTTGATAATTGATGGTTATGTACTCTTCTTTGAAGTACCGATGTACGGTGACTGGAGTGTTATAAGATGCTGCAGGGTTGTTCTAATTTATGTTGTAATGGCGTTTTACGGTGCGGTGGTTGCCTATTAGTTGATCAATGGAGTGGATAAAGCGACTTTGTTGTGTTGTCTAACAGCTCAAAGCTATAAAATGCGCTACATCGTGGCAAATATGCGGAAGTGCTGTCGGCAGGTTGTTCTTCAGTCGACGGTAAAGGAATCTATGACGTGGGTCTAGTAAACTTTTTTCTTCTTATTAAGCTAAATTCCATTTTAGTTTTAAAACTTTTAAAGGAGAAACAACTATTACATTTATCATATCGGTTTTTCTTTCATTTTTTTCTATTAAACTTTTGTAAGTTACGACTTAATTTCAATACGCTGTTTGTTTTAGTTTTGATGACGTGATTGATGTGCCCCGGACTTTCGGTACTCATTTTGTTGGTATCGGAACGATATGGAGTTCTGCGCAATACACTTGTTTAACAGTGTTTGTTATATTGGCAAGTATTTTACCATCGGTAAAAAGAATTCTGTAGTTGCCATTTACTTTTGTGGATACCTAAAAAAATGATAAGTTGGCATTTTTATTCATCGTTGTTGTTCAGAACTATTTCCATAAAATATTTTACAGTTTTTTGTTTGGGAACTTAGTCACAAATTAACTTTGACAAACATCATGGATTAGCTCGTCGTCTTTACTAGAAGAATTGTCACATAGCACAGTCAGCATCATCGCCATCATCTTTATCTTATCATCATCATCTTCATCATATTCTTTTTCTTTACTTGCCCAAACTTTGTTTTTGTTTTCGTTTTCAGTTGATACAAACAAAGCGTAACCTGTTATGACCTTTTATGTAGAACTTCTCTTTCGTTACTTGACAATTGCTGCCGTTGACAGAGGAAGAATATCCTATAAAATAACACCAACAGTATTTTTGCCTTCAACTTTCATCAATCAAAAGCCATATGCTCATTCACTTTGATGGTGCGGTTTTGTTAAAACGTATACATTTCTAGAAAGGCTTTCTATTCTAGACAAATATCAGTAGCTATCAAGTCATTCAATTCATTTTGCACCGTTACTGCACGAATACTCCACTCAATGGGAACATAAATTCAATGTCATGTGACCGTGATCGATAATTTAAGATTTATCGCGTTTGTTTAGAAATATTGCTTTGGTAGATTAATTGGTGACTTCCGTCGTCAAATTTGTTTGACTTTACCAGCTTGCTTGCGCTGAATTATTTACCTTATTAATGCAGATTGCTTCCCAATTTGCCTGGGAATGTTTAGGAGATATATTTATTGATTGATTCCGTTGATTGCACTTTGCTTAAGACGCAGATTTTCGCATTTTTGTAGAATATAAATAGGAGAAATTAGTGCATTTTATTCACAATTTTCTTCTTTGGTTCCAGGATTGTGGTAATGGTGTGTGCAGCGAGCATAAAGGAAAAGTAGCTTAGGGACTCGTCAAAGACTGAAAGTGTAATGATGTGCATATAGCATATTGTTGTTAACAAAAAATTTTCAATGCATTCTTGTTGAAGTGTATTCAAGGGGGTTGTTGACCCAAGTTTGCTTTTGCAATTATTGTCAATTATATCAAAGATTCTCTCTGGGCATATGCTTCGCTTTTAATGCAGCGGATATTCTCTCGCGCCAGCAAGCTATTTATAATATTGATTTAATTTATTAACAACACTTAAGAACTTTGTTCAAATTAAATAAAAAAGCTTTAAAAATTCAAGTAACTTTGTTGACGTACTGAAGTGATTATTGCGTTCGTCGATAAGTGCTATGGCGTTTAACTATTGAATTGAATTTTTTTTTGTTAGTGCAAAAATTTAATTACGCAAGACAATTTGAGTTTTGACCATGCATTTTATTTTGCGTCATACGAGATCAATTATATGCTATTAATCAAGTAAAAATTAGCGTAACGTGTGTAAAGACATTGTTATGGTTTACTTGTAAACAAACTAAAATAAATATGTAGCTCTTCTTAGTCGTAAGTAGTCGCGGGTTGATTGAGAATCGTTTGAAATGACGGCCTTTACACTGCTCGAAAAAATTTATAAGGCGCTACCTAAGATTACGTATAATGGAAATTTTACCTATTTAAAACCACTAGGAACTCGTAGAAACAGAAACAAACCGTACGTGAATAGAAATATGTATATTTTTATAGCGACTAGAGTTCAATTAACACACAGAGAAACACATAGACACAACAATATATAACATCAATTAGAATAAATAGCACATATAGTTATCAAATAATAATAATTCACCAGAAGCGAGTTAAACCACGAACACAAATTCACGACACAAACGCCCCAAATAGGTTAGCGTATTTGACAGTCGTAACACCGATTGATCCATGCAAGTGATTTACATGACAACTATTTATCAAAAGGTATTTAACAACAATTACGGCTAGTATCGGACCTTGGCCGATTATTTAAATCGATTAAACGGGCACAAAAATTAATCCGGTAGTTGAAAGATCTTTCTGGCTTACAAACGTATTTTGATCTACAGCGCCAAAAAAAGGTAGGTTGTTAAACTCACGACCACGGTACGTATACATAGGAAGCGACAAAATTTATAAACGACATGCATAAAAAAATTAATTTAGCTTATGTAACTAAGAAGTTTACGGTGTTTGACAGTTACTCGGCAGATGTGACAGCTCCCGTATCCAAATCTAATATTTGATTATTCAACAAAGAATCCGTTGATAACAGTTGCTGGGCTGCTCACAAAGAACTAGATAAACGGTTTATCTTAGATGGTGACCTTGACCCGAAAAAGGCTTTAAGGTAGGTTGAAATTCCAACGGTGGCGTGATATCAGATCCACTTCGATATTTTATAATTTTTGGATTATTATCCTTGCCAGCATAACTATAATTAAATATCCATTGACTAATTAAAACGGAGTATGTTTGCAATGACCAGCAAAATAAACCAAATGAGAAAACCCACAAAAAAAACCAAAAGAAAAAAAGTTGCGCAGGAACCGTAATTGAAGACTTATTTCCTACTTTAAATGGGATGGTTTTAAAAATAAAAATGGTCTTTTGGGACCCCTTTCGCCCCTCATTGTGAGGGATGATTTTACTTCAATCGATATTACAAAGCACATGTCTAACTGTTCAATATTTATACAGCATTTTCCATGTACATACACCCTTTTCGCGGTCGTCAGTAAAAATAAAATGAATTGTAACTTTTGCAAATGCATACAAATCATCGGAACTTGCAATTCCAAACAACTAAAATCCCCAGAAGACTGTTCAATATAAGAATGCATTTTTAAACGCATTAGTGTAAACACGGCTGCTAATACTGTAGAGAGAAATTAGTCTATAAATCAATTATTTGCGAAATAATCCCGTCACAACATAAACAGTATTATTTTGTGAATTTTAGGTTAATTAACAGTTTTGTAAATTATGGAGTCACAAAATTGATAAGAATTAATTGTAGGTTACTCATTTTTTAATTTTATTAGTAAATGTTTTCAAATTTTTTTAATTTTTCGTTGTACGTAGTCTTTTTTATAATACATAATTGATTGTGTTTGTGCACGTTTATTTAAAATTTTACAGGTTCACCGAAGTACTTTCAAAAAGTAGGTCCTAGAAAGTACCCTCCCTATAGGATGAGCTTTTGGTAAACGGAAACTGGAGGTTCCTTATTACGTCAACTTTGTTTGGCGCCCTCTAAACTTTGACAAATTTACCGAATTTTACTGATGAATTTGAGTTTCTTTACTTAAACCTTAAAACTTAAACAAACCACCCCGTCTTGCTAAACTACTGTGTAACTCCTATTTATGATATTTTTTTGATTCTTCGTAGATCTAGCTTTTCATGTAACAGTCATAACAACGGCCGATACGGGTAGTTAAACCAAAGTAAGAATATAGTTCTTTTCTGGCCTTTTCTAAAAGTGTTTACAGTTATCCAATATAAAAACAAAACGATTAAAGTAATAAGCCAAGTAATACAAAAAATATACATCTATATTGACGGATGAGATACAGCAATACTATCAGGTGATAAACGTTTCCCAAATCCTGCTACGTCAACAACCTTGTAGAAATACTAAAAAAAGAAGAAATAAATTGGCCACTAACACTTACCTAAATTTCAACAGTCACGAGTGTCTCCTTTTTTTTAAAAATATTACACCAACTCATTGATAGAATTTTAGGAAGTTTATGTGATAATATCCTTATCACCACTATTGTAAATTCTGTGAGGTTTTAATTTATATTTTTCTAGTATATTGGCAAACGAGTAAAAAAATTTACTGTCGTTTGCCTTATTAAACCCCATTGTCCTTAATATAGAAGTATTTTTTCTTGATGTAGATAAAAATTTGGGCAGGTTGTAAGTGTCAGCAATTTATTCGATAGTATTTATTCTGTGTAATATGACCGTTTATGACTTTACGTCAGCATTATATGACTAACATTTTGTCGTGTCTAGCGTCCCTTATAAATAGTGATATTTTCTTTTATAACAAATATTAGGAAAAATAGCGTCATTTTACTTTGTAATTAGTTTCTGCAGTAACAGTCGATCACCTCTATGTTTATAAGCGTAGAAAAAGAATTGTACATAATTTGAACGGTAAGCTTTTCAACATTTATTATGCAAAATGGTATTGCGTTTAATAATCATTAAAAATTTGAGAACAAAATATTTTGTTTTAGAATTATTAATGTTTCATAAATGTAATGAATTGTTAGATACTAGTGAGATATGTGATACAAGAAGACCGTTGGTGATTGTAGGTCTAAATTAGATTAGTTACTGTAATTATAGTTAGGGTCTATGCAATTGATATTACCAAAGGTAATAGTATGAATGCAATTATCCACAGCTTCAAATAACAATTAAATTGAATCAAAATAATAATTGTTTAACGTATCTGGTATCGTAGTAATATAAATCACATCAAGTGCAAAAAAAAAACATAAAAAGTTTCTGCTCATAAAACAAAAATTCTAGTCGTTTTCCGAATGCAAATTGACGAATTCATTACCAATTTGAACAGTTCTCCAACATTGTTAACGTTTCAACAGATAACCGGCTCGTGTACTCAAATCGTATTTAGCAAATGGTGTGGAAAGAAAATTTCCAGTTTAAACTCCGATATATAAATATTGAAAATATATTTAAGCACCTAACTTTCAGATGTATTTATAAAATTGTACTGTATATTTTCTCGTCTTCGATAAAGGGCAGTTTTGTGCTTTGGTTAAACTAGGATCTGGAAGCGATGCTAAACATGGTTGCTAATTAAGTGCGGTTGCTTTACATGGGGATACCATAAATTACGTTTTAAACGCAATAACTGAAATATTTCTGAGCTCATCGTAATATATGTGCTCTCGGTCGAGTTACAAAAACATAATATAGATAAGTTCACTGTCATAAATAAAGTTATTACCAAACGATAAAATTAACAAAATTGTTTTCATTGTCTTTTTTCTGAAGAAGTTGTGTTATTTGGAATATTTTCATACAACATTAAAAGTCAAAGTGAATGTAATTAAGTGTAAATCTGATTTAAAAGTCCACACCTAGATAAAAAAGATATAATCCAAGTACACAATGTTGAGAGCTTTAGAAGTATTTGTACTATACAATTTTTACTCTTCTTTTAAAACCGCATTAATTAGACTGACACGATTATGTATTTATTTGCATACACAGATTTGAATGTATTCTTTCTAGTGAATTGAATGCTTGTCAACAAATAAAAAATAATAATGATGCAACTTAATAGCTAGATCGTTAAATAAATAAAAATGAATCTTTTAATTAATATAAGGAATAAAAGTAATTTTAAACAAAAACTGTTTTTATTGTTGCTTCAAATCAGTTGATTGCCACTAATAACAACTAATTTCTAGATATTGGGCGCCCCACGCTGGGCGCCAATTTAATTTGCAACGTGGTAATCGTGTCTTAATATTAGTGTAACGTAAAATGCTACATAAATAGGTCCTCTAAATAAATCACCTGCTAAAAGTTTTTGACTACGCTACAGCGGGTAAGGCGGGATTTGATCTGCCTATTCTTTTATTTAAACTTACTGGAAATGGATTGACTTGATCAAAGTCGTTAGGCTACGCAGAGAGGACCAGCTTATAAGAACACACAACATAAAATCATGCAGTTTAATAAAAGTTATGGCACCTACGACACAATTAAAAATAAATTGATATTATATATACAGGGTGTCCCACCGGGAACGCCATCGATAGATTATAGAAAAACTGTACATGGGAAAAATTAGAAAATTTAGTAGTATACTAACGTCGACGGGTGCAGTTCCGCTAAAATATTTTCAAGATGGTGACACTTCCGGTTATACCGGAAGTATGTGTCAACTTGCTTATTTTAAATAGAACACCCTATATATTATTCTATTTTTGAATTTTGCTCAAAATTCTAGACACATTTTGTGTATAATTTTCTATACCTAAGTCTAACTGTTTTGGACTTATTTTAAATTTTATGTCAAAAATGACGTTTTCAGGCCTAAAAAAATTATAAAATTTTCCTATACTAATGCCTTAATTATTTAATTGAAATAGGTTTTCTTGTAGCAGGGGACCTATTTTAGTGGGTTATGTCGATATTTTGATAATAAATTAATACAGGGCGATCAAAAAAAAAGGATTAAAATTAAATTCAAAACACGTCAAAAGTCATTTTTTTAATGCAAACACCATGTTTTTATAGCTTTATTTTATTTAACATCAAAAATAAGGTTGACTTTGTACAAGGTTGTCTATTCAAAAAATTCATGGTTTTCGAAATATTGGCAATTTAACATTTTTTTTGTTGCACAAATGCTATTGATTTCTTTTAATATGAATGGTTATTCCTAGTTGACCATGATGGCGTTAGAAAACAATCATCTGTCAAAGATATGTCAAACTGTTAAAAATTTTCAATAATCATGCCGGGACGCTTAAATTATACAAACGAAGATTACTTAAATTTATTTATTATTTATGGACAATGTGATCAAGTTATATTAAGAACATCTGTTACAGTTAACTGTACCGACTGTGAGTGTTAAAGTGCATATCGTTACCAAAGCGATAACATTAAATGCTTAAAACACACGTGTGTCAATAAAGTCAGGTGTTCTTTCGTTGCGTGTGTAATACTGTATAAGTAATTACTTGGCTTTATCGACACACGTGTGTTTCAAACATAATAAGTTATCGCTTTGATAACGATACGCACTTTAACACTCACAGTCGGTACAGTTAACTGTTGGCATTTCTTAGTTTGATATACACAGTTTGACATATCCTTGACAGATGATTGTTTTCTAACGCTATCATGGCCAACTAGGAATAACGATTCATATTAAAAGAAATCAATAGCATTTGTGCAACAAAAAAATGTTAAATTGCCAATATTTCGATAACCATGAATTTTTTGAATAAACAACCTTGTTCAAAGTCAACCTTATTTTTGATGCTAAATAAGATAAAATTATAAAAACATTGTACTTGCATTTAAAAAAATGACTTTTGACGTGTTTTTGAATTTAATTTTAATCCTTGTTTTTGATCGCCCTGTATTAATTTATTATCAAAATATTGACATAGCCCACTAAAAAAGGTCCCCTGCTACAAGAAAACCTATTCCAATTAAATAATAAAGGCATTAGTATAAGAAAATTTTATAATTTTGTTTAGGCCTAAAACGTCATTTTTGACATAAAATTTAAAATAAGTCCAAAACAGTTAGACTTAAGTATAGGACATTATACACAAAATGTGTCTAGAATTTTGAGCAAAATCCAAAAATAGAATAATATATAGGATGTTCTATTTAAAATAAGCAACTTGACACCTACTTCCGTATAACCAGAAGTGTCACCATTTTAAAAATATTTTAACGGAATTGCCCCCGTCGATGTTTATACTACCAAATTTTCAAATTTTTCCCATGTACAGTTTTTCTATAATCTATCGATGGCGTTCCCGGTGGGACACCCTGTATATACATGAAATTACAATATAATATAAGTAATTAAGGGTGGTTTGAAGATTAATTACTACTATATAACAAAGTAAATGTTAAAATTTAATAAATAAACGGTTGAACTAGCTAGTATAACCTCTTTCTTTATACGCACCCTATACTTAGAGTGACTCTTCATCTCAAATATACGATACGATTGCCAATATGTAAAACTCCCTCTTACAAAAAGTACTATTATTAATATGATTAAAGTTATAATATAATATAAGGCTTTATATAACTGAATTTACAATTATAATGCCGGTAGGTGGATTAAATATCCTAGGAATTTAGATTTTACTTTGGTTAAAATAATAAACTCCAGAACAATTTTGTTGTACACAATATGAATAAATTTATAACATTAATTTTAAATTTCTAAGAAACTGAAAAAAAGCGGACGAGTTGATAACACAACATACATAAATGATTTGTTACGATGTACCATATGCGACAGAGTTGTACCCCAAAGCCAATAATTGGTTAAAACAGCATGAAGTTTGGCATATATCTTCTTGATACTATGTAGAATAATAAAATATATGGTTACCAAAATCGACGACCAAACCCAAAAAAATTCAGTTTTATGCAGTTTTATAAGATTTTCTTGTAAATGTTGGAATTACGGTAAAATGGCTTCTGTAAAAAGAAAAAAGATTATTTTAAAATTTATTTTTGCTATCACACAAATTAGTTCTCTTACTGATTTCAGGGTTGTAAACGGGCACCTTTTAGATTCCTTACTACCAGGTTTGTTTGTAGTTGAAACCTAAAACGTGACGTAACAAAATGTATATAAACGACGCGGGTAGCTTCAAGCGAAGAAAGAATGCCCAGGGTTGGCTTTTAAGATATCTATTTACAAATATTGACAAAGCTATTATATATACAAAGGATTTATTTTCAATTCAAATTTAATACGCAGGACACTTGCGAGTTGTGGTCGGAACAGTGCCAGCTTAGACACGGCCGGTTAGAATGTAGCGCCGGACTATTACGGTTAGCGGTGGAATCTTCACGTGTTTTACGCAACGGAATTTCTTGCTAAACAAATACTCGGGTTGCGTATTTGTGCGGTTTCTAGGCCTGGTGCTAGTGTCTCACTAAAACAGGTAGGTGTATATTATTTATCGGTGGCGGTCGTTCACACCCGTTTTTAAGGTTATCAGTTAGAACTTTTGTCTACGGCGCTCGCTTGTTTTAGCATACACCACAGCTTTTATTATTGCGGCTTACGGCTTGGCAAACAACGGAAGTCCGTCTCAACGTGCCCAAGATACCTAGTGGTAGTACTCGTACGGTGATGTTTGACGAGCGAGCAGTGTATGTAGGCGGAGTTCGGTGCTAGGGGCCGACGACGGTTTTGTGGCAGTGATACTTCGCCTAGGGCCACGTCTATCAGTACGCTTACTACGAAGTGCTATTGAATAGATTAGCTACCTTCTAAGGGTCAGTGATACAAAGTGGCTAGTTCTAAATAGAACGGTTTTGGAGGAAAGCAACTGCTACCGAGGCTGATGCCATAGTGTTTAGGGTTCTGGGTAAGTAGATGCCGGATATTTGGATTATTGGCAGTGGTTGTTTTTAGGAAGTTCTTGAGAGATCAAGAGGGTTTTGTGCCATGCCTGTACCGAATTCAATCAGCAACTGCAGTGGTCTTTGAGTTAGTTCTTGCCGCGCCCGTATCGAATGAATTTGCAGCGGTCTTTGAGTTAATGGGTGCCGTGCCCTTACCGAAATAAATCAGCATTGACGGCGGTCTTCGAGTTAGGGGTTGCCACGCCCGTACCAAATTAAATCAGCATTTGCAGCGTCTTTGAGTTAGCGGCGGATAGTTTTAAGCGGTTTTATATTCGGAATTTAGCACTAATGCGAACGGAGTTCTCTAAGAGTGGAGAAGTCAAGTCGAATTAGGAATAATAAGTCGAATTAGAAGTCGGGTTAGAAGTCTAATAAGAAGTGTCTGTTTGATTTTATCTCGAGCGGAAAAGTAAGCAGCTGTTGCATGGGGTAATTTTAAATGAAGCGGTGCGCACGACGTCTGTGTTTGACGATGCAAATTTTATGCCGTGAAATAATTTGAATTATAACAGTGTTGGTTTCTTACAGGGTGTAATTTGAGAAATTGAGATTATTTAATTTTTCCTATTCTAGAATATTTTTCGTGTCAATAAACCTTTTTTATTTCAACTGTTTAAATAAAACACCAAATGTTATCTTAGCAGCATTTATTTGCGAAAATTTTATTTAAATCAAAAGATTGATAGAGCAATTTTAAAACGCAAACACGTTTTATTTCTAAACGCCACGTGATGCGCGAGTTCGTGTCAGTCGTGCGCTACAACGTCACATGCAGGGACAATTTCCTACAAATTAAACTAAACTAATTATACTAACACCATCCTCGGACATCACGATATGGGCAATTGTAGCTTGTTGTATATTAATAATCTTCCCGTTGTCGCTTCCGTTGATTTTTAAGTTAAGTCCCATGAGCTACAAAGATGCCGTCCAACGCTGCTCCCAAAACTGCACGTTTGATCGAAAGAATTTTATTTTCTTAATTTTTTTGGTTACGTTTTGAAGCACTATTTATTTAATTTGTTCAGGTGAGTCACAGTTCAATTTTCAAGCTTTTAATTTTAATGTTATTCCAGTCACTTATTTTTGTTGATCGCGGTAATTTTATTAATTATTTTCATCTTTAACTACTAATTAATTTTGTTTGACATTCTTTTCGGATAAAATTCAGAAAACCCTCGACTTCGGTAGTCACCCCTTTATATAACTTTTTGTTATTTTTTTAATTCAATTGTTTTTAACTGTCATTAACAGATTTTTTGAATAAAAGTGGAAGTTAACCGTCGTTTGATTACAGCGCCATCTCTTATCCTCGTCTTTGCAATTTCTTTTAAGCCGATTAATTACATCAAGAATAATTAATTCCTTATGGTTTTAAAGCAGATCGCTTTCCTCTTTTTTTCTTTTCTTAAAGTTTAAGATATCCTCTTTTAATTCTGCTGCTCCGATCTAAAATTATGATCTTAATTTTTTACGTTTTTTTTTCTTATTTTTGATGATTTTTTTAATTTAACTATTCATATTGGTGTGCTTTACACGAATTTCTCTTCTTATAATATCCTAACATCCTTATATGGCCATCTCGGCTCTCTGGCTTCAATAAAAGGGAGAAGATGCTCACTTAAATGAAATAATTCTAGAATTCTTGAAATGCGGGACATGAGGATACGTTAGGTTAGGAATTTATTTTTCAGGAAAAATCATGCTTTTTCAAGCTGAAAATTATTTTGAAAATGCAAAAAAAGGTTCTAAACTGTTCTGTAATAATAAAGAGAAGAGCAAGAATGTGTTTTGGGTTATGAAGATCCCAATTGAAAACAATATGGCAAAAATGTAGACAATTTAAAAATAACATTTTCTGACCATATATTTTATTCATAGTTTTCCTTCAAAAGGCTATCATTAACATAAGAAGAAATTGTATAACAAAAGTACATTGAAAAAACAGAAGATTAGAAAAATAGGGTCTATGGTAAATTTTAATATAAAAGTATTAGGACAAATTAAAATATTTTCTTCATCTATCTTAACATTCTTCAGGTTATAAATCGAGTTTTTATCAGAATTATCATTTTCGTCAGAATTGTTATCAATAAACACACTATAACTGTTGTAAGATTTACACAAAGCAGTGTATGCTAAACCACTTTTGTGACACAAGCATACTTTGCCAACACACCCTTTCGTAGATTGACAAAAAATTATTTTTGTTTAAAAATATTGTACTCTTCCTTTTTCCTTTTCTTAAATTACAACGAAGTTGTTTCACAACATGTAAAGGCATTAATGAATAAGAGATTTTTCCGGTAAGAAGGATATTTACCAAAACTTTTAGGTAAATACTATGTTTTTGTTATTTCCTTTGGCCAATATCTAAAAATATTTTTTGAGTTGGTTACCGTGGTCAAGCTAATCTATATTTTATAAACCATAATTAATTAATTTACTAAATAATTTAATATGAACGTAAAAAATATTTTCGTTTGATTAAAATGATAAAGTTGTTTAGTAAGTGAGTTCTATTTGTAATAATAATTAAAGAATGCTTTGTATTCAAAGTCATTAAACTCGCGTTATTTTAATGAATGTGCATGAATTTCTCAAAGTTAGAATGAAACAAAACAATTTTTGTACTACAAGGTTAGAGAGTGCGACAAGACAATCTTAATGTGAAAGGAAAAATGAGAACAGACATTTTTAAAAGTAATGTTCAAGAAGCTAAGGAAAAGAAGAGTAATTCAAGTCCTAACCGGAGACAGGTAATATGAATTATGAGTTCAGCGGTAATGGTGAACTTTCGTTCAATTCATCATTGACAATTGAGTTTTCAATACTTAACAATGAAATCTAAATACTAGCTAAAATGATTTAAATAAAAGTAAACCTGATTGATCAGTGCTACGATAATAAGGTGTATTCGACGGAAGCCCACAAGCCCGTACGGTAAAGATTACATCATCAATAAAGAAAACAAAAATCAGTAAAAATTGAAAGACATTGTTATTTTGTCCGTACATGCAACACAATAAATAATACATTTTGTATATTTATTATGATTCCATTTTTTATTTCAATCGAACTCTTTTGTCTCTGACGATTTGAAAAAGAGTTTCATGGTTAGAAATTAAAGATTTGTTTATATGCGAATTTGTTTAATCCACCGCAATATATTGCTGGGTGATTTATAACAATTAGAACATAGGCGAAGAGCGGGTTATTTAGGCTGAAATATGACTGCAGGACCCAATGATCCTTAACAAATTAAATTTTTTTTTTTTTTTGTTACTGATTTTACTGTAAATTTATTAATTCTTATCAAAATTGGCAGAGAGGCATAACTTTAGACCAAAAACGTTATTTTATGTACTATTTTACCACGTGTTGTAAGGGGCGCCACGTGAATGATTCCTGATGATGTAATCGACTGGTAACATTTTTAAAATAACTTTTTAGTGATTTTGATTATAAAATATAACGTCCTAACATCATTTTTTACACAATATTGGTACTCTTGTTTAGATACGATAATTTCATCTGTTTCCGAGAAAAATGCAGTTGATTAATTCGTAGTGTCAGAAGAGGATTTTAAATATTACTTCATTTATTAAGGGTACGTTTTAGGCTGTCAAATAACTATGCTTTTGTAAATTTTGACAAGAATTGATAAAATTACAGTAAAATTCTTAACAAAAAATAAAGAAAAAATTTTGTTATCTAACGCCTTGTATATTTTTCCACAGCAATATTATATTAAAGCATATTGTGTCTCATGGTCTTATTTTAGTCTAAATAACCCGCCCTTAACCTATGTCCCAATAGTTATAAATCACCCTGTATAGTTTCAATTTAAAAAAAACTGTGTTTTTGACTAACTCTACATTTTTGGCTTTGTGAGGCAACTGAGAACACTTTGGGTAAATGTAACAATATGAATGTGTTGCTCAAAACACAAGCTTAAAATTGTATATTATATTTTTTTGTAAAAATTTTGACATTTCTATAGAAAAAATGCCAAGAAAATAAAAAGTTAAAAAATTAGAGGTCAGCAAATTACGGTTTTTAGGGCTTAGATGATCCAGAAGTTTCTTACTACTTTCAAATGATAAATTATAGTCTGAGGTAATGTATATGGTAATAAGTTTTTGTCACAATTATCGATGTACTGAGACTTTCATAAATTTCGGACGTTCTGTGTTAGAGTGTAGTAGAGTTATGGAAAAAGAGGAAAACACACCGAGTCATAAACATCCATATTTTTTATTTGTAAGTGAAAACCGGGAGTTACCAAAAGAAATCACTTTTTTCTCCAACTCCTTGGAGCAGAATTATAGTAAATCTAATAAATTTTGTCCCCAGAAATAGTATTAGCGGTAGCACCGCGGATTTGTAATAGCTGCTCTACGTTAACACAGTTTTTGGAGGAAAAAAGAATCTTTAAAAAACTACTACAGACTTTTTTAAACAGAATTAAATAGTCTCTTACCCTGTTCAAAAGGTTTTTTATAAACCTTATACGTTTTGAATTATTAAAAAGACGTTAATTTTTCATTTTGAATTTGATTCTTTTTATGTTTGGTCGGGGGGTTTTTTAGTAAACCAATTTTTTTGTAATATTCGTGATAAAAACTAGTAGTATGCAAAATTCCATGCTGATACGATTGATTCTTGGGTCCTAATTTTACTAGACATCTCATTATTAGACGAATTTGGGCTTATTCAATATTTCAAGAATGATAAAGATAAAGTTTAGCTCAAACACGGACAGAACCCGGTTTTTTAGGATCCTAATCTCCTCACTCTAGAATTTGGCTTGATGCAATTCCATGCGAAAAGTTAGGAACACTCCTAAATGATAACACTTTTTAATTAACTGTGGCCTTTTGTTTAAAACTTAATTTATGTGAACCACACTAATGTATATGTGGAGAACTAGTTTCTAGGTCTTTCTCAAAAAGTGCAAAAGATATTCTTGACATCAAATTATACATAAAGTTTTAGGATCCGCAAAAATTCGCCTAGATCAGAAATTACTGGCTATTCAAAAACAAATGACAAAAGACCGGATGTGTATTGACATTTTAACTTCATTCCATGTACCCGAGTCAGTCCAGAAACTAGGAAGCGCACTAGAAAAACCAGCTCATCTTAAACTCACCAATTAAAGAAGGCTACAATTATGTCTCGTTTTCAGTCGAAAAAATTGAGGATGAGGGCTCTGAAGCTATCATTGATAATTTAGAAAATAAGATTAAACAAGTTTTCGGCAAGAATTACTCAAGATTCTACATAATTAAACGCATAAACCTAGCTTATACTGTATATTGAAAACCCTTCCTAATCAGTTTAGACTTTTCATAACTACCGCTCGTCATTCTAATTCACAGAATACGTGTAACAACTTGACTTCTTAGATAATTTAACATCCAAAAGTAATTAAAAGGGTAGATACAGATATGTTTGAAGGTATATAACGAAACCGTCATTTCCATACTGTAAAAACAGCAATTACATAATAAATTAGTTTATACTAATCAGACAAGAGGTTTTTCGTACTAATTAAATGGAGATTGCGCTGACTTTTTTTGCTAAGTTTTGAGAAACCGATGACTTATTAGAACACCAAGATTATATAAAAATAAAAATTAAATGTTGTCAACACTAATTAACAGGTAATTTAACACTAATTAATTAAAGGTGTAAGTGGTAAGGTGCGCTGGATCAATTGTAGTTGACGGCAAAATATTTTCTGTAGCCGATGTTAAACAATCTTCCCTCTCCGTGCTTCGGAGGTTACCATTGAAAGAAACCAACAATTGATTATTATAAATTTGCCACCGAGATAAGAATTATCTTACTACTTAAATTTCAATGTCTTCAGAATTTTCGTGCGCAACCGCCTTACTTAGTATCACTCCTCGTGCAGCTCTTGCCCACTCGTCAGTTAATGATAACGTTCCCTTTATAAGTAAGATTGCGATGCCCAAAAGGCAATGTTCCTTTGAGGTTCCTTTTGAATTCTCTGAGAATACCGAGCTCCTTAGCGCCTGTCCGAATAACCGCTCTAAATCTTTACTTTACTATATACTGTACTCATTCTTTTCACTTTAATAACTACAAAACTACTCAAAATCAAGTGATTGAATTCCATCTTGTTTAGACATAGGTCTCACTTATTTTCATTAACCGTATTTAAGAAACCCACTTCCACTGCTGATTAGCAATCGGCACGGGTCAAGGCATAGCCGTATTAACCACTTAAAACTCACCTATAAAACCATCGTTATTAATCCGTTCTCTTACATCTACCAATACTTGTCACCAAACCCCTACAGTGCTGTTGATTCACTCGGTAGGACTGGCAAAGGGTATGTCTAGATTACTCCGTTTACTTTAATTACAAATTTAATTAAAAGTAAGAACGCAAGTTATTAACAACTTAATTTTTAGTCTTGGTTCCGCTATTCTACTTTGCGCCTTATGTAATGAATGTAATTCAGGCTAATAAGTATGGTAAAAGAACGCCTTTTACGTGCAATGATTTGTAACACAAAACTGCCAGTTTTAAAGATTTGACCAAAAAACAAAAAATTTAAGATTGAGCATGTTTTTTCCATATGGCAAAATTTAACAAACTTGGGCAGCAGGAGGTTTTTGATATTTTATTAGGATATTGATTTTAACAAGTTTTAAGCATGTTGCAAATTCTGTCTATCTCAGGGCTTAACTTTGTCTAATTACATAGAGTTCTAATAAGATCAAAATAATGATAAAAGAACGAATACTTTTGTTGTGTTTTTATTAGCTACTTAAGAATGCGCCACGTACAGTATTAGTGTGATGCAAATGTATTGCTGTAATATCATAGTAATGTGATTCTACAGTTATTGAACTGAAATTAGTAGTCAAATCGATAAACAAAGATTATTCTCAATGTCAATACGTTGGAAATTGCAATTAAAATTTTAATATGACAACAGACAGTGACGAAATTGAGAAGTACTCGAATAAGTATTTATTATTTATTTTTAAATATACTTATAGACAAAATTATACCATATACGTCTATTTTTATTATCGTGCCGCAAACATAAATGGGTCTTGACATTCACCAAATTTGTGACGAAATACACACTACTAAAGGTTACAAGAAGTAATTAAGATTTCATGTATTGATCTTCCAGTCTACATAAATAAACGCAATGCGGCTGGTAGCAATTGAACAATTTTCCACCTTATTGTTTAAAACATCGTCCATTAAATAAATACGGCTCTTAATGAGTTAATTACATCAATTTTGCAAAATCGAATATTTAGCAATATCCTCCGGTGAATAATTGAACATGACATAAAAACGTTTAATAAAGTCAAATGTCAACGAAAATGAAACATCTGCGGTTTGTACATCAATCACACGTAACACGCAACGATATATCTTTAATTTCATTCATATAAAGGCGTTAATTAATTAGATGCGGATGTAATAAATCAATTCTAACTTGTCAATTTATCATTAAATACTTTATTATTGGTTGGGGTAATCAAATCCCGTTTTTAGTTAAAAAAGTTTGTTCAGAAATAAAAAAAGTATACGAGGGACAATTAGGTATATTATTACATTGTAACTTTTCTTTTCTACTTTTATTAATGTTTCACGATATTACATAAGTTTAATGTTTATAGTTAGATGTCAAAACTAAATATTAATTTTGATTTACCCGCGGTACATAAATTTTCATATTTACATTATGCTGTAAAATGCGCCACGTACACATTTTTGATCTGCGCAAACACGCTTTAACCGAGAATTTAGATACAAAATTCAAGTTAAAGTGTTAATGATACTTATATCATTAATTACTTATAGAAACTCTATTATTGTAACCGCTTAAACTTTATTTTTGATGATTAACCGCTTGATACTTGATTTCAAATTATTATTCCTCTGACCACTCTTATTTAACCAATTTTCTGAATGTTTTTGCTATATGAAAAAGATTTGGTTTTAAATTTAATTCTCGCAAACTCTGTAGTACCGCACCTAATTTTTTTAAAATTTATCTTGCACAAAAGAAATTTTGCCTTTAGATTTAATTTTTAACGCAATTGTAATTTCTATAACATCCGCATGAACGAATCTGGGGTGGTAGATTTAATTCTAATTCCAAAATATGCCGTGCAATTTCTATTTGCTATACTTTTCTTTATAACGTTATCGACTTTAGTGTGTATTGTTGTGTTCCAAGATTGTATTGTAGCACCGAAAAATAGGTTTCTTTTTTGCTTTTAAACGCCTACAAGTGGCAGCTTTATATTTCGCTGTCCTTTACTAGTACGTTATCTTAATTTTTAAACGATTTTATTTACTCGTTCATTACCGTAGTAGTCAGTTAATTTTATGTACGTTAACTTGAAACGTGCAGGTATTTAATCCGGCATTTTCTTTACCATCCGCATTAATCGATTTTTTATTTTGTGGTCGCAACGATAGTTGGAAGCGATTTTTTGAACAATTAATGTACTTTGTGGATTATGTTTCCATTTTCTTTCTTTCGGCTTTCAGCCTATTACCACAAATTGTGGTTTATTTTTATGTGCTTATAAATAATTAGTACTGGTGTACTTATTAGAATAATAGACTGTTTAAACTTTTTTTGACTAAAATAATCACAAACACAAAATAAATATTGTTTAGTCCTTTGTTTCTTGTTAATTGGCGAGGTGTGTAAAACTAATCCACCTACCACAAGCCTTTACAAAAACCCAGCTAGCCGGGTTCAGATCAAAATAGGTTTGTTTAAAAAATTTCTTATACAAACTTGGGCGCGACAATGCTGTGTCGTTGTTTCCTTATTATTCAATATGGTACTGGAAGCCGTGATGCACAAAATATTTCAGAAAAAACAAGGCGTGCAGTGCAATTAACACTTATTTACTGATTCCATGTTTCTAAATAATAGGGCATTCTGTGTGGAGACCGATGCTAAAGTCATTGACATCCTGTACGACATCTTACAGGCTAGTGAGCTGTATAAACTCAATGTTAACGTAAACTAAACTAATATCTTAACACAGATAACTTTATGGTATCTGTATATTTGGAGAGTAACCGAATTAAGCAGGAACCAAAATTTAAATTCCTTGAAAAATTTACGTTATTTTTATCCTCTATACCTAACCTAAGCCACGGCTAATCCTTGCAGCTTGTTGATATCACAACGTAATACCGTATTATGTGTTCTTGCCCCCGATCACCAGCAAATTTTTTTACAAGAAGTAGTATCTTTAACACTACTAACTTGTTACTTTCAACAATGTGATTTTCATCAGGTAAAAATGGGTGCCACCTAATTTAATTAAGAAACAAAAATAAATTGATACAATTGCACATTTACTGCACGAAATCTTGCCTAAAGTAATAATTTAATGGTTTTCTAGTGCTCTTAGTCATAGAAGAATCAATTGTTTAATAATAAGTAAATTGTTGGACGAAATCAATAATTTTGTAAATATATCTTTACTAATGTAGCGATTTAAAACGTTTTGAAGAAATAAGACATTAGTATTTCTAGCTACAAACGATGGAGCGTTTTTTGTTAATTTCTATTCCAAATCTAACCAATCTTAAACTGCAAACCAGAATGTAAAGGTTGAAAAATCGGCGCTACGCTAACACCGCCTGCAACTTGGAATTTAAATTTCGGAGATAACCCATCGTTGAAACAAACAGATACCGACAATTGAATTAAGTATGTACTTGGAATTATGTTACAAGCAAAAAAAAGTTAACGACAATTTTGAATTAAAAACATAACATAAATAGAAGTAGCACCGTAGCTCAGTGGAAAAGGGTAGGTTACAAAAAAAATGTCTTCGTGAAATGATTAGGTCAAAATTCTCTATATCAATCGTCAAGATTGAGAGCGCGCCACACTAGGTCAAGACGTTAAATAGCTTTAGCCTTTGTTCATTAAAAACCTGTCCAGAGGATACTTTCCAGTTGACTTACTCTAAGAAAGTACTGTCACAAAACCGTTAAAAATTAACACAAAGCACAAAACAAATATAAAGTAAAAGGTTCGTTACAAAGATTTATTGCACTTGAAACATTACAAAACATCAAATAAACAAACTATAAACATGATTAATAATACTGAACTAGGGAAAAAATATAATTGATTACCTGATCGCTAACCATCATTTAAAATTAAAATTAATTCGTTTAATTTTAATTATATTTGCGGTACGCTAATACAAATCAGATGAAAACAATATCTGATCTTGTAGGTCTTGGAATAATAGATTAAATTTACACACAAAATGTTCAATCAATGAATTAGCACGCACTTAGAGTTAATAATAAATCGCATTAAAGCAAATAGTAATAATATGCGGGTAAATACGAAAATACTTTGGGACAAGTTATAACTTATATGAAAGCTTTTTTTAATTTTAATATTGTTTACATATTTTGTTAAATAAAAATTGTTGAAATATTAAAACAGGGGTTGTTGTTGTGGCAATATGAAGACATTAAAAACGAAGACGGGAATTTGTATTAGAATAATAATTTTTGCACTTTCGGGACTAAAGTAACTCATTTGTTGTGATCAAATATGAATTTAAGTCAAAAGTACCCATTCTTATCAAATATGAATTAATGAAAACTTACACAAAACTGGCAATAATTGTTTATACCGTAACTGACGACAAATTATCATGTAATACTTGTCATCCGACTTATTAAAAAACACTTTAAAAATTAAATTTTTAATTGAAAATACCTTCCCAAAAAAGCAAAAAATAGTTTATATCTCTTAAGACTAAAGTAATATTTTATCTGTAACGACTGTAAATGTTTATGTGCATTATAGTTATCAGTAGCGATAACTTTAAATGCTTGAACACTCGTGTCGATAGCAATCCGAGTGTTCTCTACAATAGCATACACGCAACGAAGAACACCTGATGTGCATTTTGCTCTGTATAGTTGTATACCGCACTTAATCATACACCTCTTGAGCTTATAATAAGAGTGAAATGTGCAACAAGAGTTCTTTTGTACGGAAATACTTAGTTTGCTATCGATACGAGTGTTTAAGCATTTAAAGTTATCGCTTCTGATAACGATAATACACGATAATTGCTCTCTGGCAATAAACTTCTCGTGCGAGATAAAAACACTCACTTTAGTCCCTTTGTGTATAATATTTTTTTTAATAGATTCCACACTAAGTAGAAAATTAAGTTTGTGGTACGGGAATTTTCAAACCGCAACAACGCGTTCCCGAACTTAATGTTTCCAGTAAATTTCAAAGGTTAACTTTTTTGATGTGAAGAAATTTGAGTATCCGCAAACTAGAAATAAAAAGAAAAACACCCCTAGCTAACTTTAAATTTGAAATGTATTTAATTCCCTGTACCCATATTACGTATGCAACCGACGTAACTAAAATGTACGAGAGCTGAACGTAGCCGGACCGAAAATGGCAATAAGACACTTCTTATCATGACGAGTGCACTTACCACTACAAAACAATATTTTATATTAAGGTTAAGTCTACGGCGACTTGCAAGGATAAGGAAATCAAACAAATGTCACGTAAAACACCAAACAAAAAACAATATTTCTGTGTAAACAAATTCAGAGCAATTTAAATACGCATAATACAGCGATTATTTGAAAAGGGAAAATTCGTATGGAGGTTACAATGGCAGATATAAAATTACAAAATTAATGAACCGATACCATTAATTTACAACAAAATGATCTGAGACAAACTTTGTGTTTTTTGTTGGTGGATAACTCCTATCATATATCGATTAATTTTTCTTCTTATTATTTATTTCACTCTTTTTTGCGCTTAAAATTTTTTGACTGATACTCAAATAATTGAAATTGGACGCTTGATTATAATTCTTGGTAACAATGAAAAATAACTTTTAATTGGTTTATTTAATCTATAGATATTTAATACGCCAATTGTGTATAAGTCTGTACATAAACTTAGTAATTTTCTTTGTTTTGCCAAAAATTCGGTTAGTGAGAAACTCTACCTTTTCTGAAATCCAAGAATTGCTTAAGTAAGTAAAATGACAAAATTCGTGCACACCCTTAATAAAAAAATGAATCTTGATACCCTCCGAAATAAAATTTTCAATAATGATAATAATAATAATAATATAAACATAAAAAACTTTGAGGTTTTTTAATCTATTTCAGGTAAGTATTCCTCCAAAAATTCAATTTATTTTAAAAAAGACAATTTTTTATTTTAATGTATTTGTTCAAAACTTTGACAATTTTAACGATGACCACAATAGTGACCAATAAAAATACAAATATTATGGCAAAGTTTAATTTTAATAGTTATTATTAGTAGACTGAAAAAAATCCATAATTCAACTGTACTTCTGTAAGCAAACAAGCAATAAATGTTTCAGTTTCCGCACGATTTCGTCCGTGTTAATTTTCCTATTTTAAAATAACGAATGTTTATTCATCTTTTTATGATTACGCCGCTTATATAATTGTCACTTCCTATTTTTAATTAAAAACAAACAAATTCATCCAAGTATTTGAAGTGTAAATGAGCCCATTGGGTCAATTTGTTACTTAGAATTACACAATAGAGCGTTAAAATAAGCTCGCACGATTTCTATAACCCTTATCTTTTAATCTCTATTCGGTTGCATTCACACGAGACACTTTACATATACCCTCTTTGCGACCTTTTCAATTTTTTCACACTTCACACTAAAAAGATATATCTGGAAAACGTTGGCGAGTCGAGCCTAAAGCAACCGATCTACGTACAAGTGCAAGTGTAATCAAAGTTGCAAAACAAAAATTTTTTTTTCTGCTATACGTAAATTATTTGCAAGCTAAATGAATAGTCAGTGCAGTTGCATTCGCAGGTAAATGTCAAGAACGGTTTTTGAGAAAATTGCTCTTGTATTTAGTTCAAGTGTTCCACAATAAGAGAAGAAATTTAACACGACTCGGTATGGTACTACATCACAAAGCTCATTTGATACGGGAGTATGCACTTATATGCACGTGTTTGAGATGAAGTTGTATTATACAGGGGCGTATTCATCTCAATTAGAACTACTAATAATTTGTAGATACCGTATATAAACTGTCCGTTGCTAACTTGACTTTATAGTTGTTGCATAAGCAAAGTTTATTACTTCCTAATTTTAATTGAATATAGCCAGATGTTTGTATTATAATGTTATGATAAAATACTTATGATAATTTTGGATTAATCAAAAATATTTAATACATGTAGGGTCAGTTTTTCAATCATTGATTATCTTTAATTTTGTGTTATTGTTATGGTGATAATTTTTGACACAAATGGAAGTTAATCAAAAAGTGAGCCTTTATCACAGATTGAAAAACTGCCCCTTAATTGAGTAATACGCGTTAGAAGCATTAATCATATTAAATCAAAAATAGTTGGAGTAACAGCAATTAAGCTGCAGTATGTTCACTGAACAGAAAAGCTCAACCACTTCTTAATTAATTAATTGGCAGTTTACAAAATGCCAATATATAAAAAAGCACTCAAATACAATTGGTATGTTTTTGTGTTCTAAAATTTTAGATTTACCGTTCGTTTCTAATTCAGCTTGGGATTATAATTTGCTTTTACATTTCAAAGATCCTTAACATATATTTTATCACTTTTGCCTAATTAACACACTCGAATTTGAAATTTACGTATAGTTTTGTGTTCGATTAATCGGTTCACATTCTTCGCTTAATCTTGTTTGATAGAATTCTACATCACCGATAGTATTGACTAAAAGAAACGGACTACTTAATCAATAGCTATTCTTTTTCTTTGTAACGGTATATAACAATATATCTATTAATGTGAGGCAAAAATGTTAATTCGTAGTAGATAAGAAATTAGTTTAAACTGCAGCTGCATTATCAAGGCACCACCTGTTAATTCAGAAATAAAAAATAAAACAGAAAAACAGGATATATCCAGACAAGAATAGTTACATGCTCAAATAATGTGAATCCAAAACTTGGTTAATAAGTATTAAGCAAAAAATCAAGTTACCCTAATTTAATACATACTATAACAAAATTTAAATCTTAACACATAAGCAGCCATTTAATAAAAACAGTTGATAGAGGTCAATAAGAAATGCGCAATACACAGATTCGTCCGTAATAGAATCAATAAAATTACTACGTTTAAATAGGTACTGATAATTTGAAGCCGAGTTAAATAATAATTGAACACTCGTTCACATACAAAATTTACAGAATGCATGCCGGTTTTACGTCGGACAGACGAGGCCATATAAATTCTCGTTCTTATAGTTATAATTGTCGTTGATGCAACCCCTAAGAACAGATCACCCTAATATTAAACGAAGGTGCAGCCGGTACTAGCATGCAAAATAATGCCGTTATATTTTACATAATTTGTTTAAAGAAAACAAAATAAAAGCATATTACTAAAATTTATCTTTGTGTAACATGGAAGATCTCAGTGATGTTCTCCACCTGATGCTTATGCGAAGAAGTCGACAGCTTAGACGTTTCAAACGTTTTGAAACCGCCGGATACGTTGATGCTTTTGCAAACAAAGACTTTTTGGGGACCAAACAAGAATAGTGTATGAGAAGAATTATAATTGTTTGATTAGGTGTTGCCTGCCGATGTTTCGGCATCACGAAGTAGTGACTTTTTGTTTTAGAACTTGCGAAAAGTACTATGGGGCGGATTAAAAGTTAATCAAAAAATTATCCAATAAATTGTTACGCATGTTGAACTAAAAAGTATCTTTGACATGGTTAGCTTTGGAAACAATTTTATTGTTTAATTAAGGTAAAACGACAACTAATCAGCACTGAGACAACTTAGTCATCAGACGTGTAAGCAGTTCAAAACATTAATTATTGGATTATAATTGCCAACTAAACGTTGGATTAAAAACAATCGCAATTGCCTGATATAAATTTTTAAGAAATGTCGTTGATGGTGTTGATAGACATCGGTTGTAGTCGCAGGTAGAGAGTAAATGTCAACAGAAACTTATATACATTATTTTAAGTGAAATTAAAAAATGTGATAAAAAATAGTGGTATACTTTTAAAAAATGAAATGAAGTTTGACATATTCTTTTGGCCACTCTGTATATATCAAATTTAGCTTAAAAAAATAATAGTATATTATACACCAAGGTTGTGAAGTCTGTCATTATTGCCTTAGCACTAATAATAAGGTGCGTAGGCAATAATAGACTTCACAACCATGGTGTATATACTGTTTTTTCCAGTACTACCCAAATTTAAGCCAAAAATAAAAAATAAACATTTTTCTTGTAAAAATCAAGTAGCACAGGAATGTAAATAAATCAAAAAGCATTAAAAGCTACATACGTTGATAAACCAACTGCAACTGATTCACTAAACACTTGTGTGGCATATTTCACCTTCATTTTCTGAAAATTATTCGGAGTAATATGTAAATTAGTTGATTTAAGAGCAATCGCAGCGGTTTAGATTTATCTGACATATAGAAATTTTTAATGTCTTTTTATGATGCTTTTTTGTTATTAAAGATTATATCGTATTTAATCAAGTTATTTTGCACCGACTTCAATAAATAGGGGACATCGAAGAAATAATAGATTTTCATATCGTTTTTCCGGTGATAAATCTATTCTTTTAATTAGGTTTCAAAAATTTTACTACTGCCCTAACATTGGCACCGCATTGTAGTTGTAGCTTTTCTATGCAGTTTAATACTATCGACTTCAATTTGTCACCTTTACATATCGTATTTGTAAAGATGTAGCACAAGGGTTGTATAATTTTTTTATTTATAACTCTAACCATGATCACGTAGCAGTTTGAGCTGGAAAAAAATGTAAAACCTACTTTAAAATTAACATTTTGGGGATTGTAAAATATAATTTTAGTGAAAATTGTTTGTATTCCTCTGTATATCTCCTGCTTCTTAGTGGTTTATTTGGTCCACTTGGGCTGTCACAATTTGTGCTCTGCTTTCGGGAAGTAATCGTTGAGAGATGATAACTTCAATGAAGTGCTTTCTTTTCACGTTGCAATTTAAGAATGTTCCTCCGCAATTTTCTTTACCTAAGACTACTTGAGCTGCAAGCTTGAGTAGTTTTGGTATAACTAGAGATGTTAACGGGCATTTATTGCTTCGCCAATATACCTTGCATCATTTGAATATTGGGTTTTAGAAATTGACACTTCATTTAAGAATGGCAAGTGTTCACCACATACTCGTTAAGTTTTTAGAGTCGACATTTTTATGCAACAGATCGGACCTTCTAGATTCTGTTAACCATTCAAAACACCTACAACAAAATGTTTGTAATTTACTTAAAATTCTTCATGTAACTTAACTCCCTGGTTAAATCTCCTTTGAGAAACCTGAAGGAACTGATTCTACCATCATATTTAATAAATAAATAAATTCAAGTTATGTATTTGCGGTTATGGGATGGGGGCGCGAATTTTAAACTAATGGCATTTTTTTATTCAAATAATTTTATCGTGTTAGGTAATTTTAAGCAGCAAATACGTTAAAGATAATCTCCTGGATATACAAAATTATGTTTCACTCGTTTTTGTTAAACAACTATTCTTGGATTCTCAAAAAAATTGAATTTGTCCATTATTAACCTAGGTCGACAATAGAAAAAACTATTAACCACTAATAGAGAAATTCAACTTTTCAGTTGGCTAGGAGACGCAATAATTGTCCACTTCACAGCTAGTAGTAAAAATATTTTTTTTTTTTTTATTTTTTTTTTTTTTTTTTTTTTTTTTTTTTTTTTTTTTTTTTTTTTTTTTTTTTTTTTTTTTTTTTTTTTTATTTTTTTTTTTTTTTTTTTTTTTTTTTTTTTTTTTTTTATCCTTTTTTTTTTTTTTTTTTTTTTTTTTTTTTTTTTTTTTTTTTTTTTTTTTTTTTTTTTTTTTTTTTTTTTTTTTCTTTTTTTTTTTTTTTTTTTTTTTTTTTTTAAAATTATTTATTGGGGCCTAAGTCTTGCTTAGCTTTGTTTAACTTGTTGCTAATTACTGTAGAATGCTTTGCTTGTTTAATTCCGATATTGAACATTTCCGTTAACCTACAACACCGTTTTATGAAGTTTTAATTAAGAAACTGATTTGATATGGTTTGGTAGAGTTTTATATCCGTAGTACAAGCACCTTTCAGTTAAGTGAAACTCTAAATAAAGTATTTTTTAACTGAAGCTACCCGATCGCAATCGGCCGTAGGAGAGTAAACTCCTTGATAAAATCTGGCGCCAGAGACCATACCGTACTGATGGAACAAAAGGTGTTACAACTTGTAACGATTCACACGAAATATAATTACGAAAATAGCTTTTTTATAAAACACGACATAAAATAAAGTGCATAAATCCGTATTATTGTTATTACAACGTATGGTATCGCGTACCTCGAACCTAACACGTGTTAACGTTTACTATCGCAAAAACGTCCGCGCCTGCTTTTGACTTTTAACATATAATTTATTTAATTATTCGTAACTTTAGCACTAAATTATTAAGTTTTACAACCGCAGCTATTTATATAAACGTCCTCGCTTTAACCTTGCCTAAACTCAACTCGGCAAAGGCAAGCTGGTGGTGGGAGAAAACAAGATTGAAAGTTTAAAAGAAGTGACATATTTGGGGAGATAAGGTATAAAAATAAACACAAAGCACATATTAAAGGTTTACTACAGAAATAAAATGGGATAGTAGGACAGGTGTGGAGTTTGGGAGAAATTGCGATGGAAAAGAAGATAAAAGCATGATGATGTATGGGGCAGAAATAAGAGGGTGAAAAGGACGGAAACAGATAGAGATAGTTCAAAAAAAGTATTAGAGATAGATATTAGGTTTAGATAAAAAAACGCCAGGATATATAGTGGAAGAGGAAATAAAATTGAAAAAATAAAAATTCAAACAGGGAATAGGGCAGTGGCATACGAAGAAATCATGGAGGAAAAGGAGGAAAACGAAATATTAGGATGTTGTTAGAAAAAGTAAAGAAAGGTAGGATAAAGTATAGGCAACAAGAGAGAAAGTTGTATTATGAAAGAGTAAGAAGTGGAAAGGAAAAGAGAGGAAGAATGAAAAATTAAGTGAGGAAATAGTACAGAAGGATAAAGACATAAAAATCTAAGAAAGAAAAACAAATATAAGAGAAGGAAGGTACTATTAGAGATATGGAGAGATAATAACCGATGGTGTGCGTATGAGTATATAGTGAGAGAGAGGAAGAAATATACAAGAAAAAAAAAGGATGGCTAGGTTTCGTTGTGGAAATAAAAAAGTAAAATAAATGTTGGTTGGAAGATGGGAAGAAGTTGTGTAGATCATGTGGAGAGGAATGGGAGAACATGGAGCACATGATGAGAAGATGTGTAGAGCTAAGAGAATAAGAAAGAGGAAGAAAAATATTCTGCATGAAAGTGGTGAGGGACTAGAGTAGATGAAAGAAGTGATAGAGAGAAGAAAGAAGACTGGAGAAATAAAAGAAACGAAGAAGGAAAAATAGCATGTGATTTATTTAATTGTGATGTATTTATGTAAAGTAGAGGAAAATAAAGAGATGATTTAGTAGCAAATAGTACTTCCTGAGTTATGCGGTTATTATTGGGGTTTCTGATGGTAACCCCTTATTGGTCTCTTCTTAATAAATTGCCAATCTATAATAAGATATAGTGTAGGCTGATAGACAGAGATAATTGTGTTTCCTAGTGTATCGTCTTGCTTGGGTATTGTTTGTGCGGACGCTTTTGTTGGCGTTGATTTGGAAGTTTTGTGTTATTTGATTTGTTGTTGCTGCTGAGGATACTGCCGTTGCCAAAGTTGTGTTAGTGTTGTTTACTTGAGTTGCTGTCGTGTGTCTTTTGTTGCTGTTGTTTACCTGAGAAGCAATTAGTGAAAGGCGAGTGTTGTATTTGACAGCCTTAAAACGTTGCGACTAGGCGGGATAAGCTTCGTGAGGTGTGTCAGTTGTGCGCTTATACTTTGAAGGGTTAGGGCCGGTAACCAAAAAAAAAAAATAATATCTATTTTAAAAAATTATAATATTTTAAAAAAACCACCGTTATTATTTTAAATTTATTTAAAGAATTCCTTTTTTTTTATAAAATTTAAAATTTTAATTTTTATTGTTTTTTTATTTTAATATATTTGTGTGTTTTTTTTTTTTTTTAAAACATTTGTTTTTTTTTTTGTATCGTTTGAAGTAGCGGTTCTAGGGTTTACGGATGTTGCGACGGGAATGGCGATTACCGATGTTACAGCTCTTGCGGTGATTGATCTTAGCGGGTTGTTTGTTGGACGATGGAGTTGACAAAATGATTTTGTGTGTGTAGTCCATCAGCCTATACCATGTGTATGTGACATTATAGTGAAAGTGAAAAAGAACTGGAGAATTGATTTTCTTCGATTGGCATTACTGTTGGTGCCGACAATGTCCATACCGGGCGAAGCGTTTACGGACGGGCGCATTTTTGATAAACATAGTGGGCGCAGTGGCGAGCATTTTGTTTTTGATATACAAGGTGCGGCAAAAAGAACGGACGTTTTTGAGAGGGGTAGTACTCTCCCCCTCCGTCTACGAGAGTGGTGGTGAAAGTGTCGTTTGATTCGTAAGTTTATAGCATTGTTCGTGTTTAAGTTGTTACAGTTGTCGTCATGGAGCCTTGGACGGTGAAGCACCGCATTTTTGCTTATGATTGTTTTGTCTGAAATAATGAGTCAATCACCGTCGTACAGCGTGAGTTTTGTCGCTATTTTAACATTCATCGGAATAGAGCTGTTTTCTTTCAAAACACCATTTTTCGTTAGGTTGAACCACTTCGCAGGCGTGATGAACTGATTAACAAAAGACCAAGAGGAGCTCCGCAAACAGTTCAAACTTTTGAAAATATTGAAATCGTTCGACAAGCCTTTCTTCGCAGTCCTACTCGATTTGCCCGGAAACATGCTGCTGCACTTCATCTCAGTGATTGTTCGGTAAAGCGAATTTTGTCTATGTATCGTCGCTTTCACCCCTAAAAATTGGCCATTGTGCAACAGTTACGGCCTGGAGATTATGCACAACGAATAAACTTTGCACGTGAGATGAAAGCATTGTTCGATCAAAATGATAACCTTACATTATTCATGGGTGACGAAGCCCACTTCCACCTAAACAGCATGGTTAACCAGCAGAATTGCCGTTATTGGGCTAATAAAAATCTGCAACAGTTACACGAAAGACCGCTGAACAGCCCAAAAGTAACGATTTGGTGCACTGTATCGCAAACTTGTATTATTGGCCCTTACATTTTCAAAGACGGTAATGGTCATGCTATTACTGTGAACTCAGAGCGCTACGTCGAAATAATCACTAATTTTTTTTTCTGAATTACGACGGCGACGTGTTCCAACTCGACGTGTGTGGTTTCAGCAGGATGGGGCAATTGCCCACACAGCCAGAGCATCAATGGACGTTATTCGCCCGTGTCAAAACGCGCAACCAGGACGAACAAAAATCTCTACTTGATAACTCTCAATAAAAATCCTAGATAAGAGGATGCTGTAGCCCTACGGCATGGTGGTAACCACCGAACGGCCGGACATTCCGCTCGGCTGTGGATCTTGGCCTCAGTAGTCAGATTCTATCACAAGCAGTCAGTAGTCTGAGTTACAATGTGGGCAGTCTCTGGGCAACGGGCTTTGACTCCCACAGCATGAGTGGTGTCCTGGTGGTTCGGGCACCCACGACCGGGGCTGATGCGGTTGATCTGATGTCATGGGATCAAGTTCCGTAACCGGAACCTGTGCTGGCTGTTACGACCTAAGTTCTGCGGACTTATAAGACGTGGCAGCCATGATCGATCATAGATAGATCCCTGGCAACTAGACTTGGCCTGGATCCTGCAGTGGTTGGTTCGCACCGGGACCCGGACCTTAGGCGATCGTATGGCAAGCCTCTAGGTTCTGGTAGGGTGTATCACGTTTGCGTGAGCCTAGCAAAAGAGCCCTTGACTCCTACGGTTGGAGGTAAGTCCAGGGATTGTGGTGCTTCTCGGGCTGCATAAGTGTTCTTGGCCACAGGTGGAGGGATCGCGAGTGTCCGTTTATTCGCGACTCTTTGTTATATAATAATAGCATTACATAATGACGTTATACACTACCGGGTTGTTGATAGGAACCCCTAAAAGGATTGCCTTTCACAGACGTCCGCTTAGAGCGTGGCTTCAGCCTTGCAACATCAAACCAAGTACATGCCGGTAGTACTTGAGTATCAGCGTGCTGCTACAGCGGTACTGTTACCGGATTTAGCTGGGAATGGATCAAAAGGACCAGCCAGCGTGAGCTTAGTACCCGAGCTTTATTGGTTTGGATCTGAGTGCGCCTCAAACTTATTGGTTCCAAAATAGGGCTTGGCATTGCCAGGTTGGCGTGTTGAGTTGGCTAGGAGTGTTATACTCAGTTGCATATTGGTAGAGTATAAGAAACGAAGGCATTGATCGTTAGATTGCCATTATACAATTGACATTCCCAGAGGGAACAGAGCTATGCCCGACGCTAAAAACACTGGCAGCATACAGAGGAGGACTTCGAGTACGAGAAACTCGATGATACTTGTCTATGTTCTGGCGGCTTGATGCTCACTCAAGTATTCTGATCTACAGTTGTTGACCCAGGCGCTGTGGTCCTAGTGGTGCGCAACTTTAGAATGGAGCTATTAGAAGCCGGCGACCCCTCGAGGTCAACCATAACTAGACCAAAACAATCAAGGTGCAGTTGCAAACTTCATGCCCTGGTGTTTATACGCAACTGCTGTGGTTCTCCCGGCACTTAAACGTCGGTGACTACAGACGGCTGCGGATAGATCTGGGCTGTCCGTCCGTAGTGTACCCAGGGAAAGACCATCGAACCTCGGCCTGCTTGTTAGAATGCAGAACGGTGGTTTTGACGGCCTAACCTTGGGGAAACCTAGGGCTCCTTGACGGCTCACTTACGTTCAGTCTATTACAACGACGCCCCCATGGGACCCATTACATAGTTTATCGGTTGTCGTCCATGCGCGTGGGACCTTGTTTTAGATGGGCGCTCTGCCTCACCGAGCGTGTCTGTGTATCGGGCCGGTTCTCTGTGGTTCCGAGAAACAGCCCTCTGTAGCTGAAGCATTGCCGCGTTCATGAGTTCCCAACTAGCAAAGGGGTAATTGTACTAGCGTTAAGGGAAGTGGCCTCTTGTCGGCTGGCCGGGTACAGGTCAGACCTATTTCTAGATAGAGCTAAAGTACTGTCCAATCCGAGACTTGTCGGAATTACGGGTTGTTGACGACCAAGTCCGAAAAGGATGTTTAACGTATTCTCTAGCTGAACATCATCACCAAACAGGACATAAAATTGATTTTGAAAATACAAGAATGCTAGGAAGAGAAAAATATTTATGTAACCGCCTCATTAGAGAACAAATCGAGATAGAAAGACGTCCTAGTTGCATTAATAAACAAGATGATGGAAAAGGTTTACCTAACACTTGGAAACCGTTATTAACTTTACCTCAGGATAGAAGATCTCCATATATCCAACAAATAGTACAACAAAATATGCAAAACAACATTACCATGATACCGATACGTAATGCTATTGGTTACTCTGGTCCAACGACACATTCAATATTTATTACACGTGTTTAAACCCCAAAAATTTTTATTACAAACATCTTTACACGTGAAAGAATAAAGCATTATATATATACAGGGTGTTTCCTAAGTAATCTAAAATATTACATGGGGCGCTTCGTCACTCAATTTTAAGACGAAAAGTTCATATAAACATGTGTGATAAGTCTTGTCGTTAATGAGATACAGGGTGTTTTATTATTTTATTAAAAGCAACAACATGTGTTAAACATAAAGGAAAAATAGTATATTTCAGAGCATGTGTTCAAAATGTCCACCTGCAGCTAAAATGCAAGCATCTGCTCAATGTCTAATTGATTGCCGAATACGTTCGAAGATACCAGGATTGTTACGAATAACATTACAGCTTTGTATGATACGATTTTGAAGATCTTGTACGTTTAATATCGGGGTTGTGTAAATGAGCGATTTTAAATATTCTCACATACAAAAATCTAGAGGATTATGTCCCGGTGATCTAGGGGGCCACGGGTGTGGAGATTCTCGTCCGATCCAATGGTCTGGAAAAACGTTATTTAAAAACTCGCGAACAATCACTGAAAAATGTGGAGGAGCTCCATCATGCATGAACCACATGCGCCGTCTAATAATAAGAGGTACATCTTCTAAAAGAACTGTAAGTTCATTTTCTAGAAAATGAAGGTATGTCTCACCGGTCAACCGTGTAGGAAGGAAAAATGGTCCTATTAAATAATCTTCCATGATGCCAAGCCAAACATTGACCAAAAATGTTTGTTGAAATCGTTTTACAATTATGGCATGTGGATTTACATCTGCCCATATGTGGTCATTATGAAAATTCATAATGCCATGTCTTGAAAAGTTGGCTTCATCCGTAAACAGAATATCGGCAGCAAAATTGGGATTGTTTGCTATTTTATTTAAAATCCATTGGCAATACTGTATGCGAAGCGAATAGTCAGTAGGTAGCAAATGTTGTACACGTTGAACGTGATATGGATACAATAAGTTATCTTTTAAAATTTTCCAAACAGTTCCGTTACCAACATTTAGTTCATCAGCAATTTTTCTGGTACTCGTTTCTGGATGTTGATCAATCACTTGAAGAATCTGGTTTTCCAATTGTGGAGTTCTCACAGTTCTGGGTCGTCTAATAATATTCTTTGATTTGGCAAAAGTTCCAGTTTCTTGTAAACGAATATGTAGCATAGTAAACGTATCTGAACATGGTAAACGATTATTAGGATAACGCTGGGCATACATACGTCTAGCCTCTAAGGTATTACCATTCGCTAATCCATACAAAAGTGCATATTAGCCATTTCGGCATTAGTAAACACAGGCATCGTTGTTAACTTAACACAAAAAGATCGTATTATTAACAATTTATTGTTCGTTGTTTGCGTTAGTTTTTAGGTTTGACACAGTTGTCAACGTTATTCCAAAGGCCACTTAGAATAAGCATGTTTTTCGAAAACCAGTAGCGTCACCAGGAAAAATTAATTTCAAATACAATCAGAGCTGATTTATTATAAACAATTTAACACTCTGTATCTCTTTAACGACAAGACTTATCACACATGGTTATATGAACTTTTGTCTTAAAATTGAGTAACGAAACGCCCCATATAATATTTTAGATTACTTAGGAAACACCCTGTATATATGAATTGTTTACGTTTTAAGCAATTAGTTACTTATTTATTATTTATTTATTGACTATAGTTTCAACTCAAAAATTATTGTTAGTCATCTTCAGAATATAAAAATATTTTTTTTATACAAACGTTAAATATGACATTTGGTTTTTAAAATAATTTTTGAGTTGAAACTATAGTCAATAAATAAATAATAAATAAATAACTAATATTGATTGCCTAAAGCGTAAATAATTTATATATATAAATAACCAATATTTTTAATTATGGATCCTATACTCATACATAAAATTAATATCCAATTCAAAGTTTCCACCAAAATTTCTTCTAGTGCGCATGGGGAAATCTCGTGTGCGGGTTGTATTTTAATCATATTCATACATAGGTAATTCGAGTATCAAATTTGTGTACATCGAAAATAAAACACTTAGAAAAAACTCGTGAAGGTTTTATTTATTAATTTTTATCTTAGGAACATAAGTGTAATGAGTAACATATTAAAAAATAGGTGTAATAATAATAATATTAAGTTTAGAAACATATTTGTGAAGGTAAGTACATTTAAAAATAGAATTATTTATTTATGGTGCAATTATTATACACATTAACAGTGACATTGCTTGAATCCTTGGTATGAATTGTAATTCCTGGAGTATTTTGAACATTAATAACATCATTAGATACCTCCAGAGAAGAAACATTAGATATTTGAGCGATTGGCTGGACAAGAAGAGGAGCAAGTAGCCTGTTCAACCGATATCAGTCGTGGAGTTGGAGGATTAAGGTTAGAGTTCGACAACATTTGTGCTACATCTAGTTTCTTTTTTATAGAAGTATCAATGTAGCCTTCGGCTACAGTATACTTTTCCACCCTCCATGCCTCTTAATGGTTATTAAATCCCTCCTTGATTAGGTAGTTCCGTTACACTGCTTCTACGGAAACAATGGCCAGTGTAAGCATCTGCATTTGGTAATTTTAAGAAACTTGCAATAATTTTAGGCATTTGACCGATTTCATTTATACTTATCGGGGAATTTATGCAATAGCCATTTCTATATGTCATGAAGAACCTATCATTTTTTGTATTTGGACGCACATTTACATATTTTTTATTAAACTAATCCATAATGGATTGGTAATTGCAAACTGTCGAGCAATATTATTTTTGGTTTTTCGAATGTTAATCAGAATAACATCGTCTTTCAAGACGACATCTTTCGTTGTCATTTTGGTAATTTTATCTCTTCTCAAAGCACCACTGTATCCAACAATGAGTACCACCTAGAAGAAATGGATGGTATAAGTTGGAAAAAGCTTATGAAGATAAGGAAAATTATATTTAAAATGTAAAATTCTATAGCTATACCTTGATTGCCAGGTACATATTGTCATCAGAAAGTTCGATAAAATTGTTAATATTGTCATTGTCTAAGATTTGGGACTTCTTTGGTTCATAGCCTTTTGAGCAGTTTTTTAAAAATGCTGTTAATTTACAGAAATTGGTAATGTTGACATTGTTGTATACATTTATGCAAGTTCGCTACATGGAATACTTTGACCATAATGACAAAGCTTTGTATTTTTTTGTAAGCAAACTGAAGTAAGCCAACATAATGTTTTCAGATATTATCAAAACATTATTCTCTTTTAGCCATTTGGAAAAAAATTGAAACTCCTTTTCGTAAATTAATCGCGACTTTTGGGGCAAAAGTGCATAATGTGACTCTTCGGTCAAAGCTCGCAATTCAGGTGGAGTATTTGAAATAGCTTCGTTACTCATGATAAGCAAAAGAAACAGAATGGAATTAAAGGAAAAAATGATTCTGAATTAACTTGAAGAAGTAAACAAATGCATATATCTTTTAAAACTTTAAATTTTGAACCGTCAAAAATTCAATTTTTACGAACATTGTTACCAACTAAAAATGCAAATATATAAAATCCCTATATTTTGAAAATTTCGATAAAACTATGAAATATTTGTTTAAAATAAAGGCAGAATAGAAAAAATAGTATATGAAATTCATTTCATAATATACTATACTTAGGCGTGCGCGACGATGGTGTGAAATGCATAAGGAACTGAATTCATTTGTCTTGACTTGATTGCTGCCTCAATACCCAATACTATCTGTTTGCCATACTCGTCTATTTATACCAAGTTGAGTAGGTCAATACGAAAAGAATGTGGGTATTTCCTCGTTGTCAGCAAATTCTTGGTGCATATAGGTGGAATGCTTGGTGTGAATTTGTTTGAACTTACGGTAACTCCATAGTACACTCATGAAATTTAAAACTTGGACACCACAATTTCTGTAAACAAAAGTTTGCACATTGTGAAGCGGGCTTAAGGGTATCATTTACAATTCTAACAGCAGGTAGTCTCAGCAGGGGTTATCTTATAGAAGGACTGTAGAATAAATCATTACACTAAGCACGTTTTAGAAAATAGGTAATTTACGTTGCTGACTTAATTTTTTTCTTTAAAGAATATATTTGAAGGTATCGCTAATTAAACACCATAGCTCGATTAATTATCGAATCAAAATTTTGTTTAGGAAATGTTTACAAAATAAAATTAGAAATAATTTTGATTTAAAAACGTCTACAAGCAATAACTTTTAAATTAAATCAAAAACTAAACATGGTTATTTGGGTTGACTGATTATTACTTATTTTTAAATAAATCTAACCTACTAATTATTGTAAGTTATTAAAAAAATCATTAAACTCTCTATTCATAATATTTAGTCCTTACAAAATGTATATTTTATGACGTTTCATTTTTTCTGTAGTTAATATAAAAGAGAAAATAAAAACTAAGGCAATTCTTATTGTCAACGTTTATATTTAGTTTTTTGACAAGAATTTATTACATAATTATAATTAAGATACCAAGTTATAGTTTAAAATTAAATTAAAAACGTTTTTTTTAAATAAAGGTATTACTATATAAATAAATATAAGAAATCAATAATGGGTGTAACTTCCATTATTATTATTATTTGATACATTCTTGGAGGCGTCTGCTCATTGACGCTATCAAGGTATCAATATAATTAATATTAATCGTTTCCCATGCGGGTCGAATACTTGCTGTTATCCGAAGACAACAAGGGCCAAATTTTATACCAGTAAATCGTAATGCACTAATTGCAGCCATTGATACCGCATGGGAAACGATTAATATTAATTATATTAATACCTTGATAGCGTCAATGAGCAGACGCCTTCAAGAATGTATCAATAATAATGGAGGTCACACCCATTATTGATTTCTTATATTTATTTATATAGTAATGCTTTTATTAAAAAAAAAGTTTTCATTTAATTTTAAACTATAACTTGGTATCTTAATTATAATTATGTAATAAATTCTTGTCAAAAAAACTAAATATATACGTTGACAATAAGAATTGCCTTAGTTTTTATTTTCACTTTTATATTAACTACAGAAAAAATGAAACGTCATAAAATATACATTTTGTAAGGACTAAATATTATGAATAGAGAGTTTAATGATTTTTTTAATAACTTACAATAATTAGTAGGTTAGATTTATTTAAAAATAAGTAATAATCAGTCAACCCAAATAACAATGTTTAGTTTTTTGATTTAATTTAAAAGTTATTGCTTGTAGACGTTTTTAAATCAAAATTATTTCTAATTTTATTTTGTAAACATTTCCTAAACAAAATTTTGATTCGATAATTAATCGAGCTATGGTGTTTAATTAGCGATACCTTCAAATATATTCTTTAAAGAAATAAATTAAGTAAGCAACTTAAATTTTCTATTTTCTAAAACGTGCTTACAATAATTAGTAGGTTAGATTTATTTAAAAATAAGTAATAATCAGTCAACCCAAATAACCATATTTAGTTTTTTAAATCAAAATTATTTCTAATTTTATTTTGTAAACATTTCGTAAACAAAATTTTGATTCGATAATTAATCGAGCTATGGTGTTTAATTAGCGATACCTTCAAATATATTCTTTAAAGAAAAAATGAAGTAAGCAAGGTAAATTACCTATTTTCTAAAACGTGCTTCGTGTAATGATTCATTTTACAGTCCTTCTATAAGATAACCCCTGCTGAGACTACCTGCTGTTAGAATTGTAAATGATACCTTTAAGCCCGCTTCACAATGTGTAAACTTTTGTTTGCAGAAATTGTGGTGTCCAAGTTTCAAATTTCATGAGTGTACAATTCACTCGACAGCGGTATTGTCCTAGTGGGACACTTTAAGAAAAAATTGTACATTATGCGCTACTGTCAAATTATAACTCAGAGGTCTACGACTAATTAGATGTATGCAACATCTAGTGCCGCTTCGTGCTTTTCTAATAGGTCGAACGTGCTACGATGATAGGACGAGGTATGTAAACCAACAAACTTTTTTTGTTACCCAATTACGCAAATTTCCTGTTTTCGAAGTCGTTTTATTTATGTTTGTACTTTTGAGATAACTTCTGCGGCAATAAACTTTACCTTTATTATTGTTTATGAAGCTTTAGCTTTCGCCAAAGTAAACATATTTCTATTAACTGTAAAATGCTTCCAAAATTTAATTGAGAATTTTTTTCTTTATTGAAATTGAAACTGTTATGTTTTCTCAAATGAAAAACAAATAAAATATGTAGCAAAATACTTTACTGTCTTCAATAAAATTTTATTCTGCCAATAACCACATATTCTTTAAGCTAGTATTGTTAAATTTTTAAAATCTTGAATACTATTATTTTATACAGTCAAATGTGGGCTAGAATTGTAACAAATAATAAATTAACGCAAAAAATAATAAATAAAATAAAGTTAGTAGTAGGTACGTTACTAAATACAAAAAAATAAACAAAATCAATTAAAAGCTTTAAAAGCTTTATTCATTATTAAATTCGTAGCGGATGAAAAAAAGGAACTTAAATTAATGTAAATTTAGGTATAATAAAAAGTTAATAAGAATATGCCGATGAAGTAGAAAATGAAGTTGAGCTTGAAGAGAGTGCTTTTTAAAGTTAGTTTTCTTCTTACTAGGTTTATGTAAATTTTTATATAAAATGGAAACCGCCGATAGAATTTCATCTTATAAGTCTTTCAGGTGGTTTCCGCTATTTTGTTCAATAATCTAGCAGACGGCAAAAATTGAGATGTTATGATGTATACAATATCAACAGTGCTCGTAAACGAATAACTTGTTTGTAAAACGAAATTGCCAATTTCCATTTGAATACCGTGATATTCGAAGAGGTAGCGCCATTTTTTTTTTGTTAAATAAAAACACTGCTCGGGAGTATTACGGGATAAAACGTACTTAACGAAGCGTTTAATTAAGCGCAAGTTTTAAGAATACAGGCCGAAATTTATAAGAAATAAAAAGATATTCAAGAAGATTTACATCACTTTTCTTATGGGGCAAGGGAACGAATATGATCAAGGATCGGAGATGCTTTCATTGAAGGCACGCGAAGCAGTAATCAAAAGGCGTCATAAATACTACTTATATTCGCGAGCACAAGCTTTGCCGGTTTCTTAAATTGAAAAACCTCCCGCAAATTGGATTTTGGATTTAATTTAAATAGAATCGCATTATTCGTAATGGATATCTCCAAAAACCGTTACTAATGGTTATTCCCGTTTTCAAGTGATGTATGAAAACTTAGTTGACTTCCAGCATGTACTATAAAACTTGTACTATAATAAACGCTGCAACTATTTCTAATTCAAAACATCTTAAGTTATGGATTTGTTTGAAAACTATTTTCAGAAGACCATTCCATAGAAGGGTGATTACTTTTTAACTAAATACAAGTACATAACATTTGATAAACTTGAAAAATGCTTGTGTCTTAGATTATGGGCTAACATATTTTGTTTAGTGTTAATATCAAATTAATTAATTTACCAAATGACAAATTATAGGTTTTATTTTTAATATGCGTACAAAAAACAAACTAATGATACAATAAACCCACTTTATTTGGCTACTCCAGAAACCTCGCATTAAAAAATGTTTTTTGGTAAATTTGTTCAAACATGTTTGTTCCAAAAGTAGGAAATATCTAATTAAAAGTATTTGATAGTCTACTAGAAAAGAGAGTATGGGTTAAAATAGCAAGAGTCAATAGATGGTTATTCATGTAAAGATACGGAAATATGAATTTGAATCTCCCTAGTTACGATTTTTAAATAAATCTAGTATTACCATTAAAAAATTGTATCTAACGCAACGATTTTCGATTGTTGTTTTCCGAGTGTATGTTAACGAGAGCATGGCCGTCTAATTTTAATTAGCTGCTGGCGGGTACAGTAAACGCTTTTGTATTTGCGAGTAATTAGAACGGGGTTAAAAATTAAGTTATACGGTTAGTTGATATTAAAGAAAAGTAACAGTTGTGATTAATTTAAAGTTTACAGCCTCCGTTTGTCAAATACATTAAAATCTAATCAAAATAAAATCGTTGAATAAATAATTTTTGATTTAATCAGTACCGTTTTACTTTGAAAAAAACTAGTTTTTTATGAATTAGAAGAACACCGTTTTGATTTGCTACGTTTGAATTCCTAAATATTGAGTTTAACTGCTTTACTTTATTTTCACAAGTTTAAATGGGCTCAGCTGGCATAATAATGAAACGTGAGTATTAAGTTTTTCTTAACCACGAGAATAAAAAATTCAACAATAAAGCTTTTCAACCTAGAAATGTCCGTTTTGTAAAAATAACACTTTTGTAGAGAATCTCCCTTGCAAAAGTATAACTTTTTGTTTGTGTTGTACGTTACGGTTCAGACTTTGCGTCCACATTTTTTGCATCTCGTGTGATCAAATGCCAAGTTGACGTTTTGTATTGTTCCGATGCGAGGTCAGTCCCATTAGTAGATTTTCCGTTAAAAATTCGTTTAAAGTCATAAAAAACCGGTTATATTTATAAAAAACTTACTTCAAACCAAACCCGTACTTTCGAGTCCAAAGTATAAATAATAACACAGAGTCCGAAGGGTTTAGTTTCTGGTAATCCAAATTCATTGCGTCGAAAAATAGTATTCAGCTGTTACAAAAGTGGGAAGTTTTATAAATAATAGGAGTTGAGAATCAGCAGGAAACTGCTTATTTTTAGTTTTTTTTATTATAAACCATAAACGAATTCAAAGAACCAGAATCCAGGAAACTCTTTAAAACCACTTTCTCCTCCAAACCCTAATCTCCAAAACAGCTTTGCGAGTGAAGTGTTACTTGTTGCTGTGTTATATTTTTTTGTTATGTTTTTTATTGTTGTTGCGATTTTTGTTGTTGTTAATTTTCATTTTGTGTTTATAGTTTGATGTTAATTTGTTGTAAGTTTTCTTGTCAAATAAAACCTGTTAGTTTCTATTCTTTAATTTTCTAATCAAGGGAAGAAATCCTTTTTGAATAAGCAACCCAAAGCAAAAAGTAAACGTAAGTCAATAAAAGCTTTTGACGTAATAGTAACCAAATAGGCTTACATCCTAAAATAAATTACAATTAAAAATCTGAAGAAAGTTTTCACTTTTCAGGTCAAAATGTAATATCACAATTTGTATTTCCAAAACTGTGATGGTGAAAAATATTCTGGTAGATCAGTTTGTTCTATTTTATGTGCCAAACACACAAAACATTGACGTAAGTCACGATAAACTTTGCCACGAATGCGTGATCAGAGATGCTCAGCACAAGTTTTTGTTGCACCGCAGGGTTCTAAGATAGGTAGATCGCAATATTCTTTTATCACGTTTACTCTCAAGTGCAACTGTTTTCAATCAGATGTATTATCAGAACGGAAAATTTTTAATTTACTCTACAGACTAAGAAGAGAATTTGTGAGGAGAGAAGATAACTATAGACTTTAAGTCATTATACCACACTATACAGGTTTATACTGATGTTTTGGAGCACCATACATAACACTTACATCACAATACAATATTTAAAATGTACCATATGAATAAATAAATAAATAAACCCCTTATGAAATTAAGAAGTAGAAAAATCGTAGTATTCTGCATAAGGATGAAACCAGGCAAAACATCGGGAATCAAATAATCTTTACTTTCACAATTTTGAATGGTAAAATCATATTGCTAAAGACAGTCTAGCTAACTAAGTAACCAAAAAAAGAAGAATTATAAATGTTTTATGAATTTACAGTAAAGCACAATAGGACAATAGTTATGAACATCGAATATTTTACTTTTTTTATAAACGGGAACGATTGAAGCGGATTTTCAACAATCAAGAAAGTGTCTCTGTTGAAGGATGAGATTGAATATGTGTAGTAAAGATGTTAGCAGCATAGAAATGCAGTCCCGCAAGTTGATGGCAGGGATGAGATTAGTGCCTACGGTAAGCGTAGATTTGATCTTTTTATAGCGGACAGCAAATCATACTCGACGAAGATTATGTCAAAAACGTGATGTGGAGTCACAAAAAGTCCAGAATGCATTAGGGTTAGACCTAATGCCGGCCTTAATACGTCTTAAAAAGCATTAACGAAGAAATGAATATCAGTTTTTATCTTACTCCGCAGCAGCCTAAACCGATAAGAGAAGCAGCCGATTTATGATTTTGCCAGAGCGAGTACTTCAACTTGACATCAGCAATAATGGCATTAGAAAAATTTGTGAAATATTTTGTATTGAACTTTGGAGAGGACTTAATGATGAAAGCATTGAATGAATCATAGAAAATAGAATATAGTTTCTGTAAAAAAGAATGTACAAATGATTCATCTAAACTAGAAGTATATGAGAGAATAGCAAGAGGTTCATATAAGTAGGCGTTCTAGGACAAGTGATGACTATTTTTAGAGAATTTATTAAAATTACTACGTAAACTGCGGGAGACTCTATAAATACTAATAAAAACATCAAGTATCTTATTGTAGAAATTTTGGACAAAGTAAAACTGCTCAAGGAATAGTAGGTTGCAAAAATTATTTAATTTATGACAAGTTTGAAGGTGGCTCCAGAAAAAGAAAAGATATATTCGGCAAAATTAAAATGACCCAACACAATGAGATCGGGCCTATGGGTAATGTAAAGTAGCTCAAAGTGATCATGTGATCATAAGACACACTTTAAGACATGTAGACAGCGACAAAACAAAATCTAGTACCAAAGATACTTATCAATACAGCAAAAATATGATGTCCAAAATAAGCTGGACTGAAGAACAGATTGCATACAAATTTATGAACTGGATATGAAAGTTAAATTTCACCATGATGAGCACTCCACTACTACCAAACCTTGATGTAGCTTTAAGTGACCGGTTACATTTAAAAATGTTTAAATAAGGGGGGAAATGTTCAGAATTATTAACGGAGTTGCTCAACCAAGTCTCAGTGATGACAACAATATCTGTATAAAACAGAGAAAAAAAAACGCTATTAAGACCTCTAACGTTTTGATAGTATATGTAGAGAAGAACGGAAGAAATTTAGGATAAAAAGCAAACTAGAGAGTTGTTTATACAGGGTGTCCCATAATTAATGCCATGATTTTACCAAGTTATACTGTAGGTCAAGACAAACAATTTTTATTATATAATGGATAGTCTTATCTTGCTTGGTTTGTCTACTTATCTGTCTGTATGTGATTTTTAAAAAATAATTTTCCTCTCTGTAATGGTTAAAGTCATGAAACCCAAGCTTTGCAGGAGTATTGGTTGTACAAATGTTAGTAAAAATAGAAACTTCAAAATAATACCATTACCCGTGACAAAATGGCGGCTATTTAAAGATTTCAAAATTAAATAATTTTTAAACCAGTAAAAGATGGTCTTGTTCTAGACAAACAATAAAAAAAACACTGGTTTAAAAGTTATTTAACTTTGAAATCTTCAAATAGCCGCTATTTTGCCACGCGTGATGGAATTATTTTAAAATTTTTATTTTTAACTGACACTAGTACAATCAATACACTTACAAAGTTTAGGTTTCATGTCTTCAACCATTACGGAGAAGGAAATTATTTTCTAAAATTCACATACAGACAGATAGACAAACAACCAGGCAAGATGGAACTATCTATTATATAATAAAAATTGTTTGTTTCGACCTACAGTATAACTTGGTAAAATCTTGGGAATTTATTACGAGACACTTTCCGCTGTGTGTATATTTTTACTTAAAAAAAAAGTTCATTTAAAACTTGACATTAGCCAGTGTAAAAAACGTTAGAAGATGGCGTTGACGAGTATAAACGCATGTAAATTTGTGTGACATCAACTTCTCCACTCTGCAAGAACGACATTGCTAGAAATTAATCCTCTAGTAGTTCAAATGCATATTGCAACTCCTAATCTACTATTCAATCCGTTAGAAAGTACTTATAATACATCTACTATAATTGTAACAGAGCTCTACATTGCCCCGACACTTATGAACAAACATAAGCACATACAAAAATTTGCATTGTTTATGTAAATGAGTCTGCGTTAAGATATCCCCGCGCCAAAACGTCTTTTCGGCAAAACGGTGGTGCTAAAATAGTAGTCTAAAATGTCCTAGACCGGTGATCACAGTAAAGTGAGCACCTTCTGTGTAAGGTCAAGATTTTTCTGTTGCATCAAGAACAGCTAAAAATTCTTTTTCTATGCAGAAAAATTATGTTCTGCTTTGGTAAAAAACGGCTAAAACTGATAACATTTTTGTTTTTAAAATGGTTTTGACTTAACTACAGAAAATAAGTTTTGACACTTTTACTTAGAATTTTACTATTGTACTGAAGAAGAAATAATATGTTTTTAGTTAAAAACTTTTATGAGTATATTAACTGAAATAGCATACGTATCAACTACGTACACTATCATCAAAAACAAAAACAGTTTGTAGTAAATTATATTAGTAGAGTAAAATTTATAGTCACATAATATTATTTAAAAATGTATTTAATAGCGTTTCAAACGTACAAAATGTATTTCATGTGTACACGAATCTACTTTTTGATAATTTGGCAGTTATGTAAGCAAGTAATTTATTCTTTTTAATTTCTAAATCAAACTGCAAACTGTTTTTATACTATCCCAACAAACATTACTGCAATTACAACAATTGATTACAAACGTCGACTTGAATTATTTGTAGTAAATGGCGCTCTTAATTTGATAAAAGTCCAAACAATCGAAATTTCCCCAAAAACAATTATTAAGAAAAATACAAGCGAAGCCAAACAATTATTTGTTCTATTATTCACAAGTCGGTTCGCAAAACATTTAATGTCGAGAAACAATGGCTAATTGTCGAAAAATTTAGAGAAAACCCGGCGCGTTTGTAATTTCGCTAATCAAGTCACTTTTCATTCGTAAAATCAATAAAATTCGTTTGAATTAACTTTTATAGACACACGCAGACACAAACAAATAAACACTCGCAAAAAATGCGAAAATATAATTCAATTGAATTTGTAGTCTAACAAAGTCATCTGATAATGAATGAAAATCTACCAGTCCTTTCACGTAATGTCGTGTCAGCAAAATTTTCCCTCTTGCTGTTCGTGCCCCTTTTAAGTACTGAAAATAATAGCATTTTAGTTTTTTTAAAGCTTCTTTAGAAGTAAAATCTAATTAAATTTTTTTCATCGTTTTTTTTTTAAATTCAACAACAAAGTTGAGTTGTGTAATTTCCTTTTCCGATTTTTACCAGCTTAGAATAGTGCGTAATATTGATATACAAAAGTATTATAAAAAAAAAACGATTTGTCATTTGCATAAGGTACTGAAATTTTAATTTACTTACGACCGGATGCTTTTTAATAATTTGCAAGCCAGTATACACAAGTAAATTATTAACATTGATATTTTTGTAAATGCTAGTGTATAATTTGTAACAATGCGTTTTTATTTTTAAGTATCTCGCCGTCAGTAAGTTTGTGGAGAATCCAGTATTTATAGTAGTTAGCACAGCAATGTCCGTCTTAGTCGGTGAGTTGAGGAGGTCCTTGAGGAACTGTAAAGAAATAGACTGTTGCCTAACGAGGCGCCACCTGCTGGGTAATAAAAAAATAAAACCCATCAACAGGAGTTTAATAGGTTTTACTAAAAGGTCTAATACGCTAAAACAAACACAAATCAGAGAGACAAATAAACAAAACAAAATATAGCAAACAAAACTTACAGTACTAGGAGAATATGTGAGAAGTAAGAAAGACTGTCGCATAAGATTTATGGGCGTTAGCAACAACAATTTAATTAAAACTCGCAATTAATGTGTCGAAATTCAGTTAAGCTTTTGTTTGTTACACCCCAAATTAAAGTTAGCGTTCTAATTGAGGATTGGTTACTAAGGAAACTCGACGTACACACGTCACTTACAAACGGTGACTTAAAACTAACTTAAGCTCGGAATAGCACGATAAGTAGCTTCCGCCAACCCAAAAGGCCTTTTAGCTTCACACACTTTGTCGAAAACGCCCAAGGCTTTATGAATCTAGTTAAAAACAAAACGAGAACGTTGGTGGTGGAGTCTACCCCAAATAAAAATCTACTTATATGCTACCGTTTAATGTCACATGTACGTGAGCTTCATACGCATGAAAAGTGAATAGGTTTCTTAAACAGTAAACTTAGCTGTATTCTGTAGTATGCAGTTCCGAGAAGGAAGGTTCTTGTTAGCGACAGTATTTGACAGCTTCAGAGGTTAGAGGTAGCCCCAGGATTCCCCTTGGAAAAATATACGACAAAGAACGGAAGGCAGATATGTTCCGTCAAAGCAGCAAGTATTCAGCGTGAATGACCCCTCAGCCTGTTGAGTTCATCGGCCGTTGGCAGCTTTAATGTAGGCAAAACCGTGGTAGTCGTCGTGTTATAGCAAAGAATTTTTAAATAGTCATTCCAGCACCCCCATGAATCATCCAGATATAAACACACGAGTAGAGTATGAGGTCAAGACACGTGCTAAAGCATACGTTGTAATTAGAATTAACACAACCAAGAGACAACAAAAGAAATGGAAAAGAAGTATTTACGGCAAATGTGGTTGGATTTACATTTACACACCAATTTAACTAGGAATTATTGAAGCACACATTAATAATTTACTTGTAAAATTTTAGCTTCACGAAGTACGCCAAACACCCAGTAGAAAAAAGTAGCAATATTTCCGTTCGTAATCTTGAAACTTTTCGTGAATTAATCTACCCACCAATAAAAAAATTGCAACATGCGCAGTAAATTCACTTTCGTTGTAAAGTGCTAGACTCAACACAAGTTTCTAAGAAGGTTCTCGACGTACGTTTTTCTTTGTAAAAAACCCGTAACACTTTAATTTAACCCCAAAGATACCGCTTAGCTATTCTCTCCCAGACCCTTACGTTGCATAGATACTGTTTTGTGTTTTCTTGACTTTAAATTTTTCCCCTCCGGGTGTTGTATTTGAGGTGCCGCTATTTCACGCCTTAAGTACACCACTGAAACCGTTGAACAAGTAGGCATAGCGCATTTTCGTGTGTCTAATTGGCTATTCCTACTACCTACCGCATTCCTAATCAAACCACAGTTCTGCTTATATACCGTCACTCTCATCCTTGTATAAACTGCCGCTCTGCTTACATTACCGAAACCCTCACCTTTATAACCATCAAATCCGCTGACTGCTTTTGGGTTGCATGATTTGTGCAAGCGTCACAAATTAGAATTATTTACTTACCTAAGAGTAACTTTATTTTGTACACATTACATTCTTTTGCTTAAATAATGTTTTCAAATCTCATAAAATTTAAATTCCTGACCAACCAATTGAAATGCTAGTAAATCCTTGTTGCTTCTTCTAATTCTAAGAACAATTGTATACCTAGCCCCAATAAAAGTAAGTACAAAACAGTTATGTGTCTGTTTATAAATACAAATTTCAAAAAAAAATAATCAGTATTCATTCATAAATGATTGGGTGTCTTATGTAACAAACACTTCTACATGATGTATTGTGTGAGGTAACTAAAGGTGTGGTGCAATTCAGGATTTAGACATAAAAAACAAGGCAAATCAAAATAAGCAAAATTGGAAAACTATGGGAATAATTGAATAAAATTTTCTAACTCAGCGAGACATTAGTGCTATAGTAGCCAAACACAAACATCAATTTTAGTCAAATCACATTAATGCATCCTTAATTAGAAATGGATTCTATCTACATGTAATATTCAATTACTTCATTGGCGAAGACAAATTTTATACATGTGTATGCTTCATAATCTCAATAATAATGTAGACACTAGTTGGGTGTCTACTATAACATTTATGGTGCCACTTAGTACTAGGGTTTCTAGAAGTAAAAGTATTTTTGCGTTGGACATGCTAGGACTAATCTGTCTCATACCCATGTAATGGAATTCTTTACTCAAAAAAGTAATTGATGCACCCCAGACCGTAGCTAGTATATCCTCAACTAACTCTAACAAAAAAAAAAACGGAAAGAGAGTGAGTCCCGGGCGCCACAGATGTAAAACTACATTAGGCTTAATTGAGGTAACTGTAAACACCCAAAGTGAGAGATTTTTTTTCGGAGTATGCAATAGAAAGTAGAAATAACTATTTGTATAAAACTTGCATAATGCACCAACACCCAGAACACAATATTATGCATATTTAAATTAATCGCCCTTTGTAATCCTAAAAAATACGAAAATTCTTTAAAACTAAAGGCCTTAGAACTATACTCTTGTATAAAAAATTTTGCGATTTTATGAAACAATTCTTGAATTTATCACATACAAATTGTTGATGATTAATGAAGAGCGATCTAATAAATTATTTAACAGTGTATTCTTATTTTTTTAATTTAGAATAGTTATTTAAAGTTATTTAAAAGTATAATGAAATTAGTTTTGGATTCGTAGGCTTCCTGCTGCCGCTGCTCTGCCAGAAGAAGATACCACGATGTCAGCCGGTAAGCGAAAGATACTGTTTTGCTACTAGAAAGTTACCAGACGAACTCAATTGAACCTTAACTCTACTCGCCACAAGACGTTGGACTTGACGATGTTGACGATCTCGACAGACACCCAATAGTCTCACATATGTCAATTTTGACGATAACACCAGAATGTGAGTGCTTCATTGTGTTGTAATGTAACGCAACACCGCACCCTAACTTAGTTTTACACACTGCACTAAGTATTTTAAGTTTGCTTTTCTAATAAATATAAGAAGGCACATTCGTGGAATTAAGTATACAGGAGGAAATTACTTGTTACAGCTTAATAAAACCCAAAAGCTGTAATTATGGGTAAACTGTTATTAAACCCAGGGTATACTACTCCTGATTGGGTTTGCAAATTAAGTTTAAAACCCAATTATAACTGCAGAACGACCTGCCCGTGTGGCAATACCACAACCAATATCTATTGATCTAGGGTAGCCTGCCCGTTAAATAAATAAATAATAGTGTTTTTTAAAACGCACTTTATGCAGGAAATTTTAAATTATTATCGGCTGAAAACGTTGGTAAGATTTTGAATCTGAACTTCGGGGTAAACAATGTATGTGACGAAAGGAAGGTTGCCTACAAACTTACTTCATCAATAAAAGATGTCATTTAGTTGACTAGTATTTTTAATGTCTCGATAAAGACCAAGCATCGAAACGTTGGCAAATAAATCCTACAAAACCTACTTCTAAAAGAAAGCCTAATAATCAATTGGAAAGCTACAATTAATGAAAAAACTACCTAGTTGTCTACTGTTGAGATGTAATATGTTTGTAAATAGATGTATGTTGCGTAGGTCGTCAAATACAGTTATATCATACTATGAGCTGCATGTGCGATATGATGCGCCGCTCGTATTACATACCGCGCGTGAATTGTTGATCGATTGAATGCTGTCTTCGCACCGTTGTACTGACAGCTGGTCAGCGTTGTAAACTGTGGATTTTTGAGTGATGATTTGGTATTCATTGTCAAACTAAACTGAATTTGTTACTCGTAAAAACTCCTTTTGGTCTTCGTACCTACACCGTTTTATATGTGATAAGTGAGTTTGCTTTGTGTGCAAGGTCGTGTAAATGCTTCCTAGTCGTCAGCGTTTCTTAATCAAGTTTGTTATGTTAATTGAGTGTTTGATATTTGCGTTTCAAATGTTACAACATGCGGATGTAAGAATGAAAATGCAGATTACCATGGGGTTAAAGCTAAAATTTAACTTGTCATTTCTGTATTTATTTTTGTTTAGAGATTTCTTTGTAATATCTGGATATGAATACTAGAGTCGATTGTATCTTGTGTCTCGTGGGCCACTTTGTCTGCCATTTCAATTCCGGAGAAGCCGCTGTGACCCCGTACCTATAGAAATTTATCTTCTTATCATAGATGTTTAAATACATCAACGTATCTGACATTCGAAATTAGATCACAGGGGCATATATTAAGCATATAGTTGATTGCCCACATTAAGTCGTTCACTATAAGATAGTGGTTTGGCATAGATAATTTGATGTATTTCAACATCTACCAAATAGCATATTGTTCCGTCCACCACTAATACTACTACTGCACCTAGTTGAGTTCTGACCAGCCGGTGTAAACAACAACAGACTCCGGGTAATTGTCAAGAATATTTTCGAAGGCAATTTGGTATTTTTCAGCTGTGATGACTTTGTTAGGTAACGAGCTTAGAAAGCTCAAAAATGATGGTTCTTCTGTCGTCCACACTGTTAGTGTCAGCGGTAGTAAGCGAGGGATAGTTAATCTTAATTCAGTGCACAGCTCCAACGCCCGTACCCTGAATAGGACGCTAAAGTTTTGGTGAATGGGTTGTGATCTTATGTTGACTACATAATTAGTAAAAAGATGTGCGCGTCTACTTTACAGTGGTAAAACACAGGATTCGCTTTGTACACTTGCGACTACTAGACAACGCTGTAGCAACAAATTTTAGATCGGCCAAGCAATGCAATGTTACCTTACGTGCTAACGAGCACACGAAACAAATATAGTCGATTTTCATGAAGATTATCAAACGGTAGGTATCGAGCAGTCTCTCTCCAAAGTTAGAACCCAAAATCGCTCTTACCCCATTCAAAGCGGCAATTTTAAGTCTATTTGGGAAGCCTGCTCACACTTTTTTTGGACAAATAGTCTGAAAACCCATAATCGAATAATTACATTCTAAATATACACACTGTGTATAATATTATAATTTCGTATAAACACTCTGTCTATATTAGGAAAATATACTAAAATTTTTGTTTTTGTTAATTATAATTATGTAATAACTTTGATATTTGGTTTTCAGTTTTTTAACATATTAATAATTAAATTAAATTTTACAGTATGCTTTTATTTATGGTATCAAAGGTATGTCTAATTGTCGTTTATTCAAAAATAATTTTATTGCAAATAAATAAAAATAAAACGGGACAATACTCAACACAACAAAGAAAGAAGAAGGGATTGTGAAAAGAATGAGATAAAAAACGCTAATAACGCTAAAATTTAAATTAGGTACACTTATAATGCAAAATTTGTCAAATTACCTATTACTTAATAGTTTAAAACAGCAGCATACTTACTTATTACTGTTTGTCCTGCTCCCGCACATTTACTTGTTTGTCCTGCCCTTGCAATTTTACTTGATCTTCTCCGATATAATTCATACAAACAAAAACACTCACGTTAAGGATTGCAATATGTATATTGACCGATGGTGAGATACAAAATGTTTAAAACACAAACACAACTTAAAGCTTGCTGGATTTGTGTCCTCTGTTGTCTGAAAGTTTACGAAACTAAAGATCTTCTAGCTCTCGGCTACGAACTATAAGTAAAATAAAAAAAAAATATATTGCTATGTGTTAAATTTATTTTTTAAACTATACGCTTACATTGCTTGCCAAATAAAAGTTATGATTAATAAAATATTTAAACACTGTAGAATAATTATTTTTAAATAATCATGCATAAATATTTATTTCATTAGTTGTACCAACTATTTCGTAAATATGAATCTGCACGTAGAAACATTTAACACAAATTTCCAACAGACATATATTAAAAATTATTTTATTTAATGTTATTGAAATATTTGTTGCTGCTTGGGTAGATATTTGGCAATAGCATTTGATTATGTACAAGTAACATTAGTGGGGGAATTTTAACTTATTTGACTAATAAGGAACCTTTAATGTAGTTTCTTTATCTAGTTTTTTCTAATACGCACCCATGAACCGTTTGTCGTCGATTTATTCAATCTTTTTTTTTCATTTTATTAAAGTTTAATTTAAATTAAATTCACATTGCACTAGAAAAGCTTTATTTTAAATACAATAATTTTGTAACTGAAATTTACCAGAATAAAAATTTATAGTAAGTGTTTATTCAAATCAAGCATTAATAAAATAATAAAATTTAGATATGATTTTCTAAAACCAATCTACATTTTATTAAAAAAAATTATTATTTTCATTTTCTACTCGTAAATAGCCTTTCATTTAATTAAAAATTAATAGTATTTGTTTGTTAGTTGTAAGCATTAAAATAAAATTATAAAATCAACAGTTTACACAATAAGAACTGCTATAAAAAGTGTTCCCGCAAATTCGTAGACGTAGGCTGGCATGTTTCGGTTTTTAACGATGTAGTGTCGCTGAACGTTTACAAAAGATAACAACAGTACATGAACAATGAACTGAATGATTTTCTTGTACAAACGCGTTTTGAAAGATCAAAGTGTCAAAATTGTGGAAGAGGGGAAGTTAATATTGAAAACTAAGAGGCATTCGAAACTATAATGTAGAAGTGTTAATATCTAAAAATGATTGAGACAGAAAGTGATTGTATACTAAACCGTTGAAGTGTAAATATGTACAAACTATAGAATTTGATTGTGGAACATTGATGTGAGATAGTGTTATTAACCTTTAACCGCTACCACGAAAAACGCTTAAGTTACCGCTACCATCGGTATGAGATACCGCTATATACAAATTGTTGAATATTATGCTATATACATATATGTTTAACTAATCTGAGACTATTTTTTAATATTTCTTTATTGAAACTTTAGAAAATAATACAAATTAAAAATAAAATACCTTTTCTGCATTAAATATCTATTGCAATATAATAATAAACTTTTAATTTTTGTTTCTGTTTTTTACACAGTTATCACACATTTTTTTTGTGTGTTCTAAGCAAATTGGTTTGTGACATTCTCTACAAACAAAAAATGTTTTTCTCTTTAACTTAGAAGGACATAAAAAACAAGTTTTCTTTGTTTGGAGTCGTTCATCATTTGCTTCTTTTTCGTCTGATGCTATAATTATTTGCAGTAAACATTCTATACGACTTCTTAGTTCCCTCGGCAACTTAGGGTTTTCATCATATCTCCATTGCATAAATGGTGTAATCAAACTTTTGCCAATATTTTAAGGAAATCACATCGATCCATGGGTTTATAATTCTTGAAACTTTGATATAAAACATAGGCATTAACTGTGCACATATTGATCATTTGCAAGAATACCGCCATTGTCCACCTTCGAGTTCTTCTGCAACAAGAATAATTTTCACATTTCTTATCCAGAGTATCTACTCCTCCTTTGGTCATATTATAATCAGCAATCATTTCTGGTTTGCCTGTATCAGAATCATCTTTTGGAAAATGGTGCATGGATGAAATCAGCAATACTGCTTTGTTCTTCTTGGGAGTAAAGGAAAGCAAAGTAATATTGTCATTATATGCATATAGTTTGGTTGCAATTTCTCTTTTTTTATCTGGCAAAAAACAGGCAGGAATCATGGGTTTATTCTTTTTTAATGTACCCAAAAAAGTTAATCCTCTTTTCTGTAATTCTGTCACCAATTCTAAACTGCTGAACCAATTGTCTGCTGTTACATTTCTGTTACTTTATTCAATTGGTTTTACTAACTTTAGGACAGACTGCGTGGGAACTTTCATTTTTTTTTCTTCAGCCGACAAGTCGTAACTATCTGAGCCCCTTCCGCAATAAATATAGGCGTTGTACAAATAATTATTTCTAGCATCTGTAAGGCACATAATCTTGATTCCGTATTTAGCCGGCTTTTTCGGCATATACATTACAAATCCACAACGACCTCTAAAAGGGACTAAGCTTTCATCAATACAAACAAAACAACCTATGGAAAAGTTTCGTTGAGAGTTGTCAATGAAATTTTTGAAGATTCCTGAAATTGCTGTCGCTCTATCTAACTCTTTCCTTTCTTCTCGATCCATGGCATTATCAAATCTCAGCACTACTAATAAAGTTTCAAACCTCCTTCTCGTCATGGTACATCTAAAAACATCTCTTCCAGTGCCATCTGTTGCAAACAAACCTTCTATACTCTCTCTGCCTGCCTTGAAAACTAATCCTAAAAAGGCTTTCATTTCCATAACATCTACATCTTGTACTGTTGCATGGTCCTGATTTTTATATTTTGCTCTGCATTGAGCCATTTTCTGGTTGGTATATATAATAATATTATTTATCATTGTATTAGTAAACAGTAAATCCCACACATCAACAGGGTTTGCGTAGTCACCTAACGCCTTAGCCGGCCCTCGTATTCCAGGCAAACTTCGTACTAAATTGTGACTTCGTGTTCTGGAGTTTGCAGGTGGCGGTCGCTTCGACCTACAATTTAAGAAATAAAAACTAAAAATATTCTCATAAAAACTAATTTAAAATATCATTCAAACTTTGTGTACGAAAAATTACTTGATTGATTTGAACGTTTACAAACAAAAAGTACCATAGAGTAGGATTTTTCTTTCTCGTCCGTAATAAAAATCTTGTCTTCTTATTGAACTCTGTTGTTCATTTTCTGATTCTTCTTCTGTTTTCATGTCGTCGTCATCTACAGATTGCAATGATTCTGTATCGTGCTCACTTTCAGAAACATGGATTCCATCATCACCATCGCTAATAAAAGTATTATCTTCATTTAAAACTTTCATGCACCATTCTTCAAATTTTGGGTCATCAGGATGCATTCGAGATGGTCCAGCTTGTTGTGACATGTTTAGTAAAAATAATTCACTAAAAACATATAAAATGTGCAAGTAATTAAATTCATTGATATCGTGTTTTATGACACTTACCCTACCTACCGGTATATGATACCCCTATCATACAAAAATCATGCAAGTAATGTAAGTATGGACGTTGCAACTGTTCTCGCACTACTAACGTTTGTATTAAAGCGTTTCCGAAAGGTACTTAGACATGCGCCCTTGTGAAATATTTATTTTCAAAACTAAACAGAATAGACAAATGGTGACGGTATGAGATACCGCTAAGTAGCGGTTAAAGGTTAATTAAACAGGCTGTTAAAAATTAAAGACGTTATGTATTTCTGAATAAATGTATAAATATCACCAAAAAAATTTTAGTTTTCGATAAGCAAAGCTAAATTGATTATGAATTAAAATTCAAATTGCATCGTGGTAGCAGCTTGCGTTATTGCAGCTTTTGTTGTCGCTATTGTTACAAAACAATTAATAACAATATAAACCAGTAAGAAAATGTATGTAGTATGAGAAAAAAATGTCGTTATTATCGAAGGAATTCATCTAGAGAACCAAGTAACCAAAGTGCAGAACTAAAAGAATTAATTTTATATCCAAATGTTAATTAAGATTAAGTACGTAAATTTTTTTTTACAAACTTGCAAGTAAAAGTAAATTAAGTTTTATTAAATTTTGAATTTGTGTTATGTATTTGCTTGTTGCTTGTAAATAAAAATTAGATAATAATAATTTTAATTTAAAACGAATCCAAGACCTTCAGATGTAAGACGAGATAAAATGTTGAAGCTAATTTGTATTATTTATTTAAATAATTAAGAGTCTCATGCTATAATAATTTTTTTTTATAATAGTATATTAAAGAACTAGTTTGAGAAGACACATATTGTAAGAGTACGGTTTCAAAAACGAGCCGCGAAGTGGCGAGTTTTCAAAAGTACGAGTCGCTAAAATGCCTTGTGAAACGAATGTTTTATACTATTTTTTTCTATTTTGGACTTTCGGATTGATTCTAAAATAAAATTTCGCGAGTTTTTAAATTTAGGGAATTTTGAAGTGTAATTGCTAGGGTGGCAATATTTTCATTAAACTTTAGATTAAATGCTACTTTAAGTTTAATTAGTACGTTTAATTAAAAAAAAATCAGTGAAAATAAAAATAAGTAGATAAATAAATCTACCGAACATTAATTACGATTTAAATTAACGCACGCCGAACTTAATATCAAATTATTGCTCTATTTCTATAAAAGTACTCAATTTTCTATAAAAGAATTCATTTGGGTGCTTTTATAGCTCTGTAAACGACCCAAAATAAAAAAATATAATAAGAATTCATTGCAATATATATATTGCTATGAGAAACAATTAAAAAATGTAAGTTGCAGACGTATAAGATGATCAGTAGGGCATTTTTGTTCTATTTTCAGAACATATGAAGGGGATCTCTTCAAATAATGCAACATGATGTGGAACGTAACTAAATTATGATTTATTTTATGTTTGTTTTAGGGTTGTTTTCATCCACTTAAATTGAATTAACGTACGTAAAAATAAGAATTGGCAAATGTTTAACGCCGTTTCGTAAACACTTGCGTTTACATTCAAGTATACATACGGAAAATTAACCTAGTGTACTTAATCTTAAGAAAGTATTATATAATATATTATGTTTGTGTGCAGTTTTTACTATGAGTTATGGCAGAATAATGTTTAACGAGAACTTCTTAAGCTAACTTAATAAATGTAAACGGAAAGCTTCGTTTACTCGTGCGTTAATTCTTATTTTTTCGTGCTTGCATTGGTTTACTTTAACTGGATGTAAACAATACTTTACTCATGAATTTGTTTGTACAATACTTCTAATTATCTTTTTTATAAGAAGAGGAACGTTTCTGCATGAATGCTTTTTAGCGATGACGTTTTTTTCATATATTGATTTAGTTTAAGTTAGATGGGTGTATTTAAATAGCCTGGTAACAGGTTGACTTAATAGCCTTATCTTGGTTTGTTGCAAGTAAATTGGTTGGTACACCTTCACAGTCAAATTATTTGATATTTTTAATTTAACAAAGACTGTTGACTTCATTGTCCTGCCTGGATTGGTTTAAATGGAATAGCTTATCTCTCTCCTCGACTTAACATCAAACATTTCTATGTCATTGAACAAATTATTTACCTGCTGATATAAAAAATATCAAAGCAGAGTTTATTGATTTACGATTTTGATATCACTTTATATGATATTTATTACGTGTTGTTTTTATGTTTTGTTTGTTGATTTATTATTTTATTTGCATAAATGTATGTATATGTTCTGTTTTTTTGTTGTGCTTTTTTTGTGTTTTTAATAACATTCGACAAACTAAGTCATAATGCTATGTTATTATTATTTTTCTCATAAACACTGCAATGTGATGAACTTACCTTGTTGCAGTGTTTTATTTGATTTGGTTTATAGTTTGAATTATTGACATTTTATGTGTTATGCCTTTACGATTTGTGTTTTATTTGTGTATGTTGTTAAATGTACTTTTCAGGTTTTCCTTTTGTTCTTATTTACCTTCTATAATGTTTACACACTTAATCAACATTATTACATATAAATACTAGAGTGCGTAAGAGTTGACATGTTTATGTTTTAGTGATTTTTCTAAATTTTGAAAAAAATACTTTGCTAAGACGAACCTATCCACAATTGAACGCGGTTTTGTCACTACATTATGCAGGTTTATACTGATCTTTTGGGGCACCATACGTAACACCTACATCACAATACAATATAAAAATTTAATTTTATTTTTATTATTACTAGTTTAACTGATAATCTCAACTTCAAACAATATAACACAATACTCAACTCAAACAACAGAATGCTGGATTTGATATTTTCTGACTTAGATCTTACCGTCATACATTGTGATGTTCCAATAGTTCCTGAAAACATTTACCATTCTGCACTTAATTTCGAATTTGCCATCACACATCATAGGATGCATACTTTTACATCTAATCGACAAACTCCTTCCTATAACTTTAAGAAAGCAAACCTGCCACTTCTATATCGTCTACTTCTCAATGTCGATTGGATCCTTTTATATGTTTGTAATGATGTGGACCGCGCATGTGATACTTTTTACTCCATAATTCATTCTGTATTTAATTCCACTGTTTCCATAACGAAACTATCAAAACGTAATTTTTCATGTTGGTTTTCCCCAAAAATCATTAAAAACCTGAAAAAAAAATGGAACAAACTCGAATTTTTTAACATCTTCCGCAATCTGCGTTCTATTTGTAAAGTGATATCAAAATGGTTTACAAAGAATTCTTAAACGAGGCAGAGTCTTCGATCTTGAGTAATCCTACAAGCTTTTGGAAAATTGTTAACCTCAAGAGGTCTTCTGCAGTTATTCCTTCTGTAATCAACTTTAATGGCACCGAAGTTAATGGGTCATCTAACGTAGTCCAAGCTTTTACTAATTTTTTTTTTCAGTTAATCACCGTTTCACTGAATGTCATGATTTTTCCGACATTCCTCCTAATTTACCGTGTATAAATATTCAGTTGGTCTCGACTGATGATATTTATCTAACCGCTAAACATTTTTTCTCCTTAAAATCTTCTTTTTCATCTGGTCCAGACCAAATCCCTAATTTTATTGTAAAAGACTGCATTGCTGTATTTGCTGTTCCTTTTTCCTTCATCTTTAACTTATCGTTAAACCGCTCGTATTTTCCCAAGGTCTTAAAATACACACGCATTTGCTCAATATTTAAATCTGAAAATTGTCATGACATCAATAATTATGAACCTATTGCTCTACTAAGTACTTTTGCCAAATTATTCGAGATATGTATATATAACCAGATCTCACCTCGAATAACTAGACTATTATCCCCAAATTAGCATGGTTTTCTCAAACATAAATCTACAACTACAAATCTTAGTAATCTTTCAAACTACGTGGCACCATCCCTCAATACCAAATGTCAGGTTGATGTTATCTTCACTGACTTCTCCAAAGCATTCGACTCAATCGATCATGGTGTCTTATGTCAAAACTTCTATCATTTGGATTTCTTAGTAAGATCATCAAGTTTTTTAAATCGTACTTATCAGAAGAAAAGCGTATGTTGAATATTGGGGTCATAAATCATCTGTCTTTTCTCCATCGTCTGGAGTACCACAAGGTTCCAATTTAGGTCCCTTACTATTCAACATTTTCATAAATGACATTATTTATGAAATAGACGTCGAATGCCTATTATTTGCTAATGATCTGAAGATTTTTACCAAAATTGTTTCCGAGCAAAGCTGTATACGTCTCCAGAGTAACCTTAATGCTTTATTATCATGGTGCAATCAAAATCTTCTTACACTTAATATAAGCAAATTTAAATTCTTATCTTTTAATAGACAAAAACACCCTTTGCACTTCGATTACTCTATAAGCAATATATGCCTTTAGAGAGTAACCATTAGTCGGGACCTTGGGGTGACGTTTGATTGTAAGTTTACGTTTCAAAACCATATTAACAATTTGACATGTTCTTCTTTAAAGTCACTAAGATTTATTACTCGTAACACACGTGACTTTGTAAAAATTGACGTTTTTAAACTCCTATTCGTTACGCTGGTCCGTTCTAAATTAGAATATGCCTCAATTATTTGGAAACCGTATACCAAATATCACAAACTAATGTTAGAGGCAGTGCAACAAAGATTTTTAAAAGTAATGTGGTATAGGACTTATGGAATCTATCCAGCTAAGGGAGTTCCACAGGAAAATCTGTTGAAAGAATTTATTTTTCATTCTTTAGAATCGCGAAGGTTAATAATATCAATGGTTGTGTATTTGTTTAAATTAATAAACGGTCTTGTTGATGATTCCAATTTGCTATCTACATTGTGTTTCAATGTTCCCTCACGTAAACTTAGAAGTCATCCAACTTTCTACATTCCGAAGTATAATTTGAATGTTATGCTTCATTCACCAATTCAGGAAATGTGTCGAATTTTCAATCACTTACAAAGTGGAGCTGATATAGATATGTATCATCAAACTTTAAAAAATTTATAAAATCGTTATATGATTCTATAACACGTTCCAATTGTGTATAACTTTTTTATGTTACGTTATATGTGCGATATTTACTTATTCACTAACATTATTATAAGTTTTGTTTATTTGTAGATTGGAGATTCTACTTTGTTATTTTCTTTATTATTCATAATGGTAATTCTTTGTTTATCTTTTCTGTCCGGGATACATTGTAATTTATGTTAATTTAAGTCTTATGATATAGTTCATTCAACCTAACTTATAATTGTTTTATTACTGTGTATATGTACTGTGTCTTGTCTCACTCATTGATGGATTCCTTCTGTCAGTGTGGGACAAAAAAATTAAATAAAATAAAATAAAAAAATAAAAAAAATGTACCATACGAGTAAATAAATAAATGCAAGAGTTAAATACTAAATGTTATTGTGGTTTGCATGAAAGTTTTATTTTTAATGTATTGATTTATAATACATTATCCAAAGTAAATCAGTTCTCATTCAATCCGAATCTATCCAAATTAATTAAAAATAATCCCAACGTAGGATCCTTTCCATTTCATTTATTTGACAAGCACAATTTTCTTTTTGTTAAGGCCAAATTTTATTATCTTTATTTTAGGATATGGGGTAGTTGTCATCTATGATACTCGTAACTTGTTTTGAAATTTTGTCATGTTTGTATCACCACATTACTAAATTATTAAATAAAACTCTCCAACTATCTAATTACTTGTAGGTTGTAAGTTACACTTCTGTTGTGCACAATGTCAAAATCCGTAAATCAAACAAATTTTTCTTATCTATACAAGCGCCATTTTGGTTTCTTTTTTAGAAGTTCTAACAGTGACACCAACTATTGAATAACTGAAAGCAAAACTAGGCTGTTAATTGCGTCCATTATTTACTTGTACTGATTCGAAACGACTACAAATTCATTTTAAAATAAATTTTCGACAATAACAAACTGTAACACACATAAAATAAAACTACTTTCATCGATAAAACAAGTTGATACTAATGAAGTCTGGTCAGGTTCATTTTATGGTACCGGATGCTGTTCTCAAGATAACTTGGATATTACTTCATCCTCTCTCCCCATAACCGATCACCATCAAAATCTCGGTATGGAAATTTTCGGTTAAACAACATTTGAAAAACACATAACAAAACACATTTCTTTAACCATAAAACAAAAAGCAATCAAGGATTGTTAAACAAATACACAAATCTTTCGTCACACAATTTACAATAGCTTATTAATGCATAACCCATAAACTTGTAAACCATCATTCACGTTTTAAATTTAATTTTATCTATGTTTCAGTGCATAGTGTAACAAAAATTCTGCAATAAAATTTGTGTTAAACTATACAATTAAAATTGCTTTACACAAGCAAAAGACTGTAATATTATATAGATTATCAATCATCCTAACGATCAAACGATCCTCTTCAATCCTAGTAATCATTAATTATTTTAAACATGACGCTAATATCGCCAGATGCTATTCTTCTCGTAAAAAGTTGAGTGACTGATGACATACAATTAATATCGAATCTTTTATAATAATTTGTTTTCTCAAAATTTTAATCCTCTAAGGTACACGCGGTATTAATGATTAAATTCAGGTGGCATTTTTGAGCGCACGTAAATGACGCAAATTTTTTTCGTATACGACGCCGTTTTTCTCTAAACATTTTTGAGCGTTGATAAAGCTCTTCTTAAAGTCTGATTTATGCCGGGTAGGCTTTCTCTAATTTAAGTTTAATTTCTGGGGCAGGCAACTTAATAGGATTTTTGAATGTTCCAAACGCTTATTAACTTGGCACGGTTAATAATAATTACAACACCGATCCGTAAATCTATTACGTCGGGGTTTTGAAATATGAACGTATTATTTGATAACGAATTCACTCTGCCGCTGATACCCAACCCCGATTCTATTCTTAATGTTTTCGTTTCAGTTTTACGATTATTAAATTCGGTCAACTGTAAACCAATCCTGATTAAAGTTTGGTGATGAATAATAAAAGCTGATATTTGGTTCACTTTCAGTTAATTAAGAAAATATTAGTTTTCGGTTTATTATTTTAATTTACTCTTTAGTGGTCTACATTATCCTCATTTTGTCTCATTAATCGCCATCGAAGGGACAGAGACGAGCAAAATTCAATAAGACATAAATCTTTAACATTTGATTCGGTTGATTAATGAGAGTTTTGTTTTTGTCCATTTGTGTAATACATGTCTTTGTATATACATTTCCTGTCCTTGTTGTTAACTACTACGTTATGTTTTTCATGAGTTCCTTAGCCTTTAAATCTGATATTAATGAAGTAGCTATTTAAATAGTACAAAGTATTTTAGATGTACAAGAAAGTTAATAACGCATGAGAAACAAAAAAATAAACATATCGAGAATAATTGACGAGGGCTAAAGTATCGATACAAACAAACATCGAAAGTGAGTGCAATTTGACAACAATGAAATTAACAACAGCACAAGATTTCATCCTTAACCACTTAAGGACTTATTTAAAAGTCAAAATATGTGCCAAAATTTTTTATTTTTTTTCTTGTGAAGATATAGATATATATATTTATACAGGGTGTCCCACCGGGAACGCCATCGATAGATTATAGAAAAACTGTACATGGGAAAAATTTGAAAATTTGGAAGTATACTAACATCGACGTGGGCAGTTCCGTTAAAATATTTTCAAGATGCTGACACTTTCGGTTATACCGGAAGTATGTGTCAACTTGCTTATTTTAAATGGAACACCCTATATATTATTCTATTTTTGACTTTTGCCCAAAATTCTAGACACATTTTGTGTATAATGTCCTATACCTAAGTCTAACTGTTTTGGAATTATTTTAAATTTTATGTCAAAAATGACGTTTTCAGGCCTAAACAAAATTATAAAATTTTCTTATACTAATGCCTTTATTATTTAATTGAAATAAATTTCCTTGTAGCAGGGGACCTATTTTAGTGGGCTATGTCGATATTTTGATAATAAATTAATACAGGGCGATCAAAAAATAGAATTAAAATTAAATTCAAAAACACGTCAAAAGTCATTTTTTTAAAATGCAAGCACCATGTTTTTATAGCTTTATTTTATTTAGCATCAAAAATAAGGTTGACTTTGTACAAGGCTGTCTATTCAAAAAATTCATGGTTTTCGAAATATTGGCAATCTAACATTTTTTTTGTTGCACAAATGCTATTGTATTTCTTTTAATATGAATGGTTATTTCTAGTTGACCATGATGGCGTTAGAAAACAATCATCTGTCAAGGATATGTCAAACTGTTAAAAATTTTCAATAATCATGCCGGGACGCTTAAATTATACAAACGAAGATTACTTAAATTTATTTATTATTTATGGACAATATGATAAAGTTATATTAAGAACATGTGTTACAGTTAACTGTACCGACTGTGAGTGTTAAAGTGCATATCGTTACCAAAACGATAACTTTAAATGCTTGAAACATACGTGTGTCGATAAAGCCAGGTATTCTTTCGTTGCGTGTGTAATACTGTACATGTAATTACTTGGCTTTATTGACACACGTGTGTTTCAAGCATAATAAGTTATCGCTTTGATAACGATATGCACTTTAACACTCACAGTCGGTACAGTTAACTGTTGGCATTTCTTAGTTTTATACACACAGTTTGACATATCCTTGACAGATGGTTGTTTTCTAACGCCATCATGGCCAACTAGGAATAACCATTCATATTAAAAGAAATCAATAACATTTGTCCAACAAAAAAATGTTAAATTGCCAATATTTCGAACACCATGAATTTTTTTGAATAGACAACCTTGTACAAAGTCAACCTTATTTTTGATGCTAAATGAGATAAAATTATAAAAACATGGTGCTTGCATTTAAAAAAATGACTTTTTGACGTGTTTTTTGAATTTAATTTTAATCCTTTTTTTATCGCTCTGTATTAATTTATTATCAAAATATTGACATAGCCCACTAAAATAGGTCCCCTGCTACAAGAAAACCTATTCCAATTAAATAATAAAGGCATTAGTATATGAAAATTTTATAATTTTGTTTAGACCTGAAAACGTCATTTTTTGACATAAAATTTAAAATAAGTCCAAAACAGTTAGATTAGGTATAGAACATTATACACAAAATGTGTCTACAATTTTGTGCAAAATCTAAAAATAGAATAATATATAGAATGTTCCATTTAAAATAAGCAACTTGACACATACTTCCGGTATAACCGGAAGTGTCACCATCTTGAAAATATATTAACGGAATTGTCCCCGTCGATATTAGTATACTACCAATTTTCAAATTTTTCCCATGTACAGTTTTTCTATAATCTATCGATGGTGTTCCCGGTGGGACACCCTGTATATATTCGACATTCTCGAAATCTATAATTTTTTGGTCAAATATCAAAAATTTTTCAAAATGGATGGAATAATGACCAGTTACGTAATATTACGTTTATTAAGAAAGAAAAGGAAAATGGTTTATGAAAACAATAAAAATGACGGAATTGCTATACATACATATTCATCATATTTTAGAAATTCAAAAATCAAATTTTGTATGATATACAGACTGTCCCACATAGGGATGAACAGCATGGGGATCTCGGAAACGGTAATAGATACAAAGTCGCTTAAATTAGAAAAAAGTTGCGCAATTTAAAGCAAATTAATAAACTGTTTTTATACCAGCTAAATTCCGAATGGTTACGAAGATATACGGAAAAACCCAAATTGGGTGGTAATGGTTATTTGCAAATAACGCTTATACGGTTACAGTTAGACGAATGAAAGTTTTACATTATTAGGACACTTTTTGAGAACTTCATAGCAGTCTTGCTAGTTTTTTGTTAGGTCCTTACTTTTTGAGATAAAGTGTAAAACTTATGATTTTCTTAAAAGTGCAATATCGAATATGTACATTTTTGAAATCGTCATAAAATTCCCTTTTCAGCCATGTATAACATTTGGTATTTCTCTCAGAAACTCCATGAGTTATTGCCATTAAGACATTTTTTGAGTAGTAGGCCATGATTTTGACTTATAGTAACGGCAGACAATAAACAAATGCTATAGAAACGTCAAAAATATTTTAACGTTGTAAAAGTTTAAGTTTGTTTAAAGTGTCTATAATTATGGCTCAAAACTCCTTTTCCAATGAAGAAAAATTTGATATGTTGTCGTGTTACATATTATGTCATAGAAATTGTGTAGACGCTGAACTTATGTATCTAAACCAATTCCCAGAAAGGAAGCAACCAGGTAAATCCATATTTAGAAAGCTCGTGTCTAATTTGAAGGATTATGGATTGTTTAAGCAACCTGGAAATACTTGCCAAAAGAAGCCCACAGAAGATGTCCAATATGCTGTTTTACAATCAGTTATAGTAACCCCAGGAACATCATGTAGACAGATTGAAATAAGTACTGTTGTTGCTAAGTCAAGAGCCCATTGTGTTTTAACAAAGAACAATTTTCGTCCGTATAAATATAAACATTGTCATGGTCTTGTACAAGGTGATGAAGTTAGACGTAGGACATTTTGCGAGTGGTATACGAGAAAATGTGAGGAACAAATAAATTTTCCATCTAATATATTTTGGACGGATGAAAGCATGGTGACCAACAATGGAATTTTTAACCGACACAATTCTCATCATTGTTCACAAAAGAACCCACGATTAAAAAAATCATCAAAACACCAACATCGTTTTGGGTTTAATATGTGGTGTGGAATATTTGGAAATAGAATTTTTGGACCAGTTTTCTATCACAACTGTCTCACTTCAGACCGGTATATCAACATACTGCAGCATAATTTTGAAAATGAATTCGATAATTTACTATTGCTGAAAATGCGTGACTGTTGGTTTTAGCAAAATAAAGCTCCGGAACATAATGCGAGGATTGTGAAAAACTATATTACTGGACAGTTCCCAGGGACATGCATGGGGACTCACAATGACATTTTGTGGCCAGCGCGGTCTCCGGATATAACTCCATTGGATTTTTCCTCTGGGGTTACATAAAAACAAAGTGTACACTTAAAGTTTTGAAAATAAAAAACAATTACAAATATGTGTGAGAGAAGCATTCAACACGATTACCTCAGAAATGTTAAACAGAGCTTTAGATGCAACGGTGAAACGAGCATATTTATGCTTTGCAAATAATGGTGATTTATTTGAACATTTGTTATAATTTATTAGTTATAATATTAATTACAATATTTTTGACGTTTCTATAGCATTTGTTTGTTTATTGTCTGCCGTTACTATAAGTCAAAATCATGGCCTACTTATCAAAAATGTCTTAATGGCGATGACTCATGGAGATTCTGAGAGAAATACTAAATGTAATACATGGCTGAAAAGGGAATTTCATGACGATTTCAAAAATGTACATACTTGATATTGCATTTTAAGAAAATCAAAAGTTTAACACTTTATCTCACTTTTTTCTCTGTCATCACGTTTTTTTATACACACCAGACATATGCGGGTAGTGTTAATTTTTTTGGCAGTAGATGGCACATAATCAACAAAATGATGGTCTACCAGGCAAAGAAGATTTGGGACAGACCGTCGACGGTCTCTTGACTCCAAAACTTCACTTCCATGGGCTTCAATAATTTGTTTTATAGTTATGTGATAATTTGTCTTCACATTTAGTATACAACACGTAAGCATTCCATACTACAAACTCTATAAGGTGAAAGAAAAATTTGTTGTAATATTTCTTCTCTCGTTTTCTAATAATAGGGTAATCAGAGAGATGCTTATCGATTGATCGACTCCACCCATTGTAAAGTTATAGTCTTTTACAACACAAGGTTTTTTCTTCTTTCTAGATGATTCACCTCTAGTTTTTCCCTCAACCATATGCGTGCTATGTACTGTTGACCAAAGACAGACATTTGTTTTGTCTTTCCATTTGAAAGTCATCACTTTCCCACGTTGACAGGCAGGAATTTCTCCTTTTTTCAGTTTTTTTTAATAATTCTGGTGGCATTTCTTTTCTTTTCAATCTTAGGGTTCCGTAGGTATCAGTTGTTTGTTTTAGTAATTCGTCTGCAAGTGTTGGGCTAGTGTAAAAGTTGTTAGTTGTAAGGCAGTACTCCTTGCCTAACAAAGGTTTCATCATAGTCAACACTATTTGCGTAGAAATAGGCTGACCCACAAACTCAGCGTCAAAGGTGGTTCCCTTTCCAGTGTAGATTATTATAGACCAAATATATCTTGTCTTAGATTTGCAAAGTAAGTACGATTTGATCTCAAATCTAGCCCTTTTTAGTGGAATAAACTGTTTCCACCCCAACATCTCTTTGAACATCATGAGACTTTCGTCGATTGTTACATCTTGGTCTAGTGTATACAGTTCTCTAAATTTACTGTGCAGCTGATTAAAAATTAGGCATGGATGCAGAGCGGGATCAAAGTTAGTCTCATCATAAAAATGGAGATATTTTTTCAATAGCAAAAACCTTTTTCTTGTCATTAGTTTAGCAAATACTGGTGTTTCTATTATATTTCGCTTTGACCAGTAGTGGACAACAACTGGCTTCTTTACAAAAGACATATATTTATAGCAATAAACAAAAGCATTTCATCATTATTAGTTGGCAACCACTTACGGTCATTTTGTTTAGCAGCGAATTTGTTGGTCTTTTCGACAACGATACCTAGGAAACTTTCATCAAGAAAAAGCTTGATACACTGCAAGGGATCTTAGTAGTCTTTGACTTCGAAATTCAACAAACTGGCTGATGTAAATTCAAATCTTGGAACCGCAGGGGGAGGAAAAACCACGCTAATTAGATACCAGCTTTTGGCAGTACTTAGGTTGTCACAATCCTCTAGTTCTGTATCAGAGTCGTCTTCGTCACTGCTTGCCTCACCATCCGTAGTAAAACCTAAATTTTTGTTATTTTACTCTGGTGCATAGTCTAAATCAGACTCACTGTCGTCAGAATCCATTTTTATTGTATTTTCTACGCGTTACCACTTTTCACGTAGCGTGAAACAGCCTTCTCGCGGTTTAAATACCAATAGTCAATAGTAGTACTAAGAACCTAACATGCCACAACGCTCTCAACCATCTCAAATCCTTGTATCGTGGAGAACAACGGAACAAGCATATTATTATACCCGTATAGTGCTATGATACTGCCCAACGCCACTACGAGTTGAAACGGTCATAATAAAACTAGGCATGCTAAAAGTTAGTAGGCCCGTATTATTACGGAAGTGGTATATTTTTTGCTAGTAATATTACGTAGCTGGTCGTTAAGTGATTAAACATTAAAGTTAGAAAAGAATATCAAAATTAAAAAAATAAACAAATTAAAAAAAAAGAAAAGAATAAAATTCAGGCGTATTGTTTTGTTGTTTCTTTTGTTTTTCTATAGACGCTAACAGTGTCAATAACTTTTATTTTAAGATTAACTAATATGAAATCGTTTTTAACAACTTGTTAGATCAACACCGTAGAATGCTTCCATCGGTATAAATGATTTTTTCTTAACATTACGAGAAGAGTGAATGGTGACCATACTACAAGGTTATTATAATTGATGGACCATTTTTAAAAATTTGTATTAATTAAACTAAAAATTCAAAATAAACAATCTTTATGCCAATGGAAAGTGGAAGTTTCGGGGGGCAATAACAGTTCCAGAAGTGGCCAGTAGAGTTTGAGGGGAGATGGCTTGCAACGTTAAAATTTTGCGTTTGAGTACCTTTCATGTTTGAGAACTGCTGGAACAAATTCCTTAAGAATTTTGGCGGAAATCGCGATCACTTTTCAATTAAAAAATTTAAAAAAAAACTAAATGTCTGTTATACAATAAAATGTACAATTTATAATACTTAATTACTACAAAAATCAAAATACAAATAATTCTAGTAACAGAATCCATTTAATGTCAATAACAAAAATAAGGCGAGGTATGCGTAGAGTTGTGCTGTTCTAAATTTTAGTTTATACTTTAGTCTACAAAAAAAGGCCTTTTCTTTATACATAATTAATTATCTTCAAACTTAGTTAAATTTAATCAGGTAACAACAACAACAACGTTCTCTACTGCTACCAAAAATTGATATTAGGAACGATCAAAGTTCCCGAACGTTCTGCGTTGTCACTTCTGTTTGGTGAACATTGACTTTTTCTTACGCGTAAATGCTTTTGGTTTCGTTAAAGTGTTGGTTGTATGTAGATTGTACTGTAATTTTACGTCGATTTAGTGAGTGCTGATAAAGCACATTTGTTTTTGTACCAAGTTTGCTGCAATAGTTATTATTTTTGTGATTTGATATGTTTTTAAAATCAGACCTGGTGCCGTAAAAGGCTTTGTCTTTGTTTTCTCACATTAAGTTTTAAAAAAATATTTATCTCGTTAGGTTTTATCAACGGTTATGTAAAAACATACCCCATACATCGCTGTTTTGGTTTTGCTTAATTAAAAAAACTTTTGTTTGTTGAACAGTACATTGATTACAAGCCATAATTAAAATTCTTAATTTGCAGATTGTTTTATTTTTAAGAACTGTAACGCATTATTTTTGTAAGGTTTTTGTGTATGTAAACAAATTTTGGAAGGGGGATGCACTTCCCCAGTTTAAATTTTTGTATTGTTAAGGCAGTCGATATTCAGACTCGAGATTAGTAACACGTAGTAAAAGCATGTACAAAACTTAGCGGAATAATGTTGTTAAAATTATACAACTGCCAAGTAATGAAAATGAGCGAATCATTGTCTGCGTAACTATTGAAAAGTGTTTCGAATGCGTCTGTTGTACTCACGTTAAACATAAAGATAAGAAACAAACTAGTTTGCAAAACTAAAAGGAAATTTTGATCGATTTAAATACAAGGTCGTTGTTGTTTTTTTTTTAAAAGTATTATAAGATAAAAACATTGTCACAACATTATCAAAAGAAATCAGGAATAGTTTAAAGTTAAAATTAGATTAGGTACGAAGCATGATTATTATATAAATATGTAGATTAGGTTAAGTGGAAGAACAGAGCTTAAATCTTTAGTCTCCTAGCAGCTGAACTTCGCTCTTTGGATTAGGTCCATATTATTTGTTAAGTTTTATATTATATAAATTATTTTTTTTGTATACACATTATGGGGTAAACTAATCTAATAAAGTTCTCTTATTATTATTATTATTATTATTATTATTATTATTATTATAAACAAACGCTAGCGGATTATTTATACATATAATACTTGTTAAAACTGCAAACTAAATATAACAATGCATATTGTGAAGCAATGAACTAGTAATCGGAGTAATAAAAAAATGTTTTAGTTTAAAAAGTTTAGTGTAACAATAACACAAAAATTTTTTGTGTTTATCCTAAAACGAATTATTCTTCTTATCAGAACACAAACTGTAAGTAATCTGATTGTTTATCGTGTTTTGAGCAGTTTCGTGTGCGGTTACAAATAACCGAATTAAGTTAGAAAACGTCCTTGCTTATTTCTTTTTGTTCTTGTTTGGTAATGTTATGTTGTCCCAAAATAAACGAATTGAGCTAATAAATAAGTTATGTCTTATTTCGATCATGATTTTTGTGAAACTGTAAATAATTTATAAGCAAACTTCGGTATAATCTGCGTCCACTAGTGAAAGCAAGCGGTACCATTATTGTATTTTTATACAGGGTGTTTTAGAACTATGTGATCAAACGTCTAGGAGTTATTCAGTGCAACAGTAGAAATCATTTGAGTATAGAGACCCATGTCCGAAAAAATGTCACTACGGCACTACGACCCTAAGACGCGTTATAATTTAGAAAGACGATGAACGGTTAATAGGACCTATTGTATTGTTGCGTTTGGTCTTAATTAAACGATTGCGTTATTAAAAAAACGAGACCGTGATATAATCAACATTTGTAAGATACACTTTTTAAATTCAAAATCATACGTCACTCGTGTTTATCTTTTTATGAAGCGCTTTCTTTCGAGTGCTTACAGTTTTTCTAGATTTTAGTAAACAATTGTTAAACATTTAAAAAGATCTGGGTGGCGCCTTTTTATTTAATTGTCCATAAGCTTTATTTATTCTTCCTTCCATCTCCCTTCTGTGTTTACCTACCCTACCTTCATTCCTTTTCTTGACCAAAACTAGACGATTTTTAATATCCTTGTTTTTTCGTTTTCTTTCTTCCTTTTCCTTTTTTTCTTCCTTATCGTTATTTTCCATTTTAATTCAATGTTTTTAATCTTTTTATTTTTCAACACACTTTCTTCTGCAATATTTCATCTTTCATTTTTTCGTTGGTTTTATCGTATATTTTACCAATTCTTTCTTCTAAACCACCTACCTTCTCTTTTAACTTTCTCGTTCTGTTGGCACTTCTCTAATATTTTGTTAAAAAATGTCTTTTTGTAATTCTTCTGATCCTCCAATTTCTTATTCACATTTATTGCTATACGCTTCTTCTTCTTCTTTTTTCGTGGTCGTACTCTTTTAGATGTCCTCAATCATTTGCAGGATGGTAGCTTTGTCAGTAGTCGGTCATCCTACGTCCTGGTCTTCTTTTCCTGACTCTTACTCTACTTCCCCGTCTTTTTTTTCTCTTGCCATTTTTGTTGTTGTCATGTTTCTTATTGTCATTTTCAATTGGCTTACATTTTGATTCACCTGTGTAAATTGTTATTGTCTAACGCATTTATCTCTGATGCAAATGTAATTAAATGATTACACGAGATTTATGGTAGTTAATTTGATCCACTAACTACAAACCCCAAATTTGATCTCAATTTAGTTATTTAACCGCTCATGAAAGTAAGATGCGTTTGCGCAACAGAACTGCCAGAAATGTGAGTTCGTGAATATTCCCAGCCGTGTTATAAGTTTTCTTGTAATGATTCTGTATTAAAATTTAAGTTTACCAGAAAATCATGCATTACACAGGATTCAGTTAGTAATTATAGTTAAAATCGAAAATTTAAGCGTGCACGGTAAGTTTCTTTTCGTACACACTGCAAGTCGGTGATTTCCTTTTTTGATTTTAGCTAAGATGATACCCATATTATTTCTGCAGCAAACCAGTCACAGTGAATCAGGATTACTAAATTATTTCAGTAAGATTATTTAAATTTTTTTACATTTTGTTAAGTCATGAAAATTTAAAAATACACAACACTGCGCAACAAATGCCAAACTAACTCATCTGCGAAGGGTAGGTTTAATGAAATGTCTCTTACTTACCTATATGGTAGACTAAAAGTCCTTATCACAAGTCAATTTGGGGATTTTACTAGACGTCACTTAGGGTTTTCTAAATATTCAACAAAGCTTACTAAATATCAAGAAAAACTGTAAGCACTCGAAAGAAAGCGCATCATAAACAGAGAAACACAAATGACGTATGATTTTCTACTTAAAAAGTGTATCATACAAAAATGGATTACACCACGGTCTCGTTCTTTTGCTAACGCAATTGTTTTACTTAAGACGTTGATTGAAATATTGGTAAAGATAGTCAACCGCTTGTATTTGCTTGTATCACGGATGCAATTCACATATGCATGTTGGGTTGCGTTTTTGTTTACTTTTTCACCTGTACTGAAGCGCTAAGTTATAATGTGTACGATTCTTGAAATAGAATAGTTCAATTTATTCCACCGTTGTAAAAATGGCGCAACATACAATCCGTAAAATTTACTTTTGTCAATACAATGTTGCAACGTTTTCAAATATTTAGTAAACGTATTAACTAGTAATTAAAAGTGACGAATTTTTTCATTTATGAATAATACCATTGATGATACATATCTTGGATTTTAATGACAATGTTTTTTTAATAATTTACTAAAATACATGCGAAGCGTTATTTGTTAAAACAGTTTGGTTTGGTCGGTGTTAGATAAATAAGAAACAATTATTTTACAAATTATGCTTGCACTTTATTTTTAACTTGCAAATAATAATGTTGACATTTGTTTGTCATTTAATAACTTCGTTAGGAATAAAGTAGAACATACTGGGAGAAATACCACTAGAGTTCAGAAACGCAAAATTATTGGTTTTTGTATCTACTTGTTTTACGTGTTCAGTTGAAAAGGATTTTAAATAAAAATTGGTTTTCAAATTTTTCAATTCAAAAGGCAACAAGTTACCGTGTTTTTTAGGGAAAGTGGGTTCCACTAGACCTTCAAATTTAAATTCACTTGGTAATAAAACCTATTCCTATTACTTCTAAAAATAAAAGTACTAGATTTTAGCTTGAGGTGTGTTGTCTCCCGACGCGGTGCGGATAATACGTGTATAATACACTATTCTTTTCTGTGACGAAATAAATGACGATTTAATATTGAAAAATCATATTACAATAGAATTAGAAAATTATTGAGGGAAATTTGGTGTTAAAAATAGTACTCACTTTTTTCCCGAGGAAAAAAATTATTTACGAAAAGTGACACTTTGTTATCTGTTAGTAGAGATAAAAAGTTAGGATTTTACTCTTTGAAACTGTATCAAAATATCATGGTTTCGAATTAAAATAGTTTAATTAAAGTAAAAATAGCTCATTAATTATAAACATTGTTTCAAAAATTACAATTCCAACTGATCTAAAATAATAGTAATAATTTACAAACAATTTACACATATCATATCTTAAAATATAAGTACACCTAAAGTTGATATTGAAACAAATGTATTACGAGGAGTCTTCCGGATTATCGTTTATGAGTCACATTCCTATCGGCTTAGTCAGAAATTCTACAATTGCATACTTTTAGCAACACCTTTAGTAAATGAGTAGGCTTGTTATAATATTGTTTAGATGCAAACAGTTGAGTACGTTAGATTGTAATATAAGAAAATTCAACATTCGTTACAACATAAAAAGGGATAGCGTTTCTATGTTAAAAATTTTAATTTCAATGACCAAAATTTAGAAATTTACTTGCGTAAGCCTAATAGATTTTAAAACATTTTCAACGGATAAACGATGTTAATGTAATAAATATATGAGTATGGAATTTTCAAAAGTATTTAAAGAAATTGTTTTTTTTTTGGGAGAACGTTTTTCAACGATTTCTTTACGAAATTAATACTTTTAAATCTGCAGGTTTTTTTCATAATAATAAACTTTATTCACATGTGTATGTATACAATCTTTGTACATATATGTGTTTGTCATGATGGTATAACCATTGTTATAACCTTACGTAAGAAAGATACAAATAAATATTATTACATTGAACAATTAACAGACAATAGAAAAAAATATATAACAAAGGACACACATTTAATTAGTACGTCGACAAAAATCAATAAATTCTTGTATATTGTAGAACGCATGTTTTTGTTTGTTTGTCAACATTGACTCAATGCACCAATATTTCAATCAACGGCATGATGCATTGGCAACAATGTCGTGCCTTAGCATAAACTATCAGCAAAATTACAGTTTTCTATTTCACATTTATCGGCAATACTGTTCTGTAAATTCTACAATACAATTGACGTATTTTCTTAGCACAAAGCGATACTACCGACCTCTGATGTTTAAGAACAAATTTCGGGGTCGCATAATCCCTAAGGTTGACTATCTTTACCAATATTTCAATCAACGCTTAAGACCAAACGCAAAAATATAAAAATATAATGGCGGTACCGCTTACTTTCTCTAGTGAACGCAGATTATACCAAAGCTTGCTTAAAAACTATTTACAGATTTATAAAGATCCTAATCAAACTAAGACTGTGGATTTTGTTTAAAACATAATAACTAATTTAGCATCAAACTTAAAACTTACAAACCTTATTTCAATTAGTTCATTTTAGGCAAATATAACATTGCCAAACAGGAACAAAACGTGAGGAAGTTTTTAACCAATTCGGTTATTTGTAACTACACACAAAATTACTAACAACACAATAATTTTCCGGAGTAAACAATTAGACTTTTTCCAGTTAATTTTCTTCTGATGAGACAAATAATCCGTTTTGGGGTATACACCAAAATTTCCCTATGTTTATGTCGTTACGCCAATTTAATCGTTCAATGCGTTTACGTTATAAACTGCTATATTTAGTATGCAGTTTTGAGAGATATCGATATTGAAAAATCTCTTTAGTTTTGCAAACTGAATTGTACTTTATCTTTATTATAAACGTGTGTTTAACACACGCATACGAATCATTTCTCAATTGTTACTTAATCAACGATTCGCTTAGTTTTATTACCTGGCAGTTGTATAATTTTAACAATATTATTCCGCTAAGTTTTGTACATGCTTTTACTACAAGTTACTATTCTCTACTTAAAAAAAACTAAAATACGTTATAGTTTCCAAAAAAAATAAACAATCTGCAAATTCAAAATTTTTACCGTAGCTTGTAATCAGAGTACTGTTCATTTTAGTTATAACAAATATCCAATCAAGTTTTTTACTTGAAACAAACAAAAAGTTTATTAATTCAGCAAAAACAAAACGGCGACATATGGAATATGTTTCCACAAAACCTTTGATAAAAACTGTCGAGATACACATTTTTTTAAAATTTACATGTGAGAAAGCAAAGATTACGCCTTTCAAGACACCATGTCTAATTTTAAAAACATATCAAATTATTTAATTATTTGAAAACTGAATTAACGTAGTCTCTACGATATCTAGAATACAACTGCTCTAACGGTTTTTTGACGGTCTTATTTATAGATTCACCAAACATATTAAATTTAAAATATTTTTTGCGAATTTTAATAAAATGATTTGTAAGATTTGTAAGAAATTTAAAGTGGTCATTTTAATATACGACACATAAGTCCGCATCTTTCTTATTGTTGAGTTCTTTCCATTTTGAATTTACCATAATATTTTTTAGGTTTTCTTGTAACAATGCCTTTTTTTTTAAGTTTTGCACCATTACTAAATTAATTGGAGTAATTATTTGTTAGGATAAAGCCGATTTCGTTATGTATTTAACAGTTATTAATTTTTGCGTAATATCAATTGTGAACCCAAAGCAAAAGATAGCGGGAGTCCCGTTGCACAAAGTCCGATAGCGTCCCGCTTAAGCTTTCGTGCGCACGCAGTGCCCTCCCGTAGGCCAGTTGCCTCACTTAAGTTATTTTAAACGTGAGCTCTTGCGTTAAACAGACAGTTGGTTCGGGATACATGTTCCGCCTGGTCCTGCCGTTACTACTGAGTAAGTCTGCTTTTTCTAATTTAACCGCCAAAGATACCGCTTTGGCTATTTCCTCTCCGGCCTGCATGTTGCAGAGATACCGCTTTATGTTTCCTTAACTTTTCATTGTTCCTATCCGTGTGTTTATTTAGGGTATTTAGGGTGACGTATTTTTGCGCCTTGACTACACCACTCAAACCGTTGCCCGTGTCGATATAGGGCATTTTTGTATGTCGACTCGGTCACTCCCAGTACCTACCGCATCACTTAACAAACCGCCATTCTGTTTATATACTTTTACAATTAGGCCTATATTCAATCGTCAAATCCGCTGACTGCTTTTGGGTTGCTTGATTTGTACTTAACTTTAATCATTGCTGTTTTCTGGAAAACTAATAGCAATTTGTTTTGTGCTGAATAAAGAAGTCTTGAGTTTTAGTGTATTCTCTTTATTTCTCCAAACTGCTTCTCGTTAGACGATCAAAACACCGGAATTTTTAACCTCCACTGTAGCTGCCCGACAAGCAAACGGAGAGTAAACTTCGTCATCAAATCTGGCGCTTAAAATCTGTCAATTTTTGTTATTTACAGAAACTAACCGAATTGGAAAGCAAATGTCTCATATTTTTTAATATTTTCTTATATGTAATTTGGCGCAATGTTTTTTGATGTTACGTTGAATTTTATTTTCACACGGAAAAATTGTTTTTTGTTTGGTATTGTACGTGATATTTGTTTAATTTCTTTATCTTGCATTGTTGCAAGTCGTGGTCAGTTTGTTGCCTTAATTAAATTTTTGCTGTCTTGTTGTATTTTCTTTATTTAGTCCAAAATTTCATAATTTAGTGAGTTCAATGTACAATACGTGGATTAGTTATTATAAGAATGCCATTATTACCGTTATGGGTGTTTTTTCCCGTTTTGCAAATTTACGGTTATTAGTACTTCTTTATACGATTGAAAAAATTAACCTATGAAATGTATTAGGAACATTTACCCAGTATAGATGCTTCGGATTAAAATTCCGTACCACAAACATAAATTCCTACTAGTCGGAGCTATTCAAAAAATTATTTTACCGACGTGTCAGGGCGTTATCAAAAATAATTATATTAATACAACTTCTTGTCTACGCTTCTACTGTCGTCCGTTCTGTCACACCAACTTCTGGTTCATCTCAGCGATTTTGGGTTTACAGTCAGCCGAGACTTCCAGAAATTGAATGTTTTTTATTTAAATAAATATGTAAACAATATGTAGATATCATTTAATTAGATAAGTTGTTTTGTTAATGAAAATTATTGATCATGTGATCAGTTTGATTTTTTACTATTTCAGTAACGTTAATCTGAATGTAATAAATCTTGTAGTTTTTTTGCTAACAAACATTTTATATTTATAATTCAGTTTATTTCTGGTTATTGTTTTAACTTTTAAAGAAGTTGTGACAGTACTTTCTTAAGGTAAGTTAACTAGAAAATACCTTCTGGATTGGTTTTCAGTGAATAGTGAACTGAAGTAATTTAACGTCGTGATCTTGTTTGGTGCCCTCCCGACGTTGACGCTTTTTTTATTATTATATCATTATTATTAGTATTTATGATTGTGCTTTGCATTTGCATGATTACACTCGTTATAAAATAATATTGTACATTAATTTAAAATAAAATCTATAATTTAATACATAAACAGAGCATATAAGTAAACATAGTAAATATATTTGTAATACATGAATAAATAATGGAAAATTTTATTGTATTTATTCAAATTAAAATTTGTAAATATCTTGAAAAAAAGGATGTACAAAATAAAAACGCATCAGTTTGTGTTAAGTAGAATTATAAAGTTATTAATAAATTGAATTTCTAGCACAGAAATATACTTTTGCGGTTACATTACACCCTGGCGTTACTCTACTTTGTACGTTCGGGTTTTAGTTTGATAAAATTTATATACACGTCATAAACCATAAATTAGTTGGGATGTGATTTAGGTCCAGAATCTAAGACCACTGCAGGTGTGTTATAAATAATGGATTCCACAACCTGTATGAGTATATTGTTTTTGGTTTTGTTGGTCCTTCGCGCGGTTTTCTCTAGCCCTAATTTTTTTGCAGCATTACGGCGCTGTAAATAATTTAAAATGGCTGCGTGTATAAACTTTATTTGCTTAAACTCGGGTTAATTTAGACGCGCAAAATTTGATGAAAAAACTGTAGCTTGAAATAGAATTTAGAACAACATAATAAATGGTTTTAAATTAGATGCGGTTTAATTAAGCTTCCACACCTGCCTGTATCGTGTAATTAGACAAACACGTGCTTTGTTTGTAAGCTCGGCTCCAATTTTTTTTGAGTTTACAAGTTTAATTCTGCCACAAAGGAGTTTTCTGAGTATTCAAAGCAACAACACTAATTTTGAGCTCTTTTGCTACAACATAGTACGCAATTTAATTTCACATACAGTTGATTGAATTATTTATTTAGATTTAGTAAATGTAATTACTCGTTTGATACAATAAATACATATTTAGTAACTAATTAGTGTTTCATAAGCTTTGTATATGATTTTCGTTCACTACTACTGAACGAAAACTATATAATAATTTTATTAGCTCGGGTTTATTTCATTCCACTGCCAAATTACTTCAAAATAATCAAAACTTATTTGCAAATCTACAAAGGGTCGACCGTTTCTGCTTCATTAATTAATAGTTGTCAAAATATTACTCTGTTAATTAACGAATAATATTATTTTGTACCGGGTGTAGCGAATTTGAATGTAAGTATATTTTTCCGTTTCTTTAAAAATATATACAATTTATTGGTACTGGAAGTAGTTTTTACTTAAACAGCAAAGTGTATGTAAATGTCATCCATTTTTATTTACGAGTAATGCAAATTTCAAATTGTAAATTTACGGAAATATTTAGACTTTTAAGTTTGTAGAATACGTATGGCTCATTCTAAATAACTGCCTAAATTGATTTTTGTAAACGTATGGTGATGTTAGTATGAACTTTTTATACAGGTTTTTGTATTACCGATTGCATGTAATTATAGTAAATTTAATTTAGATGTCGCTCATTTTATTTAATTTCTTGTATTAATTTCTATTAATTATGTAGTTATTTAACGCCTAATATGTTGCGATGAACACTTTTGTAGAGCATTTTTGATTAAGCAGATCGGATGACAAAAGATGTAAATTATGCTTTCATGTTTAACGAAATAGTCCCAATACCGACCCTGTAAATTATAATGCAATAAATTTGTTAGTTTTAAGAATACTTACCAACAAAGGGGACCCTGCCGATTAGATGGAATGTTGATAAATTGATATTTAGGGCAAGCTGATATCATTTGTTTATAGTTTTAAGATGTAATTGCTATGATATCCAGGTAAAATTGCCTTCCTGCTTATGATCAGCCATGTCGAACAATAGTTGTCCAAGATCGGAAGAATGTTTCGATGACCTGAAATTTCAAAAGAATAAATTATGTGAGCATGCACAAAACATAAACGTTAGGGTTTTTTGGGCCAAAGAATCATTATCTAAAAATTGATTACAACTTAACCTCAAAGTTATAGGTTAAGGAACAGTGCAAATTGAGAAGTTATTTGACATTATTGGGTATAAGTACCGCATATCATTGTAATCAGAAGAGGAAGAGGCGTCGTTTGAGCTAAGGATTATAAAAATAAAATTCTAAATAGTTGCAGAAAAACCCAATAGAGGCGGGGTTAAATTTCAAAAAAACACGTAAATTGATAAAGGATCAAAAAGGCTATGGAAAGATGATAAATAGCAGTACCTTCAATTGGAGCAGCCCTTCTTCGAATAGTCGTAGGCGTGAATGCACGTAAAGGCAGCGCCGAATTATATAAAAAAATAGTGCTTCGATGTAACATTCCGAAGTTTGAAGAGAAGTAAGCTGAAGTGAAGCCCATGGGAAAGCCAGTAGAATAATCAAGACATCATCATAGTCGGCTCCGTAAGCTGCAAAGAATCACAACAACGTAATACAGAGCTGGTCGGATACATACCTGAGACAATCTAGCAAGGTCAGATCACAATTGAAATTAATATTAAATCCCTTAATGCGTTGTGTTTGTTATATAATGTTCATTAGATATAAGGTCACCGCGCCGTAGTTTACACTACTGGTTACGCGCGGTAATTGTTTTTTTTGCGTACTACCAGGTAGTTGAAGGTGGGGGCGTACCGTTTAAATATACCGCGAAATATTAGCTAAGGCTAATTTAAATAATTTTATTGTGAACAGTAACGGTTCGGAATAATTAAATAAATATATAATTTTATGGTTAGTTCAGCTGTTTCTTTTAAGCCCGATTTGTGGTAGAGAGGAGGCTGTACGCGTCAAATAAATAAGTAAGAGATTAAAAACCTAGCCAGGTAAATTAGACAGGGTGATTTTCCTTCAAGTAATGTTTCAAAGTTATATAACGACCCAATGTGAATATCTATTTATTATCATATTTAGAACGAAGTTCAAATGAAAAGATATAATTCAAACAAAAATTTTAATCCACCTCATTTATTTGACACCCCATCAACCTTAGTTCATTGCAATGTACTATTGTTAGAATTAATAAAAAACAGAAATAAAGTTTAATGCAGTTACGTATACAAAGGATATTGTAACCTTCGTTAAAATTTTCTCTGTAAAATAATTGATAAGTCTTTATTATGAATATTTAAATTGGATTGAATTTTATTCTCACGGTAAAATTACCTTGCAACGTTGCAAGTCATTGTCGGTTCATCGATTTCTCTTTGACATTTTAAGTGAGTCTACGTTTAGTTCTTGTAGAGTTTAGTTATGTGACTCACACACGTAATATGTGTACCGAGAATAAATAAATCTCGAGTTTGAAGTTAGTTAAAGATGTTATTCTCTGTTTTGCAAATTTCTTTATACCGAAAAATGTAACCTTCGAAGTGTACTGGGATGTTTAAGTTTCGTATTGTTGCGGTTTGAAAATTTCCATACCTCAAACATAAAATTTTTGCTTAGTGTAAGATCTATCAAAAATAAATTTATCATAGCAAAATGACAGTTGTCGGCGTTTACTAAAAAAAAGTATACGACTTCCCGTCTTTGTTTCTAACGTCTTCGTACCGCCACAACAACAACCTTTGGACAAATATAGTTTAATAGGCCGGTTTAGTTGATTTTAAGTATAGAATTGAATCTATATAAGAAAACCCTTTATTCTTGTATTAAAATAACGTAAATTGTTAGCAAACGTAGAAATTATATACAATTATTGTTAGCAGCCAATTGTAATTTCAATAGTAGCAAATATTTTTGTTTAAAGTGTGCGTTGGTATGCTGCAAAAGACTCGAGTGTTTTAAATCATTTGACAATTGAGGTAAGTGCAAATTGTTGTTCTTTTGTTGACTTTTTTCAGACCCTTCGCTAAAGTTAGCATTTGATGACTCTATGATTAATGTTCCAGGTGCAGCTTTTATTGATGAGTTTCACAAACAATAAATTGTAGCATTCCAGGAATGTTCTAAACATAGAATCTATTTACTACTAATTTTACTACTGTAGCCTTTGGTAAATATTAATTTGATAATTTAATTTTATTATAAATGTTAAATTAGAGGCACCAACTGTATTTAATCACCCATTTGTGTTGCTTTTTCATTTTTTTATTTGTGACACTTCCTTATACCACCTTTTGTATTTTTCAAATCGCCTTTTGTTTTTAACCGCTAAAACCGGTTATTTTAAAAAATAAGAGGGCTAAGTGACAGCCAGATTTTACCGCCATCCATTGGTACTATCGTTGAAACTCAATTTAGTCAGTTAGAATCCTGTAATTTTCTAATTAATGTACTTCTAGATTAATTATTTTAATAATTTTATGCGTTGAATTTCTTATTCTGCGGTCTATTCTCCCAAAACCGTCGCGCCCCAAATATATTTCGTTTTAAATTTTAACATACAAACTAACCTCAATTCATTAATTTTTTCGTTTAATTAACCCTCACGGAATGTTTTTACTCTGGGTTTAAGGTCATTTAAAGCTACTCATGTACACACACATGTACAAAGTCCTGATTCTTGCTCTTTTTACATGATCTTAAAATTTTAATGACCATGACATAATTACTAAATTGAAATTTCTATTATCTATAGGTTTTGGTGCCATATTCGAGTTTTGTAGCTGCTAATAGACCACTGGGAGTATTATTTACAATGGAACAAGGATAATAAGCTTTATTTACTTTAAAATTCTATCCGACTCACGTACGATGGCCAATTATTTACAATTATGGATGAATCTAGCAAATTTTAAATCGTAAGTTGATTCTATAGCGTAGGAATTGCTACTGGGACTATGATAACATCGCCATATATTACAAAAGTGCAAAACATAAGCAAATCCCAAAAAATTAAATTCAACAATCAAAAGTACAGTGGTTAAAGCAAAGTCAGGTACCTATTTTCTTTCTAGTTTAAAACACACAAATTTGTTTAAACTGCCGCTATCTCTAAAATGTAACGTTAAATTAAAATATATAAACAGGTATTGCCGTGAAATAATTCCCCTGAAGAAATACAAATCTTACAATCACGTACAGAACCGCTTTGGTTTCATTTTTAGCAATGACCTGAATAAATACAACCGCACAGAATTCAAATGCAAAATAATAATGAAACCACGGAATAATATTGAATGATTTTTAATATAATTATATGCATATTAAATACGATTCAATTGACATATTTTAAACAAACTTAGAAATTGTTAGTTCTTGTTAAAAGGATTGCGAATAAATACAGTTACACTAGTATTGCAAATTTTTTAAATCAAAAAGATGATTTAAAACAAAACGCATTAAACATAATATTGAAAGACTAATAAAGCAATTGTTTTGATAATAACTTTATTAAAATCTTATAAAATTGTATGTGTTTGTCATTAAACGATGTTTATTAGTTCACTTATTTATCTTTACAATATAAAATAGTTCGCGTTTGACTAATGAAACGCAAAGACCTCCAGTGCTCGCGTCCATGCTGTAAACCAGTGATAAATATTATCATTGATCGCAAGGTCTGTGATACGGCAGGGAAGTATTATTATTCTTTTACATTCTTTGTTTGAATTAAATCTTAAATTAACCAAAACTTAAACCAAATCTTGAATCTTAATTTGATTTGATTTAAATTACTAAACCATATAGCATGGTTTGCTCACAACCTAGTTCTTGCTCCTATTCAAATTAATCTGGACAACAACAGTTATTTCAATATCAAACTTATAATGCACCACTACAACCTTTTCCGCCACATCTTTAATTTACTCAATGCCTGCCAAATCTTTATCTACAAACTGTAACGGTTGCAATTCACAAATAATAAGAAATAAATCAAAGTGACGGCTCTAGCGATTCAACCTAGAAAAAAAAAGCGAACAATAATATTGGGCTTGAAGTAGCGCACTAAATGCGTAGAAGATTCCGTATTTATAAGCGTTAACACAGCAGTGTCCGGCTGAGTCGGTGAGACGGAGAGATCCTTGAGAGAACTGAAAGAAATAACTGCTGTGTAACGAGGCGCCACCTGCTGGGTAACAGAAAGAAATAAAACCGACCAACAGGAATTTAATAGGTTTTACTTAAGGTTGACTGCGCTACAACGAACACAAATCAAAGAAAGACAAAAAACATATAAATATAACAAATACAATTTGAAATATTTAAAGAATATGAGAGAAAAGAGAGATTCTGTCGCATGAAACTTACGTGAATTAGCAATAACTAATTAGTTACAGTTTGCGTTCAAATATGTCACAATTCAGCTAAGTTTTTGTTTATTAACCCCAAATTAAAAGTAGCGTACCAATTTAAGATTGGTAATTAAGGAAACTCAACTTATACACGGCACTTACACACGGTGACTTAAAAACTAGTATTACACTCGTTCTAATACGAAATGTAAGCCCCTGCCAAATCAAAAAACCTTTTGTTTTAGCTACCCTAACTCTGAGGGAGTTAGTGCCAACAACACCGAGCGTCGGTAGATAGAGACTACCCCAAATAACAATTCGTTTAATCGCTAGAAATACAACCGCTTGATGTCACGTGTACTTGAGTTTTGAACGCATGCAAAATGAAAATGTCCCTTAAAACAATAACTTAACTGTGTACTGATGCAAGTAGTTCTGATAAGGAAAGTCCTTGCTAACAACAGCCAGTTGACAGCTACTCGAAGATCAATAAGATTGCTCTGAGGAGAAGATAACGACACAACTCTAGGAACAGATCGTTGCCTTCGTAATAGCAAAACGCCGTGTGCGCGACCCACAACCGCTGGAGTATAATCGGCAGTGCAGTTCCAAGGTCGGCGACAGCGTAATAACAGGCAAGTTTTGTGTAACAAAGAATTTTCAATTTTTCGTACCAGCGCCCTTAGTAATTATCCTGACAGTAAGATATGAATAGAAGATGAGGTTGAGACACGTGCTAAAGCATACGTCGAAATTAGCAATTAACACAACCACTAAACTAACCAAAGAAATAGCAAAAAAAAACACTTACGGCGTAATCAGTCGGATTTATATTTTCACACTAATTTATCGTGCAATTATTAAAGCCACATTAAAATTTCTGATATAATTTTTAGCTTCGTAAAGTACCGCCAATCGCCCAAAAAAAAGAGAGTCCCAAAATGTCTGCCCTTCGTTTTAATTAAAAATTCCAAAAATAACGATCCACCAATAGGAAAGTCCGTTGCATGCGCGGTATATTTGATTTTCGTCGCAACGCCCAACTCGAGTATTTTGAATCGCAACAAGACGAAAAATACGTATACAATAAATCATCAACAACCTAACACTCTTCTAGCCTATAATGAAGAGGAAAATGAATGGCACGTAGTCAACTACTGTAAAAAAAGATATAAAAATTCTGAAAAGACTACTTAACCATTCACAAGAGAACAAAAGTCATTATTGGTTAGATAACCCTGTGTAAATGAATAATAAATACGACCCACTTAATATAGAAACAGACGAAGAGGAAAACACTACTCAAGATGAAACTACCAAAAATGTTCCTAAACCCCCACTTATTTACGTATCTGAAGTTCAAAACGTCAACCTTCTAATAGGGCTATTTAACAAAATCGCGAAAGATAGTTACACCTTAAAAAGCATTAGGTAACAATGAAGTTAAAATTCAAAGTAATACAAGCAAAATCTATACAGCTATTATAAAAATCTGATGAATAAAAATTCAAAATTTCATACGTACAAGCCCAAACAGGAGAGAACATTCAGAGTAATACTAAAGAACATTTATCATTCAACAAATACTGATGAGATCAAATTTAAAAACATTTGGCCATAAAGTAGTTAATATATGGAACATAAAACAACATTCAACCAAAAATCCACTCCCTATGTTTGTAGTTAAAATTAAATAAAAAGATAACAATAAAGAGATCTACCAAACTAAACTTTTTATGAACACGAGCATTGCATGCAAAAAGAGCAATCACACAATGTGCCAAATGCCAAAGATTTGGCCATACAAAAACTGCTGCCAGCAAATAGACTGTTGTGTTAAATGCATAGAATCCCACTCAAGTAAAGACTGCCCAAGAAAAACAAAGATAATCAGGTTGAATGTGTAAACTGTGGCGAAAATCATCCAACAAACTATAGAGGGTGCGCAGTGTACAAACAACTAAAACCCTTAACGCCAAACACGACATAGACAAAACTGTAATCGAATTAATCAACGCAATTCAACAATCTGCATGGGCAGCCACACCCACTAAGAAAATATCAGCACCAATAACTGCCCTTAATCTTAAAAGATAAAATAACTGAAAAAAGACGTTTGAGGAAAAGCTGGCAAACAACTCGAATCAGAAGCAGACAACGTGCCCTGAATTGGTCTACAACACAATTAACAAAGCTATTATTATTACATAAAAATAAAGAGTTGAAAACTATTTAGCAAATCTCACAGCTACGAAAATCTCCAATTACTCGCTCTGGAAAGCGGTTAAAAAATTAAAAAGCCTATAATAAACAAATCACCTATTATCAAACCAAATGGTCAATGGGCTTGCAACAGTAAAGAAAAATCAGAAACCTTTTCTGAGCACTTAACTAAAATGTTCAAACCTTTTTCTAGTCAAAATCCTGAAGTGGACGCTAAAATAATAAACTTTCTACAATGACTCTTTTAAATGAGTCTTTCCATCAAGCCACTTAAGATCTTAAAAGTTCAAGATATAATAGATAAGGACACTAATCTTAAAATGACCCCAGGCTTCGATCTTATTACTAGGGAGATTCTCAAACAGTTACCTGACATTGTTGCCCAAGCGATAACCCAAATATTCAATGCCATCCTTACCATTAGATCCTATCCAGTTTCTTGGAAAGTGGCCCAAATAGCAATGATACCGAAACCTGGAAAAACACCTACTGATCCCGTTTCCTATAGACCAATTAACCTGTTTACAATTCTCTCTGAAGTTTTTGAAAAGCTACTTCTAAAAAGACTCCAGTCAATACTGGATAAAAAAGAATTAATACCCAATTACCAGTTCGGTTGTCGACGACAACACTCAACTGTAGAACAAGTCCACCGAAAAGTAGGCTAAATACATATCGACTTGGATGATATTGCTTCACGGCGTTTTTAGATGTTTCCCAGGCCTTTGACAAGGTCTGGGACCTGGGACTACTATACAGGGTCCGGCACATTAATCGTGCATTAAAAGTATATGGAGAACTAGTTCGATTCATTTTCTGAAAATAGTGCTGTGTCTGTTTTCGACATCACTGAACTCAGACAAAATATTTTCGTTCATACAGCACTTTTGGTTGTACCGGAAGTAGCTGTCAACTTTCTTATTTCAAATGGAACATGTTATTTTTTATTTTATTTTCAGATTCTACGTAAAATTTAAGGTGTAGTTTAATTACTATACCATACCCAAAAAATGACTGGTTTTTTAGTTATATCGATTTAAAAAAAAAAATTAAAATCATGCTAAATTGTTATCGTTCATATCTCAAGATGATATCAATATTTTAGTTCCTAATTTGTTCTGGCAATTGTCGATATGTTACAGTAACTTACATATGAATGCAAACTCGAATTGCATGTACAGGGTGATGAAAATTCTCGAGCCAATATGAACTTTACAATTCACACAACAAAATTTATTGCATAATAAAAATAAAAGTAAAGGGTTTATATACGGGGTGTCTTTAACTGAGTGCCCATTAAAGATATCTGAAGAACCGTGATAGCGAGAAAATCAGAATTTGGTGTGCAACCATTTATGACCAAAATCTATTGTTTTAAAATATTTTTAAAATGGCGTTAGTTTTGGAAGTATTTATGTAAGGTACTTCTAATTTAAAATGGTGTGAAAGATCATTCTTCTATTAAGAACATAAAGAATAACCTTTCTACACATTAGGTAAGTGAGCCAAATAAGGCCCACTTAATTTTTAGGACTTTTCGTACGTTCACTAAAAGGTGAAAAAAATATAAAAATGTGATATTGTTTAATATGTATACTAACCAATACTATACTTATAAAGTTGCCATATTACAAAATATTCCTGGAATAATCACTTTTGAAAACTAAAGTAATAGGCTTTGTTAGGAACACCTGTTCTAAATAAAGCCCACTACCTGTGCTAATAAAGGCCCATAAGCTAAAATAACAATAAAAGACAAACAAAACAATTGCATTTCAATAATACTAATTAGTCACACTCTGGACAAACGAAATCTAATATTTTGTCTTTAGCAGTAAGTCTAACTCATTCTTGATGAACATATGTCAAACATCGTACACATAGCTTCATGTCCGCAATTCTATCTGCCTTGCAAACAGAACAGAACCAACTATCTTTTATTGCAGCTTGTACGCCACTTGGTCCAGCTGCAAGAAAGTTGGGGGAGTTTTTTTTGTGGTCTTTATTAACACTAAATTAATGTTATTTTTCATATTTTCTTTTCTAGTTCTCCCTTTTCCAGCTTTAACTGATTTAGCTTGCTCCTTTTCTTTAAATAATGCTCTTGTAACTTCAATTGCTTGATAGTTTGTAGCTTTTTTTCTCTACTTTGTGTTAGGTTTCTTGACTTCGGGAGTCTGGAGGATGTTCTTGAACAAGGTTTCTAACTTATTTCCTTCATTACAAGATTCAAGTGAACTGTCACTGGACTTATGAGAAGAATAGTTAATATTTTCCCAAATATTCCCTTGTTTATTATCCAGGTTTCTGTGTTTTTCTAATTCGACCAATAAAGCAAAACTTTATCGTCTCAAAATGCCTCATAAGGACCAAACACAGACTTGTCAAACGGCTGCAACTCATGTGTAGTATTGTTTGGCAAGCAGAAGAGAGTAATGCCATGGGAGTCTGCTACTTTTACAATGCCTGTGTCTAAATGGGACGATGCCCCATCAAAAATTAGGAGCACATTACCTTGCGGTTTGAAGTTTGCAAAGTGATAAACCCATTTTATGAAGGTAGCTGTGGTGATTGACTCCTTCTCAGTCATTTCAACCTGAGATCCTGCTGGTAAATTCTCCTTTCGTTCAGGGTTTAACCTTTTCTCTTTGAAAAGGATCATAGACGGTATAACCTGACCCAAGTGCATTCCCACATAAAACAATCGGCACATTTTCGCTATGTTCAGGTGCAACGAGATGAACTCTTTTTTCACCTTTTCTGGCAAAGACAGTTTGTTGCTTGTGAAGTGATAGTCTACAACCTTTTTCGTCCAGATTGTAGATTAACTGGGGCTTTTCAAAAATACCTAAACGGGTCAGTACTTCCTTAAGTTTAGTAAAATAGTCATTTACTATAAATTTATTAAGCTTAGTAGCCCTACTAGGATTCATGCTTTGAGCCTTTCTTTTTGAAACTTCAGGATGACGTTGCAAAAACAGTTTGACCTATTTTCTGCCTGCTAATTTTTTGAAAGGAGTTGAATTACTTTAGCAGTGATTGGCATGCCTATTTCTGCAAATCGAACAATCCTATTACAGAGTTCCTTTTCTTGAGCAGAAGTCAAATAGGATGGTCTTCCTAACCTTTTTGTAGTTTTTCCACTGGTTTGATGATTTTTAATGTCCATCGAGGAATATTAAATCGTGCCGCTGTTGTACTAACGGGCATCCTCCAGCGATGGCCGTCATTGCCTCCTGCAACTGGTCTTCAGTACAAAGCGCCCTTTTTTTCTTTGATTTGTCCATCTGCAAAATTATGGACAATTGTATCTAACTGCAGACGTAAATTTCTTGAACACTTTGAGCTTAATTAGTTATTACCAAGCTGGTGTTATTTATTTTTGTTTTCAAAAATAATTTTTTTTATTTGATTTTTCATTAAGTAAATAATGTTTCAGCGTGTATTAATTGCTATAAGCATTATAAAACACGTAAAAAAGTGATGTTCCAAAAAAGCCTTTTTTGGATCTCATTCTTAATGCACGTGGTCATCATTGCGTCATCTCTAACGCAAAGAAACTTACGTTAGCGATAAAATCTCAATATTGTATCAGATTCTATAAAGCAATAGCTTCAAAATGATATGTTAATGTTCATATACGTTAGGTTTTCAGCAAATGATTAAAATTTAACAACTTAACAACCTTAAAACAGTAACAACGACAGCTCAGAACGACAGTCACAGTTCAACTGATTAAACATGGCGGAATAATCGACTTTAACTGACGTAGTTGTTTGTATGGCCAATAGATGTCAGAAGCTAATAGAAACATAACCAATCCAGATACATTTTAAACGTTTTATAATAAAATCGAAGGATGGGCCTTATTTAGAACCGAGCCTTATTTGGCGCACGTACTTGTAATTAAATATAGGGTATCCTTCTTGAATAAAATGACTTTAGGCATGTTTGTATTGACCTAATTCAATTCACTTTTCACACCACCCTATAGATAATTATCAAGATTAAGATCAAGAACGATGAAGTGCAATGTTTTGCCTTTTCACTGGCAGAATTTTGCTATTCCATCGTTGTTAGTTCCACTGCAACAATTTTTTTTATACATAGATGATTTTTGCCAATTTTGACATAAAACAATCTTTGTCACCGAAAGTTGACATTTTAGGTTAGAAGTACCTTCCATAAAGTTGACCTAATATTCAACTTATCATAAACGAAAATAAAATCATAGTCATTACGTTTAAAAAAACTAAGTTGTCATCAACTTCCGGTACTTCCGAAAGTGAATTTTGAAAACATTTTAAAACAATAGATCTTGATCACAAATGGCTGCATACCAAATTCTGATTTTTTCGCTATCACGGTTCTCCAGATATTTCTAATAGGCACTTAGCTAAAGACACCCTGTATGAGAATCGTATATAAATTGGTACGGGTTTATTTGCAAAAGTAAAACGTATGTTGAAAGCCTTTTTAAAAACGTGTGTCGTGTGTAGCACTTTACGACAAAAGTTGAGTTTGCAGCGCATGTTGCAATTTGGTGGATTGTTTAATTCACAAAAAGTTTTGAAGATTACGAGCGGACAATTTCTACGTCCTTCTACTTGGTGTTTGGCGTGCTTCGTGAAACTAAAATTTTGCACATAAATTTTTAATATGTGCTTCAATAATTCCAAGTTAAATTGGTGTGTAAATGTAAACCCGACCGCATTCATCGTAAGTATTTCTTTTTCGTTGTTGTCTGGTAGTTGTGTTAATTCTAATTACGACGTATGTTTTAGCACGTGCGTTGACTTTATATTCTACTTGTGTATTACACTGTGGATAATTTCTGGGGGTGCTGTAACAGCTATTTAAAAACCCTTCGCTATATAACTTGACGACTACCACGGTTTTGCCTACATTTAAGCTGCCGACGGCTGTTGAACCCTACAGGCTGAGGGTCGTTCACGCTGCATACTTGCTGCTTCGTCGTATATTTTTCCTAAGAGAAATCCTGGGGCTACCTATCTTCTGAAGCTCTCAAATACTGTCGCTAGCAAGAACTTTCCTTCTCGGAACTGCATATTACAGCATACAGCTAAGTTTACTGTTTAAGAAACCTATTCAAGCTCACGTACATGTGAGTAAAATATAAGTAAATATTTATTCGGGGCAGACTCCACCACCGACGTTCGGTTTTGTTTTTAACTAACTCCATAAGCGCTTGGGCGTTTTAGATACAGTGGGTGAAGCTACAACAAAAGGCTTTTTGGGTTGGCGGGAGCTACTTACCGCGCTATTCCAAGTTTAAGTTAGTTTTAAGTCACCGTGTGTAAGTGACGTGTGTACGTCGAGTTTTCTTAGTAACCAATCCTCAATTGGAACGCTAACTTTAATTTGGGGTGTAACAAACAAAAGTTTAATTGAATTTCGACAGATTAATTGCGAGCTCTAATTAAATTGTTGTTGCTAATGTCCGTAATTTTATGCGACAGCCTCTCTTTTATTTCTGTCACATGCTCCTAGTATTTTAAGATTTATTTGCTATATTTAATTATCTATTTATTTCTCTGATTTGTGTTCGTTTTAGCGTATTAGAACTTTAGTAAAACCTATTGAATTCCTGTTGGTCGGTCTTATTTCTTTCTATTATCCAACAGGTGGCGCCTTGTTAGGCAACAGTCTATTTTTTACAGTTCCTTAAGAACCTCCCCAAGTCACCGATTAAAGCGGACACTGCTGTGCTAACTACTACAAATACTGGATTCACCACGAATTTAGTGCGCTACTTCGAGCCAAATTGAATTGTTGTTCTCTTTAGGTTGTACCGCTAGGCCGTCGCTTTTTTTATTATTATTTGTGAACTACAACCGTTACAAAATAACAAACAGTAAATTTGTAAATTAATATGAAAATAACTAGTATTTTAAACATTGATTAAATGGTTTAAATTCGGGCCCGGTTTTTTACAAATATAGGTACACTCAACTTATTTAAATTTTAAATGATAATTAATAAAAAAAGTTAATATAATTAAAAAAGCAATGAAAATCATTAAGGTAAAGTAGTAAATTTTAAATGCAATATAAGCAGAATTTAATACTTAAGCAGAAATTATAAGTCCGTGTTTTGCCCTTCTTTGCGATATTTCCGGTCAACGTTGTTTTGGAATGTTACCGCTTTTGGTTCCAGGAGATAATTAGAACGGTTTCTTAAATACTATTTATTTTTGAATCCTCAAAAACTTGTACGAGAGATACAGAAAAGAACAATTGCAACCATATCTAACGGCTGTATTTAATTTGTTATATGTTAAATATAAAAAGATTCTAAATTGAGTCATTAGAAACTCCGGAAACAAGAAGCTGTAATTGAAAAGTAACTAAATATTAATAATAATACTTCTGAACGCTCTTAAAACATTCGCATAATTGTTTCCTTAATTCCTGTAGTACTTTTCTATTACTTGTTTTAATCCGGGATTTTGTGGTTTTGCACCAATACATAAACGTCATAGTCTCGGTTGCTAAACTAATTCCTCTTCCACATATTGTAAAACCGCATATAAACCGTCGCGGTTTGTGCCGGTGCAAGCGGAATTTTATCTTTGTTACTCTCTGCAGAAATTCTTCAAGTGACATACGAAATATAAAACGTATTTTAATATTGCAACGTTTGATGTACTTATTTAAGAAAAAAAAACCGAGCTGATTTATTTCTGCAGAGACGCTGCATAAGATTTATGTACGATGTCAAAGAAACGTTTCGCCATAATCCTTTTTCTCCTCCTTTTTATTATTAATAAAACTGGTGTTAATTCGACACGTAAAACACTATCTGCACAACTCATAATCTTATGCTGCGACATAATGTATGTAGAAAAACACCTCCAGTAAATTCAATTTGAAAATTTTGTGTTTATACTTGACACTATATTTTGTCTGTAGCATGCGGTGCACGTTTTCTATTTATTGCGACTTTAAATAATAACCAATGTGTGTGTTAGTTACAGAAATATCAGAGCTGATAGTTTTCAAAAACGAAATATTAAATATCACAACCTGATCTCAATGTGATTAATATGCAAATTGCCGTATTGAAGGTATAAATTATAATGTTAAAACTTTTTAAATTTTATCATAGCATGGACGTTACTTTGATAATCGCAACGAAATTAAAATAAACTGAATGCAAAAATTTTAAATATTACTGAAATGCACGTGTAGTACTACTACAGGAAAATTTAATTTAAAGTGGCATTACAATTAAGACTCAATTTGACTTATTTGTACTTTCGTCTCATAACCAAAATGTCATGTTTTAAATAATTTTCACAGATTTCTACTAGAGATAAGACAAACTACCAATTTCCTAATAAGATTCAAACAGCGATAAATCACAAGGACAACCCATTCCATCAAATAAAGAACCAAATTCACACACGAAGAGGAAACAGCCGTATTTACTGATTCAATCATTTTCTTTTCGAGATTTACACCTAAAGAAAACAATAACAGCGTTTTCATACGAACGACCAAAATACTCACGGTTTACTAATCTTTAACAATCATCTCGTCGGCGATTAAACTTTGTCGATATAAAATTTTATTCAAGGATTCTTACAAACTTCTTTATTAAATTGAGATTTATGAAATTCTGAGTGACTTCTATCAGAAAATAGACACTAACAAACGGTGGTCGACAAGAAAACAGTCAAGATCACATGACGATACCGTTATTATAGTGTTCATACATTTTTAAGTATCGATTTCGTAAAGAAAATAAAATAGGTAAGAGACATGTCTTTTATTGAAACAGGAACTAATAGTACCACAACAGGTTGTATTAAAGCGCTTAAAAACACAATGCCACCGGCTTCACGAGTACATTCTAAAAAACACACGTTTTTTTAGAATATTTGCAGTAAGCGTGTTAAAATCGACGCTTGATAAAAAGTATTGATGCTTATTGATAATCACGAAAACCAGATGTTACAGTTTTTTGAAAGCATTAAATTAAATAGCAGTGTCAAAAACCTGACCCGCAGCTCAGTCGAAAGCTTTCACACTGAAAAAAAAGTAATAAAAATGGCACCACTTAGCAAAGGTGTAGTAAATAGTTTAAAGCAACTTTAGACACAGAAGAAAAACAGTTAAACTGCAAAAACGTAATTTTTGTAAAACTACTAGACCAGTTGTAGACACAAAACATACATAAAATACACAACAATTGGGTGTAGAAAGCTACACGGTACGAGTTATTTTAATAATAAGTAATAGAATTGTTAAACTAAGTAACAACCGTTCTGCACGATACACCACTGGTTGAGTGTTGTTACCGGATAACTTAGTAACTAATGGACAAAAAACGATAACTAAATTTTAAACTCAAACACAAATAAGTGTATCGACAATAAATCTAACATAAAACCAAAGACCCGAAATCACATTATACTAATATTCGAAAGATCTTTTAAATCAGATTGATCAAATACAAACGGCAGAAATTATGTAGGTAAATTCACGTCAAAATACAAATACAACTGTGTTTTAAAAAAAAATTATAATATAAAGCATGCACAATTTCATCTTATCTGACTGCCGATGATTATGATAAAGAGTAAGTCGGTTTGGATTCCAAAAAGGATAAGTAGTAACACAGACAGGTATCAAAAAAAGCAGAAACACGATGTCCTCAAAGGTCAAGTCAAGAAATACTACTTACGACGTAGAAGATGGCGGTTAATAAATTCTGAGAGAATATTAAGAACGTGGCGTGGAATTTATTTCTATTAAAGATTATTTAATAAATGGTACTTCATCAATTTTTTTCCATTTAGAACTGGAAGTTTATTACAACTTTCTACGTCAACGGCACAATTGGAAAGGAAGAAGAACCGTTTAATTATAGGACGTGATTAAGCATCTTTGTAAAACCTAGACCTCCGAAAGCGTTAATTTCTTAAAACTTTCGCAACTACAAGATCTACAAAATTTTATTTGCCTTGGGAAGTTAGAAAGAGGGTCGATTTTAAGACGTATATTGACTTGCAAATACATATATTGAAAACAATAATTATATAAAAGTGATAATAAATTATTAAAACAAAGCAATATTTCTGAAGAAATTTTATACACAAAGAGGAGTAATTTTATGTACCAACTGTAGACCTAACGTATTGTGGTAACGGTACTAGAGCCAGAACCGGAATGCGGTTCAAAGTCAAGTATGGACAACATGTGTTGGAACAGAGAAAGCCGGCTGTTTGTTTCTCTGTTGAAATAAAGTTAGTTAATCACTTTACCCGGACGACTGTACACAAAGAAATGTATAATTTGTAGACGGCTTTATTGGCAGAAAGATGTTCGTGTTGTTTATAATTTGGCGATACCCTAAACTTGCCTTGCGGTATACTTCAGTTTATAACACTAGAGCGAATTCTCTCTTGTGTATATATTGCTTGGCTGATGGACCTGGTTCTTGAGGATGAATCTAAACAAAGGCTTGTTGCATGACACCTCATTGCGCTCTACTTGTTGACGGACGTTTCTATTTTGTATATTGTGCAACTACGATGTCCGACGTCCTGCGTGTGCGAACGGTTTTTGTAATGTTGACGGTGTACCCAGGGAAGCCTTTAATGCCCCTGCTGGTTATAATGTAAATTGAAAGTAGGTGTCGATAACAAATTGGTTAATGTCAGAGAGAGCAACTTAGTTGAAGGGTTACGCTTATGTATCCAGAACGCAGTAAATCAAATTACCGGATTTATAGATGCAGTCGACAAAACAAAAAAGTTAGCACTTTGGCCCGCAACAAATTTAATTGTTGGTGACTATTAATTCGTTGACAAGTAAGCGTTGTAGCAGGTTATTTTAAGTATCGGTTTTAAGCAAGATATCAAGAGAAAAATCAAGTTTAGGCGGCGGTCAATAGTATTTAAACAGGTCGGGATGATACAGGATTTTTAAGTAAAGATAGAAAAAACTCTAAGTAAATTAAACTACAAAAAACAGCCAAATTTATACTCAATTCTTATCTGGAGCTATGACGGGAATTAAAAGTGGAAAATATGGTGGGATATGTAGCAGGGATGAGTGACGTTATAACTTACTTACCACAACTACGTCAATAAACGCATGATAATTACAACTTATAGAGACTCAAAAACCTTAACTTTAAGGGATTTAGTAGTCCGAGAGGAAAGTTATAGCCGAGGCCGCTTGTGGACGAGGCGATATAATCTTGAGGGTACTAAAGTATTTCGTGGTCTGCAAAAGAGAGACGCGCAAGCGCATAAGGAAAACTCATAATTTTAGCGTTTACCATATTTGTTATTACGATATACAAAAACTCTATATTTACCGATATGTTTAAATCACATTTTAACATTAATTTTTTTTGTATTGTTATATAGATTTCATTGAAATTAAGTACTTGCAATATAGCAATAATATCTTGAATGTTAGTAGCGCATTTTCAACAAATTTTCCAGTATGCACGATTAGTACATTATTCAACCGGACCTTTGTCTACACTTTAACGGACCCGTTGCTACTTACGCGGACGTAAAATAAAACAGCTGCAAATGTTTACTTTGCAACCAGGTAGGCGTCCGCAAAATAGGAACTTCTCGTACGGTTGCACAAAAAATATGTTACGGTTCAAATTTTTCAAACTAGATTGTATGTCGTAAGTCTTTTTAATAACGTTTGTCGGAAGTCGCATGTTACGACAAAAGTCAAATTTGCCGCCCATGCTATGTATTTTCCTCTTGTTGGATCCTTTTAATTCACAAAAGTTATCAAGACAATGAGCGGACATTTTCTACTTCTTTCTTGTACATGGGTGTTTAGCGCGCATTTCAAAGTTAAAATTTTACACAAATTATTGATGTGTGTTTTAATATTAAGTCAATTTTAAATCCGATCGCATTCACCAGAAGTACACGTTGTTTTCTTTTCTTTCGTGGTATGGTATTATTTCTAATTACGACGTATGCTTTAGCACGTGCGTTGACCTCATACTTTCACCGTGTCTTACACCTGAATAACTTCTGAAGATGCTGAAATTGCTATTTAAGAACCTTTATTTACATAACTGACCAACAATAGGTAAAATAACAATAATTTGTGGGAACCTTGAGTATATTCTTTGTTAGTTATTGAAACCTGAGTACTTTAAATGTGAAAATTATATTAATTTGTAATCGGAAGTTGTGTCACCTTTTAAAAAGATATTTAAATTGACAGCGCCGGTCCGGAAGTCTAACTGTAATAATTAAACAAAACACACAAAACATTGTACATTATTGCTAAATTCTAAATCAAAACTATTATCATATGACAAATTTAATATTTTAAAAGTTATCTCAATTAAGTTTTAGATAATTATGGAAAATTACAGTATAACTAAACAGAAAAGTATTTAAAAAAATAATTTTCTTGGGATGTTAGTAACTGTTTAAAAAACAATGCTGACACAAAAACAAAATTTAACCATGTGCAGTAATATGTTATGCAAAGATTTGTAAACGGACCCAAGCTTGAAATGAATAACTAATATTTTAGAAAGGCACATTAGATTCTTTATATGTTTATGTACTAAGTAATTTTGAAATGTATTAGTAATTATATTATAAAACCTAAAGCCAATTTCACAATACTTACTTTTTCATTCAAATAACTTTACAAAGTTTGAACTCAACATAATACTTTCTTGAAGATGAATAATAAATTAGGTAAATTAGCCTATGAGAAAGCTTTCACTGTGTAGGGCTAATCGTTGGTAGTTTTATAAAAAAGTAAAGACTCATTTGTATATACCTTCTTTACATATAGAAAGATACCTTAAAATCAACAAATATCCAAATAAATCTGTTATAAAAATGGTATTGGTAATTGCTTCAAGTTGTATATACATTGATGAATATTTTAGATAATTTATTATTTTTACGCTTATGGTGGTATAAATTAAAATCCGTTTATTGCGGTTTTAGGAAAAACCAACAATATATAAAACATTAGCAAATGAATGTTAAATAGATGTTTTAAAACGGTTTGAAGGGACTCAGATTAAATTTCTTTTTAATCGTTGTCTTTTTTTAAATCATATTTATGATTGACTTTAAACTGGTTTTTAAAGTCAGGTTTTGAGTTTTCTTTTTCTTGGTAAAACAATCTACTTTTTTATTAAAACGTTTTCGGGCTGTGATTTTCTAATAAATGAGTAAAATATAACTTTTTGGTCGTTTGTTGTCTCGATTGAACATACTTACAACTAATAAATCATGATGTGCCCAATATAAAAAAATGATGGAATATTTTTAAAATTAAAGGAAAAGAAAATAAAATTATTTGTAATGTGATCTTAAACGCTTCATTTAAAGATCGGTTGTCAAAATAGAATTTAAAACCACTATATAAATTCTATTTTAAAACCAATTTTAAAAACCACTTTTACAACTCAGGTAAATATGTTTTTTCAATCGATTTTTCTGCTTACTCTATTTTTTCTATAAACAATTAATAGGTTTTGGTGTTCAACGTTGTGCTACTGCTACTCAGGAATGACATGTTACTGTAAATATATAATAAAAAATAATATACCAAACACGGCACTTACTTAAAAATATTCTTTGTTCAGGTATTCAAATTTCATATATTTAGAATTGTTAAAAGATTTCAACATCCTTAATCTTAAGGTATTTCTTTACTAATAGTAATAGTCTAACATTTAGTAAACTCATTTTGGGTCACTGGTCTCTTAGGCAATTTTCACAAATAACTGTTTATTTACATGTTTAAAATACTCAAATTTGTACAGAGTTTCTGATGAGACATTCAATATAAAATTCTGGTACATAAATTACCTCTTTATTCTAAAATTGAAAATGATAAAACTGTTGATGATTTTTGAAATTCTTTATATATTCTTTATTTCACGGTACAAAACTCATTTGTTGTATGAGAACAAGATTATGTCAAATTTCTGTTTAGCTAATCACTGTTTTTTAAAGAAAAAATTTTATTTCAATGAATACAAATAGCTATATGATATGATAAATTTTTTAATCTTTGTCAAAAATACCAACTAATCTTGAAACTTACCACAATAGCTGCCACATTACATGCATATTGGTTATGTTTTTTGTATTATAAGTTTAGATCTAAGGTAGATATGTTGAAGAAAACTAGAAACCATTAACAATGCTTAATTTGTGAAGCTACTGTAATCAAAATCTTAGATTAATTTAAAATCACCTAATAACTAAATTATGTTTGTCGATCTATTAATGCATTCATACTGGAAATCATAATTTATGGTTTAGGGTGACGTCACAACATGCTTAATAGGATAAAAAATTTATTGGAGTCGTGAAAAATTTTGATGTTTCTTCCTGTTTTTGTAATGCCCAAATTTATTTTAGTATTAATGTCTGTGGTTTGATTCGACTCAAAGGATTATATTTTATCAAAAACATTAACTGATGGGTACACTAATAATGTTAACCACCACTTTTAAAACTTCTTTGATATCTTAAATTTAATGGTTAGTCAACAACCCATTTTCATCAAGATCCTATTAACTCCTACCAATAATATTAGCAAGGTTAAGATGACTCTTATATTTGGTGTAATTCTCTTATTAACAAATAACGAGAAAAGTACGACTAGTTCGCTTATTTAGCTAGGTTTGTCGCTAGAATAACATCTAAGTAAACAATAGTCTTACATTTAAAACACTTTACATCAATACCAATAGATATGAATAGGTATTTCATTTTTAAGCAAAAAATTCTTTACAATCATAAAATTTTTAAAATTGTTTTCAGAATTTGCAAAACAAAAAAAATAAGAGAAGAGAATGTGAATAATAGCTCAATAGATGTACCACCAAAACAAGCAATACAGAAATATTTCTCCAAATTTGATGTTTGGGGAGGCTCCTGATAGTGTCGAAAGCAAAAGTATACCTGTTGCACGTCACTCCCATAAAAGAAATAGTGAAAATTATATGGAAGCTGGTCCTTCTTATTTTGTGGAACAAGTGATAGTTTAGAACATCGAGACTATAGTGATTCTGGTAGTGAGTACATACCATCCGATGAAAGTAGCAGCGTAGTAAGTAACAGTACCGATGGGACTGTTAGTCCTGAAAATTCAAACTGTAAGTCCTATTATGTTTCAAATTACAAACCGTAATTACAATTGATAAAGTATTCTAATTACTCCTTGTAATTCTAAAAAAAAAATTCAGAAGAAAATACCTACTGACGAAGGTGAAGGTTTTGTAAACGATGAAGATACCAATTCAGTTGTCATTCAAAAACGCGAAAAGAATAATTTTGGAAAAAAAATTCCAAAACAAAAGACACGCTTGCTATTTTTGTCACAAATTACTACAAAATATGTCGCGGCACTGAAACTAAACACTTTCAGGAAATAGAAGTAGCTAAAGTTCTTGCGATCTCAAAAACAGCAAAAAAAGAAGGAGAACATTGGGAGGGAATTAATTAAAGCGGGTGATTTTATCATAATTGTGAGGTATTGGCATCGAAAAACTGGAGAACTTATTTTAGTTAGGGCGTCCAACGCAGAAGCTTTTAACTCAACATATGAAGAGGTACGGCCCGTGTTCTAAATGCCTAGGTTTTTTATTAAAAACATCTTTGGCATCACCTAAAACAGGTGTCCAAAAGCAAAATCCATGCTTGATGAAGACTGTGATAATCCCAAATTTGCCCAAATTGAAAGTTCTGCAATATTAAACGGAATTCTTTCATCTCAATTATCTCCGGAATTTCTAAACAATGTTGTTGATAAGTTAAGGGTTGACGATATTGCTATTGCTTTGAAAGGTGATGATTTAGTAATGCGCTTTGGAAGTTTTTTGTATGAGAAGTATAGTGGATACACAGCAAGAACTTATACGCCAATCAATGAGACAATTAGGTCGATTAATATTGCATCTTCGAACCAATAAATTCTAAAATTCAATCTTTATCCGATGCATTAACACCCGAAAATTTTGATTCTGTAATTAACGCCACAAAAAACTTTGTGTGTCACTAAAGGTAGCATAACGTCACGATCTGAATTTGGTATACCATCACTAGCTCTAAAAATTGGATACGCTCTAAAAAATGTATTGGCATTCAAAGAGGACAATGTCTACTCCAGGTGCATATTATAAAAGATAAAAAACTTGTGGCATTTGGAAAAATTGTTATAACTTGAATGGAGCGTAAAAATATCGTCAAACGTTATCAACGCTTCAACGAAAAATTTAATACAACTAGAATTATTGCCTGTAACAAATGATTTGCTAACTCTTAGCACTTTTTAATTAAAGAGATCAACATTGCAATAAATGATGTTAAAAATTAAAACCTGGAATGTTTGGGCAAAATTGGCATCTTTAACTTTAGCTAGAGTAATATTGTTTAACAAACGAAGATCTGGTGAAGCAGCTAGAATGACAGTCCAGCAATATATTTCAAGACCTATTTGGAACGCTACAGGAACTGAAGTTTTAAAAAGAATCCTTAACACCTTTTGAAAAAAAAATTTGGCCGAACAGTTAGTTTTAGTTGAAGTTGTAGGAAAACGTGGGCGAAAAGTACCCATTATTCTAACTCCCGAAATGAAAGAATCCGTAGATTTACTGGTTGAAACACGACTAATGTGTGGCGTGCCAAAACAAAACCAATTTCTGTTTTCATTAGGAGGTACTAGTACCGGGCATATTAGAGGCCATGATGCTTTAAAGAAATGGTGTTTAGAAGCACATTTAGAACAACCTAACTTAATTACAGGCACAAAATTACGAAAATATGTCGCAACAGTGTGCCAAGTGTTTAATCTCACCGAAAACCAAACAGATTGGCTTGCGCGACACCTAGGCCATGACATTCGGTACACAGAGATTTTTATAGGTTGCATGACAATGCAGTAGAATTAGCAAAAGTGAGTCGACTTCTTATAGCGGTTGATCAAGGATCTGTAAAGAAGTTTGCGGGAAAATCTTTGGAGCAGATATCTATGGAAGGTAAAATAACTATTGTATTTTCAGTACATGATTTGAAATTATAATTTTGGACTTACCAAAAAATAGTAGAAGATCCTGAAGAAGAAGAAAGACTCTGATGAAGCTAATGATAACTACAACGAATTAAATATTAACATAACATCCAATGTAAGAAAGGTAAATGTTTATTTCTCTTTTATATAAAAATAATTACTATTCTACCAAAAAGTTGCAGATAATGATCTTACATTAACTCCCGGCTACGAAAAAACAAAAAAGTCTACACATAACCGTCAGTCATGGACATCAGAAGAAATTCAGTTAGTACTGAGTACATATAGAACGCTCATCAAACAGAAAAATTACCGGAAAACTAGATTGTGAAAAACTCATGAAAGATAAGCCGACTCTATTTAAAGGTCGTAAATGGAGTGATATTAAATTTTATGTAAAAAATCACATTACGAAGATGCAGAAATAGTCAAAATATTCAAATTTTCTGATTACTTAGATCCGTCATTTTACAAGTCTTGTTAAAGTATAATCAGTAACTATCTATATCATTATTTTTTATTTACCTTATACCATATTTACAAAGAAATATTTTTTTGTTTTTTAAATAAATTGGTATCATTTATAAACCATTATGATGTATCACTATTTCATTGACTACGCCCATTATGTGGCTCAAATTCTATGGCTTCATAATATGCATTTAATAAATTATTGAGTATTTACTCAAATTATTATTATTCGAATTACAGAATAAAAAAATTTGCCACAATATCGATACATCAATACAGATCTATGTACTGTTTCATTTTAGATGATTTTTACTTTATTTATCAATCGTTTTCCACTTTTAACTTTACTTTACTTTTAATTATTTCATTAATTTTTATCACAGTCAATAATTAAAAACTAAAGTTGGCAAACTATGTACCTAACATTTTCAATAATACATGTTGTTACAATTTTGTTCAAATCATACACAAGGTGTTACAATTTCACACACATGAATACACACAACTGTGACACCGGGTGTCAGAATATTGTTGCTTTCATGAAATATATCTCAGGAAGTATGGAGTGTATTGAAAAACCGACGAGACCTCCCAATTCAACAATTTTACTCGAGTCAGCGCAGTAGGTATCGTTGAAGTCGTCACAAGTAGCAATATTTCTAGGGTGCCACAAATATTGCAAACCCCGTGTGTGTGTGTGTGTGTGTGTGTGTGTGTGTGTGTTTGCTATATTTGTGGCAACTTGTGGAGCATATGCCTGTACTGTGGCAACTGTTCCAACTGTGGCAACATTTCTAGGGTGCCACAGGAGAAACAGTAAAATTTTATGTATTCTTTTGTACTTTTATGTTACGTTAGTAATCTTCATCCTTTTCTTAACGTGCATAACAATTATGAACATTTTAAAACTAAATCTTACACACTTTTTCAACGTAAACATATTAATTGTGTGAGATGTCACATTTGCCTCTAAACCATGTTCAGAAATATACCAACTTGTAACAACTTTCGCAACATATAGTCAGAAGCGCCCCTGGATGTTACACAAATAATTTTTATAACCAGGCGTGGTATGTCATCATTTCTTATTTCAATACTGAAAGTTTACGCATATGAACGCTAGATATGAAACGAAGTGAAACTGAGTGAAATTTACCCGTTTGAACTTGATAAAACGGTAAATATAGTATCTTTATTTATAATTACATTTTTTTGCATAATTAATTTTAAACTATTTTTATATTAGTCTTTAAAGTTGAAGTAGTTTTTAGTGGAAGAACCTTAAATAAATGTAACTCTTAGACATATATACCAATTTCAATGTATACATAAGAATTGTTAGAGTTTATCGTATTTCTGTTTATATCAGCATGCTCGACATCATAAACAATCACGTAACCATTTCGGAAAACAGACAACGTAAACGCTATTAAATATTAAGATTTTCGATTCATTTACAGAATATACAATTGAAGAAATGGAGACTAGAGGGAGAAAAATATTAGCAATGTTAACTGATCCATTATATGATATTCCAAAGCATGAAACTACTAAAGGTACTACTAAAATTGAACAGCAGAAAGCTCTTGCAGGTAACTACATACTAATTAAAAGATCTTAATAAGTTATAAGTGTGCAGGTCAACTACTTAATTTGTGAACCTTTTGAGTAATATTCTTTGTTGTTATTGAAACCGAGTGTACTTTAAATGTGAAAATTATATTAATTTGTTATCGGAAGTTGTATACCTTTTAAAAGATATTTAAATTGACAGCGTGCCGGTCCGGAAGTCAATTGTATTAATTTAAACAAAACACACAAAACATTGTATATTATTGCTAAATTCTAAATCAAAACTGTTATCATATGTCAAAATTTAATATTTTTTGAAGTTATTCACTTAAGTTTTAGATAATTATGAAAATTACAGTATACCTAAATAGAAAAGTATTTACAAAAATAATTTTCTGTTGTTAGTAATCTTTACAAAAACAATGCTGACACAGAAACAAAATTTAACCATGTGTAATAATATGTTTGCAAAGATTTGTAAAACGGCCCAAGCTGAAAGAATAACTAATATTTTAGGAAGGCACATTAGATTCTTTATATGTTTATGTACTAGTAATTTTGAAATGTATTAGTAATTTACATAAAACTTAAAGCAATTTCAATACTACTTTTTATTACAACTTTACAAGTTTCAACTCATCATAATACTTTCTGAAGATGAATGACAAATTAGGTAAAATTAGCCTTGAGAAAGCTTTCACTGTGTAGGGCGAAACGTCGGTAGTTTTATGAAAAAAGTAAAGACTATTTTATATACCTTCACATAGAAAGACACAAAATCAACAACATCCATGAATCAGTTATAAAAAATAGTATTGGTAATTGCTTCAAGTTGTATATACATTAATAATATTTTAGATAATTAATATTTTACGCTTATGGTGGCAACAAAAATCCGTTTAATTGCGGTTTTAGGAAAAAAAACCAACAATATATAAAACAACAGTCGAATGTTAAAATAGATGTTTAAAACGGTTTTGAAGTGAATTATTAAATTTGTTTTTAATGTTGTCTTTTAAATCATATTTAAGATTGATCTTTAAACTGGTTTTAAAGTCAGGTTTTGAGTCGCTTTTTTTTCTTGTAAAACAATCTACTTTTTTATTAAACGTTTTCAGTAGTTGTGATTCTCTAATAATGAGTAAAATATAACTTTTTGGTCGTCGTTGTCTAGATTGAACACATTCTTACAACTAATAAATTATGATGTGCTCCAAATATAAAAAAAATGATGGAATACTTTTTTAAAAATTTAAGCAAAGAAAATTAAAATTATTTGTAATGTGATCTTAAACGCTCATTTAAAGATCGGTTTCAAAATAGAATTTAAAACCACTATATAAATCTATTTTAAAAACCAATTTTAAAACCAATTTTACAACTAGTAATATGTTAATCGATTTTCTCGCTTACTCTATTTTTCTATAAACAATTAATAGGTTTTGGTGTTCAACGTTGTGCTACCGCTACTCTAGGAATGACTACGTAATATGTTACTTTAAAAAATAATATACCAAACACGGCACTACTTAAAAAATATTCTTTGTTCTAGGAACAAATTTCATATCTTTTAAATTGTTAAAAGATTTAACACCTTAATCTTAGAGGTACTTTACTTTAATAGTAATAGTCTAACATTTAGTAAATCATTTTAAATACTGTCTTAGGCACTTACTTTCAGAAATAACTGTTTATTTACATGTTTAAAATACTCAAATTTGTACAGAGTTTCTGATGAGACATTCAATATAAAATCTGTACATAAATTACCTTTTATTCTAAAATTGAAAATGATAAAACTGTTGATGATTTTGAAATTCTTTATATATTCTTTATTTCATTACAAAACTCATTTGTTGTATGAGAACAAGATTATGTCAAATTTCTGTTTAGCTAATCAAGTGTTTTTTAAAGAAAAAATTTTATTTCAAGAATACAAAAAGAATATGATATGATGGAATTTTAATCTTTTGTCAAAAATACCAACCAATCTTGAAACTTACCACAATAGCTTGCCACATTGATGCTACATTACGTTTTTGTATTATAAGTTTAGATCTAAGGTAGATATGTTGAAGAAAACTAGAACCATTAACAATGCTTAATTTGTGAAGCTACTGTAATCAAAATCTTAGATTAATTTAAAAATCACCTTAATAACTAAATTATGTTTGGCGATCTATTAATGCATTCATACTGAAATCATAATTTATGGTTTAGGGTGACGTGTCAAACATGTTTAATAGGATAAAAAAAAATCTATTGGAGTCGAGAAAATTCGACGTTTCTTCCGTTTTTGTAATGCCCAAATTTATTTTAGTATTAATGTCTGGTGTGGTTTGATCGACTCAAGGATTATATTTTATCAAAATACATTAACTGATGGTACACTAATATGTTAACCACCACTTTTAAAACTTATTGGATAGCTTAAATTTAATGGTTAGTCAACAAATCTATTTTCATCAAGATCCTATTAACTCCTACCAATAATATTAGCAAGGTTAAGACTCTATATTTGGTGTAATTTTTATTAACAAATTACGAGAAAAAGTACGACTAGTTCACTTATTTAGCTAGGTTTGTCGCTAGAATAACATCTAAGTAAACAATAGTCTTACATTTAAAAACACTTTACATCAATACCAATAGATATGTATAGGTATTTCATTTTTAAGCAAAAAAATTTACAATCATAAAATTTTTAAAAAATTGTTTTCAGAATTTGCAAAACAAAAAATAAGAGAAGAGAATGTGAATAATAGCTCAATAGATGTACCACCAAAAACAAGCAATACAGAAAATATTTCTCCAAATTTGATGTTTGGTGAGGTTCCGATAGTGTCGAAAAGCAAAAATATACCTGTTGCACGCGTCACTCCCATAAAAAGAAATAGTGAAAATGATATGGAAGCTGGTCCTTCTTTATATTATGAAGCAAGTGATAGTTTAGAACATCGAGACTATAGTGATTCTGGTAGTGAGTACATACCATCCGATGAAAGTAGCAGCGTAGTAAGTAACAGTACCGATGGGACTGTTAGTCCTGAAATTCAAACTGTAAGTCCTATTATGTTTCAAATTACAAACCGTGATACAATTGATAAGTATTCAATTACTCCTTGTAATTCTAAAAAGAAAAATTCAGAAGAAAATACCTACTGACGAAGGTCAAGGTTTTGTAAACGATGTAGATACCAATTCAGTTGTCATTCAAAACGCAGAAAAGAATAATTTTGGAAAAGAATTCGAAACAAAAGACACGCTTGCTATTTTTGTCACAAATTACTACAAAATATGTCGCGGCACTTTGAAACTAAACACTTTCAGGAAATAGAAGTAGCTAAAGTTCTTGCGATCTCCAAAAACAGCAAAAAAAGGAGAGACGCATTTGGAGAATTAATTAAAGCGGGTGATTTTTATCATAATTGTGAGGTATTGGCATCGAAAACTGGAGAACTTATTTTAGTTAGGCGTCCAACACCTGCAGAAGCTTTTAACTTAACATATGAAGAGTACGGCCCGTGTTCTAAATGCCTAGGTTTTTATTAAAAAACATCTTTGGCATCACCTTAAATACGGGTGTCCAAAAGCAAAATCCATGCTTGATGAAGACTGTGATAATCCCAAATTTGCCCAAATTGAAAGTTCTGCAATATTAAACGGAATTCTTTCATCTCAATTATCTCCGGAATTTCTAAACAATGTTGTTGATAAGTTAAGGGTTGACGATATTGCTATTGCTTTGAAAGGTGATGATTTAGTAATGCGCTTTGGAAGTTTTTGTATGAGAAGTATAGTGATACACAGCAAGAACTTATACGCCAATCAATGAGACAATTAGGTCGATTAATATTGCATCTTCGTACAATAAATTCTAAAATTCAATCTTTATCCGATGCATTAACACCCGAAAATTTTGATTCTGTAATTAACGCCACAAAAAACTTTGTTGTGTCACTAAAAGGTAGCATAACGTCACGATCTGAATTTGGTATACCATCACTAGCTCTAAAAATTGGATACGCTCTAAAAAATGTATTGGCATTCAAAGAGGACAATGTCTACGCCAAGGTGATATTATAAAAGATAAAAAACTTGTGGCATTTGAAAAATTGTTAGAACTTGAATGGAGCGTAAAAATATCGTCAAATGCGTTATCAACGCTTCAACGAAAAAAAAATTAATACAACTGAATTATTGCCTGTAACAAATGATTTGGTAACTCTTAGCACTTTTTTAATTAAAGAGATCAACATTGCAATAAATGATGTTAAAAATTAAAAACCTGGAATGTTTGGGCAAAATTGGCATCTTTAACTTTAGCTAGAGTAATATTGTTTAACAAACGAAGATCTGGTGAAGCAGCTAGAATGACAGTCCAGCAATATATTTCAAGACCTATTTGGAACGCTACAGGAACTGAAGTTTTAAAGAATCCTTAACACCTTTTGAAAAAATTTGGCCGAACAGTTAGTTTTAGTTGAAGTTGTAGGAAAACGTGGGCGAAAAGTACCCATTATTCTAACTCCCGAAATGAAAGAATCCGTAGATTTACTGGTTGAAACACGACTAATGTGTGGCGTGCCAAAAACAAAACCAATTTCTGTTTTCTATTAGGAGGTACTAGTACCGGGCATATTAGAGGCCATGATGCTTTAAAGAAATGGTGTTTAGAAGCACATTTAGAACAACCTAACTTAATTACAGGCACAAAATTACGAAAATATGTCGCAACAGTGTGCCAAGTGTTTAATCTCACCGAAAACCAAACAGATTGGCTTGCGCGACACCTAGGCCATGACATTCGAGTACACAGAGATTTTTATAGGTTGCATGACAATGCAGTAGAATTAGCAAAAGTGAGTCGACTTCTTATAGCGGTTGATCAAGGATCTGTAAAGAAGTTTGCGGGAAAATCTTTGGAGCAGATATCTATGGAAGGTAAAATAACTATTGTATTTTCAGTACATGATTTGAAATTATAATTTTTGGACTTACCAAAAATAGTAGAAGATCCTGAAGAAGAAGAAGACTCTGATGAAGCTAATGATAACTACAACGAATTAAATATTAACATAACATCCAATGTAAGAGAAGGTAAATGTTTATTTCTTTTTATATAAAAATAATTACTATTCTACCAAAAGTTGCAGATAATGATCTTACATTAACTCCCACGGCTACGAAAAAACAAAAAGTCTACACATAACCGTCAGTCATGGACATCAGAAGAAATTCAGTTAGTACTGAGTACATATAGAACGCTCATCAAACAGAAAAAATTACCGGGAAAACTAGATTGTGAAAAACTCATGAAAGATAAGCCGACTCTATTTAAAGGTCGTAAATGGAGTGATATTAAATTTTATGTAAAAATCACATTACGAAGATGCAGAAATAGTAAAATATTCAAATTTTCTGATTACTTAGATCCGTCATTTTACAAGTCTTGTTAAAGTATAATCAGTAACTATTATATCATTATTTTTATTTACCTTATACCATATTTGCAAAGAAATATTTTTTTGTTTTTAAATAAATTGGTATCATTTATAAACCATTATGATGTATCACTATTTCATTGACTACGCCCATTATGTGGCTCAAATTCTATGGCTTCATAATATGCATTTAATAAATTATTGAGTATTTACTCAAATTATTATTATTCGAATTACAGAATAAAAAATTTGCCACAATATCGATACATCAATACAGATCTATGTACTGTTTCATTTTAGATGATTTTTACTTTATTTATCAATCGTTTTCCACTTTTAACTTTACTTTACTTTTAATTATTTCATTAATTTTTATCACAGTCAATAATTAAAAACTAAAGTTGGCAAACTATGTACCTAACATTTTCAATAATACATGTTGTTACAATTTTGTTCAAATCATACACAAGGTGTTACAATTTCACACACATGAATACACACAACTGTGACACCGGGTGTCAGAATATTGTTGCTTTCATGAAATATATCTCAGGAAGTATGGAGTGTATTGAAAAACCGACGAGACCTCCCAATTCAACAATTTTTACTCGAGTCAGCGCAGTAGGTATCGTTGAAGTCGTCACAAGTAGCAATATTTCTAGGGTGCCACAAATATTGCAAACCCCGTATGTGTGTGTGTGTGTGTGGTATCTCGTCGTTGAAAAACGTAATTAGGTAGTTAATCAACTATAAACCATTGAAATATTCCTCAATACAATCCGAAGATCTAAAAAAGTAGAACCAGAAGTTGAATTAACAAGCAACGTAATTCTATTATCAAAATTAAACCATCATAATTCCAAACAGTTAATTCTATTACTTAATTGCTAAAAGTGAGTAAAAGAAACTTTGTGAAAATTCATAATGACGATTTCATTTATATTACCTCCTTTACATTTTTCTTCTGTATACTGTTTGAAGGTCAGCGAGCAAATTGTTGTGTTTGTGCCGATTTTTAGTTTTCTTTCTTTGTATAATATATAAAAAGTGTGTGTTTTACAAAATATTTGTACTTTGACTTAAGTAGTTTTAATTAAAGTAAACTGAAATCTGTTTAAAATATAATTTTTTTAAGCTTGTGACAAATAACAGAAAAACGATAAAAGATTTACTCTTAAAAAAAAAATATAATGATAACAAGTTTGGTAATAAAACTGCAAAACTGCCAAGCAGATGAGAACATAGAGTAGTAAAAGAAAATGAAAAAGTAATAAATAGCGTAACTACTTTTAAAATATATGACAATCGTTATTTTTGTGTAATATTGCCAAAATTGTAGTAGAAACGACCTTTGGGCTTGCTTATCTTCAGACCGATCTAACAGATAATTAATTTCTTAATAAAACAACTACACGTTTTAATTAGTGTCAATCTAATGTTTTTAAATTATTTTGTAATTTGGTTAACGCTAACTTGTCCGATAACAAATACAGAATTTTATCATGTTAATACTTCAGCTTTAGAATTTGTCCGAACTTAATGATTTTACTACCTGAGCAACCTCAACAAAAACATAAAATTTTAATCAAGTTCTGAACTTATCTACGTGATTCAAATCTAAAAACGTATTCATTTAATGAGAAAGTAGTACAAATACATTTTCTCTAATATCTGCATCTTCCTTTATCTCAACGTGGAAGATCAAAGTGCATATTTATAAGATGATGCATTTCCAACTCGCTCGCACGAAGCATATAGTAATACTACGTTTTCAACTAACTGAGTTTACACTTTGCAATTATATTATGTAATAACGAACAGTAGTTGCATATATCACTCGAAAGCGTCTTAAATTACAAATTGCATTTCAACAAGTTTCTCAAGCAATCAATATCATCTTAAAAATGATTACTCTCTTATAACTCGATAATATTTTATCTTTTAAAGTAGTTTTAAACGTAATGGCGTTTACTGAAAATTTACGATCACGACTGTTTTTGAAACTTAAAGCATTTTATCGTATGGATCAACTATTTAATTTTTAAAGGTGAATAAACTGAATATTATTGAGCAGATCAGACGTTAGAATAAAATAGTTCTAATAAAACCGAATTTTATGGCAGTTTTTTTGACCGTTTTATTATTTCTATACAAGAAATCGATTGAATTCACATATAATTATTATTCATACCGCCTTTTATGGTATTAAACTGTATTTTATTGTGATTTTAAAAGTCACTAAATCACTGTTGTAATGTCTTAATTACTAACCTTTTAGATGTTTATAAGATTATCATTTGTTGTGCAATGACTTTTCATCAGTTCTCAAATTCAAAAATGTTAACTTTTTTGTTTTAATTTAAATTTTTTACAAATGCTTATTAAAAATAACTAGTATGAATTGGAGGGTATAACCACAAGAATAAAGTGCAATATTTTTTAAGGAAAAGTTAGTTTCTTGTTTATAATGTATGGTTATCACCACAAACAACAACCCAAGATTTAAAAAAACAAATTATAAATAAATAATATAAAATAAAATAAAATTTAATAAAAAAGTAACCTATGCAAAGAACTTAAACCTTAGAATTTTATTAACTCGAACCGCAATGTGCTGACAATAAGTAACCACAATTCCGGCAACATCGTCACGTTAGCACGACTTACTCAACCGCGTATAAATAATACCGCATGTCATACAATACTCAGTTAATCTGCATATAGCGGGTTGTCACAATAATCACGTTCTAATGGTGACCCCAAACGAGAACAACTGTTCTTAGAAAGGAAGACAAGATCTTTTTACAAAACGCTAACAGCAGTCAACAACAAACGTGGCTACTCTAGGCGGCACAACAACAACAGGTTTAACAACGCTACTTATTTCTATAAATATACCGACAATTAACCAAATTTTATTTTATTTTTTAAATTAACAACAAATTTAGTTTGTGAATACAAATTTAAAAAATAGTGTATTTCTCTCCTATCCCCGCTTTTACTATTTACTATACTATCAATATTATTTTTCCTCCTTTTTTGTATTTTATCATTTCTTTATTCATTTGTTACGGTTTATTTGTAAACTTAACTAAAAAAAATTAAATATATAGTAGTGCTTGAAGCCTGCCGGCAGCTCTTCTTGGTCGGAAGTAATCGTGGGCTAATTGAAAATCGTTTGAAATGGAAGCCTTTACACTGCACAAAGAATTTATAAGGCGCCACCTAGATTACGTAAAAGAAATATCTAGAGCCACTATGAACTCGTAGACACAGAAACAAACCGTACGTGAAGAAGGTTTTAAAGTAGGTTGAAATTATAACGGTGGTGTGACACCAGACCCACTTTAAAATTTTATAATTTTTGGATTATTATCTTTGCCAGCATAACCATAATTACATATCTATTGACTAATTAAAGAGGAGTACGTCTGCAATGACCAGCAGAATAAGCCAAAGGGAAAAACCCACAAAAAAAATGCGTGCAATTAATAGAACCTGTAAAAACAAATATTTCATAAAACAAATAAAAGTAATAAAGAGGTACTTACCCAGGAACAGTAGTCGAAGACTTATACCTTAATTTGAATGAGATGATTTTACTTCAGTCGTTATTACACAACACATGTCTACACATGTCAAATTTTATACAGCATTTTCCATGTACACCTTTTCGAGACAGTCAGTAAAAAGGAAATGATGTGTAACTGTTGCAAATGCCGACAAATCATCGGAACTGGGAATTCCAAACAACTAAAATCCCTAGAAGACTGTTTAATATACAAATTCATATTCAAACGCATGATTGTAAACACGGCTGCCTATACTGTAGGGAGAAATTGGTCCACAAATTAACTATTTGCGAAATAATACCGTCACACATTGTAACTCTTTCTTTCTCTCTTAATAGTATCCGCAACTCTATTTTTTCAAATTTTTGCTGTTGGTACCCCTGTTTTAATGTATTTTACGTTTTTCCATCTACTACCGCATTACTCACCCAGTACATATTCTCTTTATCTTTGTTTTCTGTTCCAAATTTTGCTATTATTAATCAATCAAATTAAAATTCTTTGTTCTACTAAAATAACAAATCGATTCGGTTTTCTTATATAACTTGGAAAATGTTACATATTAAAAAAATTAATACAAAAACATTTCTCCCTGAATGTTTGTAACTTATCTTATTCTAACTTTAACAATTTTTTTTTTTTCTAGTTATCTCCTTCCATTTCTTTCATGCATCTCGTCCTTCAACATATCTTCAGTAATGTCTTCCTCCTTATTTCCTTTGTTCTTACTTTGATGCACTCTACTAATATATGTTCTATGTTTCACTAATCTAATTTAATTTTATTTTTTACATTCTTCTATCTATCTTCTGCTGTTTTCTACCTCTTTTATCCATTTTATGTCCTCCCCATTTTTTCCTAGCAGAACTTCCTTTCTCACTTCCTCTCCCCTTAATTCGCTGCACTCATCTACTATGTGCTCTACATTTTTTTAATTTTCCCCACACATTCTACACATTCTTTCTTTATCTTTCTCCTAATATTTATTCTAATGTTCCTCATTTCCTAGTCTATACCTCGCTACTATATGTTTTTGTTTTATAGTTAATCCTCTTATGATATCTAAGGAATGGAACACTAAACTGCAGCGTCTATTTAACAAACACAAAAACACCAAAAAACTGCACTACCACATATCCTGTGATATATTTTGGTATCACTTCCACCATCATATATTTGTATTTTGTGTTATACTTTGATTTTTTTATCTTCATTTCTCTTTCTTGTTTTTGGCTGTCTTTGTCCATTTGTGTTATCTTTTCTACTATTCTTTTTCCTTCCTCCCTCATTCTTCTTATCTCTTCTATAGCATGCTCTTCTCTCTTCTTCTCCGTGCTTTGTTCTTTGCCATTCTACCTCCTTCCAACATTCATATAGAATTTCATTGTCTTTTCTATCTTCCATCCTTTCCTCAATTTTTATTGCTCTCCTCCCTGCTTGTATTCTTATTTTTCAATTTTTATTTTTTCCTTTATTAATTACCCTAGTGTTTCCCTCTCCAAACCCAGTGTTTTTTTTTTCCTCTTTACGTTATGTCCTCTGGAATTCTTGGTTAATAAGTTTTTCCTGTCGTGTAGAGTTTTAGAGGAATCGTTCAAAGAAATTCCATGTACTTTGTTAGTAACCTACGTTTCGACAAACAGGGTCTGTTTTTGTCAAGGCTTCTTTATTAAGAATACTGTAATTAGTTGGTGCATAAATAATTGTAAATAAAGATTACAGTAAAACTTAAACAAATTCACAGATAATGATCACAGAAAGAATTCTTATAAATTAATTAGCTAGACTAAAATTCAAAAACACTTACCTAAAGAAATTTGTTTTAGAAAGTTATTAAAATTGATCTCATGTGCAATTGAATATTTCTGTTTATTTTTTTCTCTTGCATATTTTCCTTTCTCAAAATGCTTCTTCTTTCTTCTCCCCATATCGTATTTTCATTGCATTTAAACATTTAATTTCTCTATTTTTTTTTTGTTCGTATCTGTAATTTTTCAAGTTTTAATTTTTATTTTACTATATCTCTTTTTCTAATCCTAACTTCTACTTTTAACATTTTTTTCCAAATCCGTCCATCTCCAATTTTCTGCTCTATATAACGTTACAATTATTTCTCATTATCTCACAAAATAAATAAGAACACGCTTGTCTTTACGCCCATCTTTTCTCGACATACCAACAAATAGTGCGCCTGCAATGACAACGCCTGCCCGCTATTGGATTAGCAATTATAGACATTTTCGCATTCTTACTACTGCCGTTCAAAACGGAACCCTCTTTTAGCACTCGTTCATCTTTACCACGATGTAACATACATCGATATGAGACTACAAAATTTATAAAACAATTGCGGGTTTGCTTCAAGCGGAGAATTATTAATATTTCTATTAAAATATGTACAAGTTTTAAAATTATTATTCGGGCGGTAACGGGTTCATTTACTCACGGGTGGATTCGGTGCTGTAATTTAGTGTTGTCGGGTCGGGGTGTTTCTGTGGTCTGTGCTAGTGGACTACTGAAACAGGTAAGTTAGATTAGGTGTCGGCGGCGATTTTTTACAACCACGTTTAATATTATAGATTAGAACACCTTCTGACAAAGCTCGTTTCTTAAGGAATAAGCAACGGAAGTTACAATTACGGTTTTATAAGTGACGGAAGTTTGTCTTAAGGTGCACCGGATAAACGGTGGTCATCTAACTACAGTAAAGATGCGAGTTGTTTACGTACGAAAAGTTCTACTTTCTGTTTCAGTGGTGGTTTTGCTACAGTTGTGATTCAAATGAGCCAGATTCTACCGGTACGCCAGTTTCTAGTCGCTACCGAATAAATCAGCCACACTATAGAAGTTCAAACTCAATTAGCAGCTCAAGTGGGCTTTGAAAATGCGGTTAGTGAAAATAACTGGTTTGACGAGACAAATTTAATCATCGTGCCCAATATAGTATTTCCGTTATAGAAGTAAGAAGACTGAGTACAGCAGCTCGCATTTATAAAGAAAACGTTATCGCCAATAGAAAAGTGGGCAACGGTTGTACGGGGTAATGCTAAGTGGGGCGGTGCGCACGTCACTTCTGATGACAATGAAATTTTATGCCGTAAGATTATCGTTATCTCGGCGGCAAATTTATATAAAGCGATCGTTGGTTTTTTACACTGCACAGTTTTATTAACTTGATTCTTTAAAAAACAACACGCTAGGTGCACCATTGCTTCAGAAAACCAACCGACTCAAAAGACACCCTTTTGTCTAGTTCACGACATGTTCGTCCACTATCATATTTGCAAATAGACATACCGCGGGCAAAAGTTTCAAAAAACAATTTACAAGCAATTTCTGAAGCAATCAAAATATATACTAACGTTTGATTTACATGTACTCTATTGCATTAGCGGCCAATTGTCCGCCATTGATGTCAACTGCCTGGGATGTAGACCACTACTACCAACCGCCAAAAGACCATTACACCGGATGACTGCAAAATTTATTAATGTTATTAATAATAAAAATTTTATTTGCTTTGACTTTCTTAGATACCATTTTTTTATTTTCTTATGATTCAAACCCTTTTGTAAATATTTAATTTGTAAATACATTTAATTTGAACCATGGTACAATTTTCTTCTTTATCTGAAGCTAACCGAGGTTAAATATAAATTTTGTGCTGCATTTAGAGCAATTAATTACAACAAACTTTACAAGTAGTTTAGGTCATCACATCTTAACCTGTCTCCATTCGATTCGGTCTTTACTAGGATGCTGTTCTCATTGTAAGTGTCGGTTTTATTGATGTATTATCATAATAGGTGGATGAGATATTTCCATCGACGTCACTCTCTAAGGTTAGTACTTACTTTATTTACCATTGACTCGTTCACATATAAATTAACTTTGTAATTTTTATTTATTAATTAAAAATTGATATAATTGTACTTTTAAACGTCGTAAGTGGATAACATAATCAATTTCACTAGTATTGATTTTCTCAGATGCTGAGCTCTTTAATGAAGAAGGTGCGGTAGTGAAAAAACATTAAAAGTCTATGTTAGTTATCACTGCCAACGTTTCCGCCCATCAGCCGGATCTTTATCAAGACATTAAATTTGTAAAATTGCATGGGTTTTAATTGATGCTAAACAAAAATCTGGAATCAGAAAACCTGCACATTATAATTTCCTAATTGTTTGATTGTTTGAATGCTTTGATAAAGACCAGACTGATCGGTCGAAACGTCGGCTTTACTAACATTATTAAAGGCTCAGTGTCTCAGAAAACCAATATTATTGGAATTTAAAAACGAGTTTAATTTTCAATAACCTAATTTCTATATCTCGAATTGTCCGATGCACTTGTCGCAAATATTTTATATATTTTTCGTGCATACCAACGTGAGTTCTGTGACAACTAAAATTCAACTCTCCTATTGCGTTCCGTGCTCTGCCTTTTTATCAACTTGGGATCATAATCACTTAAAATTTGAAGATTTTTACCATCATGCTCCAAATGGTCGTTGTTTTCCAAAATTATTAGTAAATGACTTAATGTTGACATCTTAAAAAATTGCAAACGTAAATATATTTTTTGTTGTGTCCGTTTTCGTGCAATGTCTAATCAAAATTTTGAATATGAGATTAGATTTCTTGGGTACAATATCCTTCTAAAACATTCTACTTAGGGTTTCTTCAAATTAATGCTGTCGTAATTACAGGTTAATTGGATTTTAGAGTAGTAAATAGAGGGATATTTTTGACAAAAATAATAGTAGGATACCACCTACGCCATGTAATTGTAAACAGTATAAAGTACCTTGTATTCATATTTTATACCGAAAATAAATTGTCATTATACAGTTGATTAACATTTAAATGCAAAGAAACGTGTTTTTTCTCAACTTTTTTTCCTGAGTGAAAAGTAATGAATCGATGTTAATGGTGTAAAAAAAACTTGTAGAAGAAAACAATACGAATAGAATGAGCACTAATTCGACTTAATCAGGTAATAACTTTTTTAAATTTGTATATCGGTTATTTTTTGAGATGTAGGATAAATCTTTCAGGAAATAATACGTACTTAATGTGTGCCAAATCATGCAATTGTCAAGCAATTAGTTTATGCACAATTGGGAATTAAATTTTTTGAAGCAATATATTCAATTAAGGTTGAATGCTTGTGTAGTCGACTGATTGTTAAAAATAAAAAAAGTAAAGTTAAAATAGAAAGGAAAAATGACACGCAAAATGCATGCAAAGATGACTGAAAATGACCAAATGCAAGAAAACGGAGAAGTAGTCGGAGTACCCGTCCGCAACGCGTTTATATAAACTGCAATCCTCAAACGGCGCTAGCGGGCTGAAATCCCACTACTTCCTCGTTTTCTCACATTTGGTCATTTTCAGTCATCTTTGCATGCATTTTTGCGTGTTAAATATCATTTTATCAAAAATGAGAATATACGTTGGGTTCCTTTCTGTTTCAACTTTACATTTTTTTTTTATTTCTGACAATCGGACTACCACACAAGCTTTGATTGAATGTATTGCTTTAAAAAATTTAAATTGCAATTGTGCATTAAATAATTGCCCGACAGTTGCAGGGATTTTCACACACTAATTACATATTATTACGTTTTATTTCCTGAAAGATTTATCCTACTTCTCAAAAAATTACGGATCTACAAATTTAAAAAAAAACTCAAATATATTACTTTTTTTCGATTTTTTTCTGAAAGTTATTACGTTTCTCTGCATATAAATGTTAATTAACTATATAATGTCAATTTATTTTCAGTATAAAACATGAATATAAGGTACTTTATACTATTTACAATTACATGGCGCAGGCGGTATCCTACTATTATTTTTGTCAAAAATTTACTTACGATTTGCTCTATTGACTGCGGTATTTCTACAAAACAGATTATTTCCCAAATTTTTGAACAAAATTGTTCAAATTGTGCAATTTTTTCGTTCACTACACTCACTTTATACATTAATGGATTATATTTATGACATTTAGTATTTTTACCCAAGCATCTTCGTAACATCAAGAGATTCCATCAAGAAAAAAAGGCTGTATTTAAAGAAAACCCAAATGTAGACAATTCGCAACACGATGTAACATTAGGACATATGTTCACCTGAGAAATGATTAGATGAAACTCAAACCAGGTTAATTATTTAATTCAACTCTGATTACGTCTCTAGCCCAATTCTGCGGATGGTTATAAAATTTTTAGATTATTTTAACAAAACTATTTAAAATTACATGTCCCAATTTTTATTTTATAATAAGAGAACCATACCAGTTCGTGGTTAAACTTGCGGCGAAAGTGAACAGAGCCAGCATTAGGAACACAACACGTATTCAGGTAAAATTTTACCATTAGAAAAATAATCAAAGGAATGGAACACTTAACTGCAGCGTCTATTTAACAAACGGGAAAACACGAACCGTTTCGCTGATGATGATGTTTAGATTCTAATAAACGTTAATTTCTATCGTAACAAGTAAAAATTATGTTTTGTTTTGTGTATAATCTATTAATTACCTGTCCCAATTACATTACTAAAATACCAGTTGGTTTTGTTGTTACCTTGATTTTATATTGTTAAGTCTTGCTGATCATATTAATAGTTACATTTACACAATGCTAAAACAAATTCTTGTATACACAGTGTCCAAGAGAAGAATGAACAGCATGGGGATCTTGAAAACTGTAGAAGATACAAGGTTGCTCAAATTGCAATCTGTTGGACAATTTAAAGTATAATTACATGGTGTTTGAATAAGTTTAATAATATTTTTCGTATTTTTTGCGCTTATTTCTAAATATATTAAAATTCTTTTTTTTTATTGACACTTTTAGAGCTTTAGAAAATAGTTCTTTTCAAATTTTTAATCCAACATTTCATCTCGGAGAAACCATCAACAACGTTATTTTTTTATATGGCCGCATACAAATAAACGCCTTGTATTTGTATTACAAATTCAACAATGTATCACACATAATTGTTTAGAACCTAATTTTGTAAGAAATAGTTTAAATTGCCAAACTTTTGTGCATTTTGAGCGATCTTGTATCTTTTACCGTTACACATGCTGTTCATTCTTTTGGACACAGTGTATAATATTTTTGAATTGGAAAAAAATGCTAACACACAGGGTGTACCGTTTTTTTAAGTACACAAATTTTACATCAATACCATTACAGAAATCTACAAGTTATTCAATAAAACTTTAATTACACCTTTTTTTTATTTTTATTAACAACTAAAAAGGGGGTAGGGTCGATATACATTAAACAATTACTTAAAGTTAGAACAAATTAATAACCGTACATATTCATATCTTATTAAATATATGGTGCAAACTGTTTAATTTGAGGCAACTGTTATCACACCTTAACATTGATTTCATTAAGGTATTAATAGTATGACACTCAGTGTTCGTGTTTTACGTAAGAGATTTAAACACGAAAACAAATACGTGTTTGTATTAGTCGTATTAATATACCCTAAGACTGAGATTGATCACATTCTTAATTAGCTTCCTACCTTCTGCTGGTCTGATTAATCTACACTCCATAAAGGATTTATAAGATGGATTGCTATATCTTAAAAACATTCTTATTTCTACGTGTGTCTTGTATTCTATCATTCAAAACAAAACGCAAGTGGTTGGTTTAATTAAAATCAATTAACTTTGCAAACAAACATCCATTTAAATATAAAGTAATGACTGTACCCGGGAACCAAATGTCTCGTTACCGCAATAATAATTATGTTGTGAGGACAGTAATACGAAGAAATAGATGATAAAACGTACAAATGCTGGACGGACACTAGTAACAATGAGGCAGTTACGGAACAGCGGTCTCTAAATCTAACAAGTTGCCAATTCTGTCGTGATTCAGTTTATTCTCTCCGACGTATTTCGTAATAAACCCTAACAAGCGTGCAGTGACATGTGCTATTTCTGAAACTAAATGCAAATGGAGGAAAGCTCGAAATTGGGGTAATAGACGGGAGGTGGCAGATTAACTCCCGTTAATTTAAGCGATAATCAATTCTTAATTTTTAAAATTGCGTGTGCGGCGCGAGTGAAAAGATGTTTCTCTTAAAAATATAATAAGCTTCTCGAAACATATTTCAAACAGCGTGTCGGTTTTCTATTTCCCCTTTGACCATTATGTGGTTTTGCGGTGCAGCGAACATGAAAATGGCTTTCAATGCACTGTCCGCTGCGCACTTACAGTGCAAATGCTTACAAAAGAATTTTCTCAATTTGTAAGCGAAATGATAAAAATCTCCGAATAAAAGACTCGGTTTCGTAAACGAAGAAGTGCTTAACGAAATTTATAAGATGCATTTGTTCCTGCAACTGATTTTTAATTAACCTACAAAAACAAAGTGGTGGAATTAATAAACTTCACACTTCACACGTAACTCTATAAAGTTTTGATCCAATTAATTAAGAGTTTTATTAGTTTTTTTTTGTTCGTTTTGTTTTACTGACGCAAAACAAATATATCTAAAGAAAATAAAAATAACTTTACAAGTACCAATTACGCAACGGTCTTTGACTGGTGGGTTGTCTTTAAGAAAACAAAAGCTCAACAAGTTTATAAAGCGCTCATGTATTATATCTCAGTTTGATCTTTAATTATTTTTTCAAAACAACTCAAATATGCAGCAAAAGTTTTTAAGTGTCATATATATACTATATATATATATATATACAATATATATAATATGTTACAGTTAAAACTAGTTTTTAGATAGAACTAGTTTTACTATAATGCTAAAACTAGAAATACCAAGTCAGAACTAGAATTTACCACTGATTTATATAATTTTCAGATAAAACTAGTTGTCATTTTGAGCTTTAGTTAAAACTAGTACTAAAGAAACTAATTTGGGATTGAAAACAAGATATAGTTTTAAAAATATTTATTCAAAAGATGTAGGACACAGTCATGTACGTAGTAAACATAATAATTTTACACTAAAGGAACATTTTAAGGAACATCGACATAAAGCAGTTGCCAAAGTGACAAAATTAATTAAGAGTAAATAAAATAATCAAACAAATCAACAAATATAATCATAAAATTAAAAGGAACATTGTTTAACATAGATACAATAAAAATAATCATATCTACTTGTTATTGCAAGACAAACTATCGTGGCATTTTGAGTTACAAAGGTAACCATTTTTCTTGCAGAGACACCTTTTGACATACATCCTTTCTTGCATACGCAGCGCATAAATCCTTGGCCTGTTCCTTTGGCTGCCTCCTTAGCAACAGTTCTCAAAGGTAAATTAGTATTCGGAACATCTTCTTCAAGCAAAATTTTTCTTTGCACTTGTCGAATTCTGACCTAAAAAGCACATTTAAATAGTTAGCTTTTACCTAATATAATTATATGACAAAACAATTAAGCAATACATAGGTACATACCTGCAATATAATTTGTCGAGGATTCCATATTTCGTTCCAATCTTGTAAAATCCCTGATCATCCTTTTGAAGAATCACTCCGACTATATTGCGTAGATCTGCTTTTTGCTCTGTCGACATCAGGAATTTGTATAATTACATTATCACCAATTTCTACTGGAACGTGTATTGCATCTGAAGCCAACATCATTCTCTTTGGCCTGTTTTTCAAATTTTGATGTGCTGTTTCTCTGGATGCCATTATTTGTCGATTCACATTTGTTACAACCTCGAGGTCTTTGTCATTTAGTGGTATTGTAATAGGTATTACAGTCGTAGATGCTTCTGCTTCAATATTATATTCACTGGCTTCTGTTGCGATTGGCGATTCTCCACTTGCTTTGGATGAACTTTCTGCGTCTTTTTGTTTAGCTCCGGTTATAATCTGATTCAGTCCACTGCAACTAGCTACAGGCTCAGTTTCTGCGTTATCTGTACTATCCGTCATATTTATTTTATTTAACGCATTTTTGAGATCATCTTCATCTCGTATATCCTCAATGACATCTCGAGGCAAAGTCGAAGTCATAAGCCCTACTCGCGGTTCTATACCAAACATTGCTTTGTATGGTGACTGTTTAATACCGGAATGAAGTGCTCGATTTTTCATAAACTGTACAAACCGAATTCCATTTGACCAATTTGTAGTATCGTTATCTTGCATCCATAAAGCCAACATTTTCTATGTCTTGGTTAGCCCTTTCAACAGATCCTTGGCTTTGGCTGTGCCTTGGCTTTTCATGGACCAATTTACACTCGGGCCAAAATGAAACGAGCTCATTTATGACAGAATTTACAAATTCTCTGCCGTTATCGGAGTGTAAGATGCAAGGAGCACCAAATATTAAAAATATATCAGTCAACTGATACGCCACCTCCACGGTTCTTACTTTTAGTGAACGCAACAAAACAAATTTTGTCAGATGGTCCTGATACACCATTATAAATTTAAATCCCCGATCTTCTTGAGTTTGCATATCGATAAGATCGATTTGGCAACGGCTGTTCATTTCAGTATGTAGTATGGGTTTTGAAACAAGTCCTTTTTCTTCATACTCTTTTTACGTTGACAAGTTTCTGCACATTGAGAGAAAAATATTTATCATTTCTAAAGTTATGTTCGCATATTTTCGTGAAGTTTCATTTTTAAGTCGATCGCGACCACCATGACCAACGGCCACATGAGCTGCTTCAATTATATCAAAATTTCATCTACATACAAGTAGTACTTCATGGGCCCTGTCTAGTCACTAATTTTCGTATTCCACAAATATTAATTACCTTAAATCGCTTCAGTCTCCTGTACTGTTTCTGAGATTTGTGAACAGCTAATTCTGCTTCTTCAATTTTGTCCACTAAATTGTCATAGGTTTCTTTTGTCATAATATAAAAGTGGTCCTCTTTTTTCGTGATCGCGAATCGCTAATAACCTGTTTAAAACTCCTCTTCCATCGCGTTCCCTCATTTAAGTTTACCATGACAATTGCGTTCAAATCGACCTATACGTGCTTATCAGAATAAATACAATACGAGAATGAACAGAACGAGCGCACAGCGCGCGGCGCTATGAAGGGAATCCCCTGCACTTGTCGAATTAAGTGACGTCTCGCGACCAATCAGAATAAGGTACGATGAACTTTAACATCGGTCGGAACAGTTTTAACTAACTCGCTTCGAATAACGCGTTTTGTCTAGTGAGAACTAGATTTAACTGACAATTAATTTTGAAATTAGTCAATTCTAGTTTCAACAAAGGCATTTAGTAAAACTAGTTCTAACTAGGGAAAACGCGTTCTATCTAAAACTAGTTTTAACTGTAACATATGTATATATATATATATATATATATATACAAGGTGTCCCACGTTGAATAACCGCAATCGATTTCTTAGAAACTAGACGTCTGATCATTCTGAAAAACTTTGTCACATGCTAATGTCAACAGGGCCAATTTAGTTAAAATATTTTCAAGATGGTGGCACTTCGGGTTATACCGGAAGTAACTATCAACTTTGTTATTTTAAATAGAATACTCTATATGTTCTTGCATTTTTAGATTCTACCACAAATTTTAAACATTTTCGATGTATAATGTTTTATACCTAAGTCTAACCGTTTCTGACTTATTCAAGATTTTATGTCAAAAATGACATTTGCATGCCAACACAGAAGTATCAAACGGCAACTCGTATTATTTAATTTGAGGTGACTTCTTTGTAGAGGAAGAATCACTTTAACAGATTCTTCATGCCATTATGATAAATATTAATACAGGGTGGTCAAACAAGGAAGGTAAGAATTTTATTAAAAACTCGTCAAAATCGATTTTTAAATGGAAACGATCTATTTTTATAATCTTATCACGTTTATCATAAAAATAACAGTGATTTTATGTAAGGTAGTTTATTCCAAAAAGTTTGTAGTTTTTGAAATATTCGCAATTTTACAATTTCATCAATAGAAACACAGGTATCAGTTAGCAAGGCCAGCCACAGAATAATAATAATAATAATAATATAATTTATTGTTCCAAGAGATTATATTAAACGGTATAAAACATGTCAATGTACATAACAGTGAGTAAATAGTAGTATCTATTTTATCTAATAGCACAATTTTAAATAATGAGAAAATATTGATATAAGTTAACATAGATTAACAATAGAAATTAATTAATTTTTAAATTCATATCGACACTTAGGAATTCAGACACACTATGAAACACATTGTTTAATAAATATTTGTGTATGATTTTATAAAATTGTTTATTGTTTGTAGTTCTTATTTTATTTGGAATGTTATTATATAGTTTAACACCAACATATTTAGGGTTATTTTTTTATACACTTGGATGTGATGAGTTGGTATTGCATATTCATTTTTATGTCTTGTGTTATAATCATGGAAATCACTATTGCATGTGAATATACTTTTGTTGTTATGCACAAATATTACCAGTTGTTTGATATGTATATACATGGCATAGTTAGAATACCATAATATTTAAAAATCATTCTACAAGAAGTTCTTGAAGTGACGCCTGCCATATAACGAAGTGCCTTTTTTTGAAGTTTAAATACTCTTTACACTATGCCATAGTTTACACGGGAATAGAAGTTTGTATAATTAGTAAGCCAGACAAATACTTTTATTTGTAATTAATTTAAGTTTATATATAATATAGCATATAGTGGACAATTTCTTGCACAGTTGAATAGTATGATTTTAAAAATTAAATGTTCGTCAATTATTAGACTCAAAAATTTGGTTGTATTAACTTGTCTTATCGATTTTGAGTTGATTTTTAATAAATAATTTTCAAACTCTTGACTTTGCTTGAGATTAAAATGTATAAATGGCGTTTTTGCGATGTTTAAGTACCATTTGTTATTATAGAACCATTTTGCTAAGTTGTTAAGAGTGTGCTGAGATATTTGTAGAGCATCTTCTATTGAATTTTGACTACATATATAACTTGTGTCATCCGCAAACATAACCATATTTTTTTTCATTAACGGTGGATGATAAGTTATTAATATACATAATGAAAAGTAATGGTCCTAAGACCCTTGATTTTATAACGTAACGACTGTGACCAATATTTCAAATAACATTCAATCTAGTTATGAATTTTTCTCTTATATACCAAGAACGTCTATCTTTTTAAAAGCAGTTCGTGGTTGACCAAATCGAAAGCTTTTGCTTAAATGTAAAAATATCCCAATACACTTCTGTTTGTTATTTAGATTTTCATAAGGTTGAGTATAAAGTCCAATGTTGCAGTTGCAGTAGATCTTTTCTTTAGAAATCCGTGTTGAGATGTTGACATGATCTTATATTTTCTAAAAAAATGATAACCTTATTAAATATAGATCGTTCAATGATCTTGGAGAAACAATAGAAATAGGCCGAAAATTATCCATACAGCTCGTATCATCGTTATTATGTAATGGTATTACTTTTACGTTTTTTAGTATGTGCGGAAAGATTCCTTCAGATATTGAGAGGTTTATGAGGTGCGTTAATGGAGTCACTACGTAATCCGTTATGTGTTTGATGACGTTAGAGCTAATTCCGTCAATGCCTGCTGTATTTGATTTTTTCAAACTATGAATTATGTTGTAAATTTCTATTTTACTGACTGGATGTAAATATAATGTCGGATAATTTAAATTTTCTGTTGTAGTTTTAAATGTGTTTTATCAAAACCAGACATGTACTTATGAGGCGTATCAATAAAATATTTGTTAAATAAATTAACAATGTGTTCCTTGCTTGTTTCCACTACAGTTTCATGTTTACGAGGATGTATTGATATCTAGTTAGCCTAGACCAGTTCCTTACATAAACAAAATATTGCGTTACCATAGCAACGAACAATAACTTATTAGAAATGTCAGTGTAAAGTTTGACGTCAAAAAAGTAAACCAGAGTCACGCAATAAATTAAATGAAAAAGATGTCCACCGAAATTGTGAAAATCAAAAAATTGGAGTATCGAGCCATCATCAAGTACCTGTATTTAAAAGGGTTAAGAGGTAAGCAGATTTACGAAGATATGCTTAATACCCATGGTGATCAATGTCCTTCGTATGCGACCGTCAAAAATTGGAATGCAAGCTTCAAAAGAGGTAAATTTTCCATTGAAGATGATGACCGATCGGGAAGGCCAGTTTCTGTGTCAGTCCCCGAAAATATCGATGCAGTTCATGACATGATTTTATCAGACCGTCGAATTGGGCTAAAACGGATATCTGAAGCACTGAATATTTCATACGAACGCGTTCATCATATGGTTCACGTCAATTTGGACATGAGAAAAATTTGCTGCAAAATGGATCCCCAAATGTTTGAATGTTGACCAAAAGCGTGCAAGGGTAGAAGCATCGCGTTCGATCTGTGCTCGATTTGAAAACGATGTAGACTTCTTAAACCGAATTGTTACTATGGATGAGACTTGGGTACATTTCTACGATCCAGAAACAAAGCAACAATCGATGGAATGGCGACACTCTGGTTCTCCAAGACCTAAGAAGTTTCGTGTCCAAAATCTGCTGGAAAAGTTCTTGCTTCAGTTTTTGGGATTGCCATGGAGTAATCATGATTGATTTTTGGATAAGGGTAGAACAATAACTGGAGATTACTATTCGACCAACTCTACGGGAAAATATTAAAGAGAAAAGACGCGGAAAGCTATCCAAAGGTGTTTTGTTTTTGCAGGACAACGCCCCTGCACACAAATCTCATGTTGTCATTCAAAAAATTCGTGATTTGGGGTTTGAATTACTAGAACATCCCACTTATTCACCCGATTTGGCTCCGTCCGACTATCACCTCTTTCCTCAACTGAAAAAAAATTTAAAAGGTCGTACATTTTCTTCCAACAAGGAGGTAATAGAAGCTGTGGAGGTCTGGTTTGCAGAGCAAGAAGAAACATTTTTTTTGAAAGGTCTAGAGACGTTGCAGGTTCGCTGTAATAAATGTATCCAATTAAGAGGAGAATATGTTGAGTAATAAAATTTTTGACATTGAAATTTTGTTTGGTTCTATAGTAGGCTAAGAATTTTTCAATATATCCTCGTAATTTCACGTAGGGTAAAAAATTGTTTTTTAGTAATGACGTTGCTGTTAATTATTTTCCATGCTGTTTTAGTTTGATTTGATAGACGATTATAATATACGGCTTTTGCTTTCTTCAAGAGTTGCTTGTAAATCTTTTTATATTTTCTGTAAAATGTAGCTTTTTCGTCAAAACTATTTTGCATTGTGAAATAATGTTGTTTTAGTTTTTCGATGATATCTTTAGCCCCATTGTAAGCCAAGGTTTTGAAAAACTTGAGTGCATTCTGAAAACTTTTTCTTGTATGGAAAACTTAAATCAATATAATATTTTAGGGTGTTGATAAATAGTTCACAAGCTTCGTTGACGTTATTTGATTTTAATACGCTACACCGGTCTTCTTTTTCCAAGTTTAAAGTTAACAGACAAAAATTATCTTTACAAAAATTTTGACTTAATTTGTATTCTATGTAACTAACCACTTCTGACTTCAGCATACTGATAAGTTAGAATTTGCGCAAAATGGTCGGAGATGGTACTCTTTATAATATCACAGATTATTTGGTCACTACCAATATTAGTACACATATAATCAATTGATATTGCTGATGTTGGGGTAACCCTAGTTGATTCCTTAATTAAATTGTTTACACCATATGATTTTAACAGTAATTTGAGATCAAGTGTCTCTTTGGTGTCCGCAAGAAAATTTATATTTAGATCTCCACAAAGAATTAGTTTTCTGTTACGCTTTTTTAATAGTTTATTTAAAATCTTGTCTAAGTTTTCTTTGAATATATCTGTATCTTCGGAGGGCGATCTATAAATCGCTAAAACTGTAAACGAAGTCAAATTGATTTGCAGTTCTACACCAGTAATTTCAAAGAATTTTTCAGTACTACAATCTTTTTCTACATAATGTCTTTACAAGATATGAATTCTTTTAAATAGTCACGGATAAATATTGCAACACCTCCATTTTTAAATGTTTTTCTACAGAATGATGATAATAGTTCGTATCCAGGAATATACAAAGATACAATTTCTTTATAACGTAACCAATGTTCTGTTATACATACTAAGTCAACGTCATTTTCTTCAAGACAAAGCTCTAATTCCTCAATTTTATTTGCTATGCATTGAACGTTGAACGTTGAACGTGTTGGCCTTGATGTTCTCTAGTTCTCTTATATAGCAAGGACAATTTTTGTCCCCAGCTTCATACAGATAATTAGTATTTTGGTTTCTTTTGTTTATTAAACATTATACAATTCGCACATTTTTTATTTTGTGACACACATAGTTTTGTTTCATGAGATTCTGCACATATTCAACAGATTGCTACCTTACTAGTGCACTCACTTTTAATGTGTCCAAAAGAAGCACAGTTGTAACATCTTTTAAGTGAAATGAATCCTTCACGGTACACCTTTTCCAACCAATAAAAAGATATCCATTTTTTAAAATTGTGTTTCTAGTTGTAGGATCTACAGCTACCACTAAATTTACTTCAGAGTCTAGAAGAGTATTTGTTTGGTTAATTTTCCTGACAATCGACAATGAAAAGTCGCTAACTGATTTATCAATGTTATTATTTTCAATAATATGATTTTCTAAGTCTTTGTCATTTGCCGGAATATCACTATTATAAATACCGTAAACAATTAACTTTGGCAATATTTTTCTTGGCTCTGAAATCTCAAATTCATTTTTATTATTACGTTTATTTAACTCCGAAAATAATTTAATTTTAGAATCATTTGACGCACAGTTTACTATAACATTTATTTATTATTATTTAAATTTGTTTATTATTTATGACGAATGTTAGAAAGTTTCATCAAGAACATGCGAAATATTTGCTCGTAGATATCTTGATAAACAAAAACTTTCACCCAACAGTAAATGATTTATACAAACTTTGAAAACATTTTTATACCACTTCATTCTATTCTGTGGCTGGCCTTGCTAACTGATACCTGTGTTTCTATTGATATATTAATATCTCAAAAACTACGGATTTTAGGCATAGGATACCTACAGTAAAAATCAAAGAGAGAAAAAATGTTATCTTATAGCAAATAAAACAACTGTCATTTTATTTAAAAAAAATTAGTTATGACCTTTTAAGTTTGTGTGTAGCACACAATCAAAATTTCTAACTATTAAAATATTAATTTCATCGGGTCTAGCGTCAGTGCTAAAATTATTCAATTTTCAAGACAAAGTCGCTATGATTTATTAAAGTGTAGCCTGTTTACGGAATATTTTTTAGAAGAACAATTATAAGTTGGCAATACTGGGAGCAAACAAAAAAATAATTAAATTGCTATGTAGGAGTTGAGAAATTACCCCAGAACATTTTGAAAAATACAGGAAATTTTATTTAAAAAACATGTTCTTTGGCATCCCGTAAAAATAATTTTACAAACTAGACCTTTATAAACCAATTATGTATAATATAAACTTTTTTCATTTATGTCTAATGGGTAGCCACTAGGCAAGAACGACGTACGAATGCAGGACCCTGTATAGTCCAGAAAACCATATCCAGTGCATCCTTGAAAGAAATTTACTGTAATATTAGCTTTAAGAATAATACTTACCAGCGTCCGAGTCACTTTTTCGACAAATGTAAAAATTAGTGTAAAATGACTTCTAGTACAAGTTCAAGCCCCCAAAAATTTTTATAGCATGGAACATCCATTGAATGTTGTCTAGTGATAATGATGATAAAGAATCCCATCCTATGGAAAATGATCACATTTTTAAATTTTAAAATTATTTAGTAACAAAACATAAAATAAAAAGCGATTACACAACTCAGAAAATTGATTCCTGAATTCAACTTTATCGAAAAATGATGCGCCAAATAAAAATTTAAAAAATGAAAACATTATAACCTACAAATTGGAAAAAAAATGCAAATAAGTCAACAATTAGTAAGTTACGGACATATAAATCATATATCAAAAAAATTCAGCATAATTTTCTGAGTCGTTTAAGATTAATTATAAATTATTTAATAATTATTTGCAAAAAGATAGTTCACATTTGAAACTCAAAGGGCGCGCAAAATAGTCGCAAATTGTCAAAATTTTAAAAGACCTAAATGTGTGCTAATAACAGATTATAAATAACACCTATAAAAAACGGTTAAAAGAGTCGTATATTTGAAATGGTAAAGACCACGTCGCTTTGAGTTAAAAAATTAACAAAAACTTAATCTTCGAATAACACAATAAATAAAAAATCGGGTTACAACAATAAGATGTAAACATTGAATGTAATCTTGAAATAATATAACAATAATACAAAGCTAAAATTAAAGAATTGAGATTAATTAAATTTTGAAACTAAAAAGTTAAAAATTAAAAGCTTAACAACAAAGGAACATTGATGCAGTAAAAGTGGAATGCTAGATTTAACTCAGCTAATCAAAAACTTGCAAATCGTCTAAAAGCGAGACAAAGATAAGGAAGCAACTCAGCTAATAAGAAGATACAAGACTTACCGAATGTGACAAGATTAAAACTAATATTTAATCACAATTGTAACAGAATCCAATTATTAACAAACCTGTTTGTTAATCGTTTTGTTCACCAAAATCAAGCGCGATTGCGGATAAGAAAGAACACGTGTTTAATATTTGACGTTTTCGGTGCGCAAACGTGTAAGAAATTTAGTTGACCTACATTTTGCGGTCGTCAATAGTTTGTACTGACATAATTTTGTTTCAGTTAATAAATTAGACCCTCATGATCAAGTGTTAACATTTAAAAAAAACCAAGTAAACGAACAGCTAGCTGTAACAAAACTTTTATTTTCTGGTAAAGTAAGTAAAACAATTAATTAATCCGATAAAAGCATTTATGAAATTTGTGCTAACGATTTGGAGTAGTTACACAAATAAAATTAAAAGTAATAAATTTTAATTCACCACTCGGTTCATAGCAATACATTATTGAAATTTAAATGAATGTATCGACTAAAACGCGCAGTTTGTCTAACTACTCCATTTGCGTAGTTTTTCAAACCCAAAATTTTCTTTTAGTTGAAAAGACGTTGACATAAGTTTCTTGTTTATTGATATTGCTACTACCATAAACTTTTATTTTAATATTAATTTAATTAATGTTGAATTTAGGAAAGAAACAAAAACATTCTTGTAGTTTAACTGGATGTCGAAAATGAGGTCCAGTTCTTCCATTATTTTCGGTTCTTTGCCGTTTTTCTTATTTTTACTACTATTTTTCCCCACTTTGTATCAATCTCTTTAATTTTGTAGGTTTACCGTTTTCTGGGTCTGTCAATTCTTCAATAATCGCCTTTAGTAGCGATTCTTCTATTTTTTTATATGAAGTTAATTATTCCATTCAACCTTACTGATAATTACATATGGTGCAAATATTTTGTAGTACCTGAAATATGTAAAACCTTAGCTAATTTTTACTAAGTTGGTACTCAAAACTACACTCTTTCTGCCGTTTTCGCCATATTGATATTACAGTGTAAATAATTTAAATATTTTATACATCAAGCACTTCGTTTTGTTTTTAGGCCTCTCTTATTGATGGATGTTGTAACACACGTCGCTCAATTAACAATAGTAAGGTGTTAATTAAGCATAGGGGTGAGACAAAAATTATTTTGTGCTTGGCATTGCTTCAGCCAAGATATGTTTATCATATTTTAATTTTTATGAAATAAATAATAATCAGATAACCTCATGTCTTTGTTTGTCCCATGTTAATAGAAACACAAAGAAAACACAAAAAAAGCAATTTAACATACATTTATGCGAATAAAATATTAAACTATCAAACACAACATAAAAACAATAGATAGCATATACATAATAAATATCATATAAAATTAAATCAAAGTCATAAATCAATAAACTCTGTTTTGCTATTCTTTGTATGAGCAGGTAAATAACTCAATGACTGTAAAGTCATAGTAAAAATTAAATGTTGAGTCGAAGAGAGAGATACGCTACTCCACTTGCATCAAACCAAGTAGGACAATTAAATCAACCAACGACTGTTGTCAGGCGGCTTGAACTTCACCCTTTCTGATAAATCCTCCCCAATGTTTGTTAAATCAAAAATATCAAATAATTTGACGGTGAAAGTATACAAACTACTCCACTGCAACAAATCAATGTAAGACAATTAAGTCAACTAACTGTTGTTTTCAGACGGTTTAAACTACACCTATCCGAGTCGAACTAAGTCAATATATTAAAAAAACGACGTCGATAAGAAGTATTCATGCAGAAGCGTTCCCCTTCTTATAAAAGATAATTAGTATTAACGTACAAACAAATTCATGAGTAAAGTATTGTGCACATTCAGTTAAACAAACCATTGCGGGCACAAAAAAATAAGAAGTAGCGCACAAATAAACGAAGCTCTTCGTTTACATTTTCTAAATTAGCTTAATAAGTTCTCGTTGAACATTATTTTGCAATCACTCATAGTAAAAATGCACACAAACATAATAAATTATTTAGTACCTTCTTAAATTCAAATTGATCTGACAATTTTGTATGATACCTTAACTTTTTATATGTATGCTTAAATGTAAACGCAAGTGTTAACGGAACGGTTTTATCAGTTCTTAATTTTACGTACGTTATGTTACAATAAAAATAAGTAAGCAAGTTCTTTTAATTGACACAACCGATAAAAGATAAAATTTTGGGACAAACCTTTCGTAAAAATATCTGACTAGCGCAATTCGTGGTAGAAAGTCGTGGGTTAAGAATAATATAATAAACAAAACCTGCTTGTCAGCAACTAAATAAAATATATTTTTTAATTATTTTTTTTCGTAGCACAAATAAGAAAAAAATTATAGGTGCCACTCGCCAATTTCGTGTAAGTTAAAAGATATGAAGTTTAACAAGCAACCGATAGTACAGTTTAATTTGTAAGGCAGTTGCGGTACTTAAGTACAAGTACTTAGTACAAGTTGCGGTACAAGTAAGGTCTGTAAAAGGCTTTGACAAGCAACTCAAAGGAACAACCTCAGTACATCAAAGTTTCTAAGAGCTGCATCTTAAATAATCTATTCCTACAAAATAAACGTATTTTACATCACTACGTAACTAATCTACTTACAAAACCATGATAATATCGGCGAAAACCAAAAAAACCGCCGTTTGGGTTCTAACTGACAGAGTGCAACTACTACATCTTTTGAAGCCGTTAGAACTCGTATTAATTATCATTACTACGAAATGTCATTTATTTATTTACAACATTTGTAAATATCCTACTAATATACTGTTTAAATTCTGGTTTATCTTCTCTAATGTATTTTTTAGGTTTTTCTATTGTAAACAGCCTATGTAGAGATTAAATATAAAAATAAATAAAATGTGTGTCTTACGACATCTCGTGTAAAACAGGAACACAGTGTGAATAATATAAACTAAGAAAAATGCCAACAGATAATTAAAACGACTTGTGTGTTAAAGTGCATGGCGTTATCTAAACAATAACTTTAGTGCGTAAAACAATACGTGTGTCTTAGCTTTATCGACACAAATTTATCGCTTAGATAGCGCCATGCACTTTCACACACACAAGTCGTTACAATTAACTGTTGGCATTTTTTTTAGTTAAATATAAATGTTATTGTGGTTTGCATGCGAGTTTTATTTTTGTTTATTGGTTTATAATACATTATCTAAAGTAGATCAGATCTCATTTACTCCAAATCAATCAAAATTTTGTATACTAATTAAAAATGATTACAACGTAAGATTCTTTCCATTTCAATTATTTGACAATCACAATTTTTTTTTTGGTAAGGTCACTTTTTTTTTTAAAATATGTTACTGACTTATAATTAATGTACTACGACATAGGTTAGTTGTAACCTATTATACTCGTGACTTGTTTTGAAATTTTGTCATGTTTGTATTACCACAATTCAAAATTTTGACCTAATGCCCTCCTTGTTACCCATAACATGCGTTGTCGCTCTGGGGAAAGTATCCGCTGTCACAAAGATTACCATTCCAGACATACATTGTGAGAATATGCAATTCCTACTGTGACTTGTTACCAATATAGGTCAGACAAATGTAATATTAAGTAATTGTTTTTATCAATTGAACAGTAAAACTTTTATGGTTAGAACGCCAGTTAGAATACGAATTACATTGGTTTATTAAGAAAACAATTAGACATTGGGTTTGCTGTCTGTAAACTGCAGGTTCCATTGCCGACTTACTTGTTTTCTCTTAACATTAACTTCAACGTTTTGTGCATGCATAGCGCCCAAAGTCAATCAGATTTATTAGGGTTCAATATTTGTAAAGCACAGTCACTTACGAGTACATTGTGTATCGCTGCACGGGGTTAATTTAGTTTTATTTCTGACGTTTAAATAAACGCAGAGAGTCCATTTGTTAAACCTTACATCGTGTTATGGGTTTATTTGCAAAAGTAGAAGTTTGTTGAAAACCTTCTTGAAAACGTGTGTCGTGTGTAGCACGTTACCACAAAGTCAAATTTGCCGCGCATGTTGTTAATTTTCTATTGGTAGAAATAACATTAACAAAAGTTTCCAAGTCAAATTGGTGTTTAAATTTAAATTCGATCGCATTTACCGTAAGTACTTTTTTTCTTTTTTTGTTTCGTGGTTGTGTTAGTTTTAATTACGACGTATGCTTTAGTACGTGCGTTAACCTCATATTCTGATTGTGTATTACACCTGGATAACTCCTGGGGGTGCTGAAATGGCTATTTAAGAACCTTTCCCTATAAACTTAACGACTACCACGGTTTCGCATTCAATTAAGCTGCAATCAGCCGGTGAACTCAACGGTCTACTGGGGTTGTTCATTCTATATAATCTATAGTTCGAGGGAATATATTCGCCATCCGTTCTTCGCTGCATACTTTCCCTAAGAGAAATCCTGGGGTTACCTACCTTCTGGAGCTGTCGAATATTGTAGCTAGCAGGAACTTTCATTCTCGGAACTGCATACTACAATATACAGCTAAGTTTTAATGTTTAAGTAACCTATTCAATATTAATTCATATGAAGCTCGTACATGTGACATTAAACGGTTTGAATCTCTAGTATTTAAGCAAATCTTTATTCGGGGTAGACTCCACCACCGACGTTTGGTTTTGTTTTTAACCAGCTTCATAAGAGCTTGAGCGTTTTACATAGAGTGGTTGAAACTAAATCAAACGGCCATTTGGGTTGGCGGGAGGTACTTACCTATTTAATCAGAGTTTAAGTTAGTTTTAAGTCACCGTGTGTATGTGGCGTGTATACCTCGAGCCTTCTTAGTAACTAATCTTCAATTGGAACGCTAACTTTAGTTTAGGTGTAACAAAAAGCTTACCTAAAATATGACACATTAATTGCGAGCTTTAATTATTGTTGTTGCTAACGCACGTAATCATATGCGACAGTCTCTCTATTTCTGTTACATTCTCCTAGTACTTTAAGTTTTATTTGCTATACTGAATTGTCTATTTGTTTCTCTGATTTTTGTTTGTTTTAGCTTATTATACCTTTAGTAAAACTCGTTGAACTCCTGTTGGTCGGTTTTATTTTTTTTTATTACCCAGCAGGTGGCGCTTTGTTAGGCAGCAATCTATTTCTTTACAGTTCTTCAAGAACCCTTCCACTCAACGACTAAGCCAGACGCTGCTGTACTAACTACTACAAATACTAGATCCTCCACGAATTTAGTACGCTACATCGAGCCAAATTTCCTTACTTTTTCTCTTTAGGTTGCTAGAGCCGTCGCGTTCTTTTATTATTTGTGAACTACAAGCGTTACAATCGTCAGCTTATAATTAATCTGTAATCTGTAACAATCTGATTATTAGTTTGTCTACTATTGTACATTATCGAATCTTTTCGAAATAAACTTTAGTCATTCCTCTACAATTTTGTTTTGATTTTCTTAAGCAATACTACTTGAAAATAATTACTAAGATTCTGTAAGTGGTGCCCGATGCTGCTCTAGAAGCCTTCGACTACATTCTTCGTCACATCACCACGACCCACTTTATGACATCAAAGCTGCCGTTAGGTTTCTAAGAAGAGTATCAATATAAAATGTTATTTGTTAATTATTTTTTTACTTGAACGACAAATTTTAATAAATCTGATGGTTAATTTTATTACTTAATGCTTTGTTGGCAAAGACAACTTTGGAGAAATATTCTGGTCGACATTTCACCCATCAAAAGGGAGCTTTATCGAAACTTACTTTAATAAATGGATTGGTTGTCCTGTATAGTATTAAAATAATATTCCAACGATAAGAAAACGGTTTTTAAAAATCTAAGCAAAGAATTTTATATTGACAGATTTATACCAAAACAAAAATTAATTATTTGTTAGGAAATAAGGTTGTTACAGTTAGTTTTTAGGGTGACGCAGCTAAATAAAATAAAAACACATTCATTTTATACAACATTTTAGCAGATTGTCCCTATAAAAAAACCTAGAAATTTAATCGCTAAAATTGCAACATATTTACTTGTTTTTATTGGCAATAACTATTTCTTAACAACTCATAAAACGATTTACGTTTTTTTAATTAAAAAATCAATAAATCGTGTATTTTTAACGAAGAGAAATGCTTTGCAATCCTGAATACATTTCCTCCAGCTTATTCAATTTTCAACATTAAAATTAAGACGTTTGCTTTTGGCTAATGAAATTCCAAATGAAGATTTATGACAGAATCGCCTATGAGTGAATCGCGGCGATATTGTATTAAATCATGACCGGTTTCCTACTATGTAATTAATTCATACGATCCCCGAACACAGGTTAAGGACTATTCCATTACATCTCCTGTGCATTATTCAACGACACAGTTTTTCGGTAAAATTCATTTTGCCACGAATGCCTTGGCAATGACGTTTAAAATTTATTTCGCTTAATCGTTCCTTTCTTTCCGAAATTGTTTAACCTTTTTCAACCGCAGCACTTGGTGTTGATTGTTTAGAAACACCAGTTGCGTTTTTCCCCTATATTCCAATATTTGAAATCATTGAAAAATTTGGGGGTGTTGTAACGATCATTTTGCGACCCTATTTACCCGCAATGCTCGAATTCGACCTAAGGAGAATTGAATTGTGCAGACAGAGTGAGTTGTACTGTTAATGGATAGTGGTAAAAAGGGGTAGGATATCAAATAAATTATTCTTGACACACTGCTGCAGTAACGGATAGTTCCAAGAATGTTTTCACACTAACCGTTTAAGAAAGTACGTAATCTACACAATGAAAGTTATCGCAAATTGCTTGAATAGGACAAGTTTGGTGTCTTGTTTTTTTTTTGTGCGATTATATATATATGCGCTCGAGTCGGGAAGACTTACAAATTAGCTTGGAGAAGTTGGCGATATGAGAGCACGTGCGATATCTAAAATAAATATGCGCTTGCATTAAAGTTTTGCAAATTGCTTTGCTTAAATATGCATGTGTGTAAGGTAATAAAAGACAACATAGTTATATCCGTTTCTGACTGGTTATGCATTTATAGCGGCTCAACTCAACTGTAACTACCGATAATAATCCATGTAGCGTAATTAACTAGAAAGAGCTTTTTAATTTTATCAAAATTGATAAAGAATGAAGAGCAGTATTTCGGCTAACAATATTTTATTGTTCATTGAATGCGTATCAAACTAAAATCATATCATGATTTACACACGTATCTGTAGTATACAGGGTGTGGGGCCACTAAGTAAGATTACATGGCTATCTTTGTGGAGATACAATTTTGGTTAAATGGGCAATAATGTATAGTTTATTATGCTGAATCAGATTTTTCTCAAAAATTTTGAGTACTTCCGAAGATATCCAGGAAAACACGAAAAACTACGTTTTCGAAAAAGTCCAATATTTCCGTAACCGTGTAAGTTACAAAAAAAATTTCTCAGACAAAAGTTGCTTGTTGCGTCTAAGGGAATTTATTGTGATTTTATTAAAATAACCATTTTCACGGTTTTTGAGATACTGCTACTAACTTTATTGCCAATATTGATTATGTTTAATTATCTGTTAAGATTTGTTTTTATTGTCTACTTGATGTAATACAATAAATTTTTAAATACGTAACAATTTCATACCTTAAATTAAAGATTGTGACACTTCATTGAAAGCAGAAAAATTTGAATTTTTTTTATGATAAAATCCAAGATGAAGAAGATGAAGATCTATTTAGAAAAATAAAGTTGTATTAGTATCTCAAACGGTGAAAGTGGTTAGTTTAATAAAAATCACAATAAATTCCACAACTTTTGTTTGAGAAATTTTGTTGTAACTTGCCGGTTACGGAAATATTGAACTTTTTCAAAAACGTAGTTTTTCGTGTTATCCAGGATACCTTCGGTCTGCAAGTCCGAGCACTCGCAAAAACAGTTTTTAGCTACGTGACGCACACGATATTTGGGCCGACAAATGATGTGATATTTCCAACATTTACTAACGTTTTTGGCAGTCAAAGCCAAGAAAAGGGGTGGTTTTGAGTGATGCAAAGTCAGTGATTATGGACGGAGGACCAAAAATAATTTTTATTTGAATTTATACGAATTTAGTGTGACTGGAATTTCAAACGTGTGTAACGTGATGAAAGCGACGCAAATAATTTCTATTACTGCTTGTTTTGTGATCTGTCGGAGTAACAAAATTTTATTGAGAACCGCTGTTTCCTACGTAACCGTTTTAAAAAATTTGAAAATAACGTTATTAAAACGAAAGTTTAATAGTCAACTTTGACGTTCCAATTTAATTTTGTCGTAAATGAAAGTGAAACTCGTGCGTTTCGTTAATGTTAAAATCACAAATAATCATCAGATTTACTTTAATTCTGAAATTAATAACTTTATATAAGGTAATTATTTTCTTAATAGCCTAGTGTTTTACCTTAGTTATAACTGCAGGTCGGATTTAGACCTTATACAGGTGTACGCAATTGTTTTAATACCATCTGCAACGTATCACATACCTCAGGAGCGGATTACGGTTATCTGGCAAACTACTGCTTATCGCCTGCATGACGGCTATTTCAACAGTCTGCAACATTTGATTAATCCGACATTAGTAGAGGCTTATCAATTTCTTAGTCCACCATCATTTCGGCAGATCACAAACGGCAGAAGCTACCCTTGTACCAAATCGCAAGTAGCATTAAATGTGTGTGATTGTCCAGCAGTTGTTTGTTGCAATACTGGCCCGTCTCCACGACCAACAACTTTGATAAATAATTGAATCAATTATTAGACAAGCTTTGCTTACATTATGCAGCTTGTAGGTACTAGAACGACTGGGACACTCAAATAATATCCAGTATTAAGGCGGAAAAGAGACTAACGATTGAGACTGTCCAACGCAAGTAGTTTGGAACAGATATTTGTTTTGATTTGTGACTGCATTTCTGGAAAACTTCTAGATACCAAAGTTTACAGAACTGATAAGCATAAAATTTAGTATAAACAAAAATAAAAAAAAGTTAAAACAATATTAGAATCAGAAGAGAGGAAGGAGAGGTAGAAAAATCAGAACTAACTCAAACCTTCAAAAACAATATATAATATTTTATAAATTAAACGCGACCTTTTAAATAATGTAATTGGCACGTCACACACCTTTTTCTCAAATTTCACCAAATGATGGGTTATCCGGATAAATTACTTCCTTATCTAAAAAGTAGCACAAACATAAATAGATGTAAAGATTGATATTTGTTACGGTTTTATTTCTCCCAATTTAGGACGTATGTTGTGAGCCATCTTAAAACGTGTGTCGCGAGTAGTATGTTGCGACGAAAGTCGTATTTGGCGCGCGCCCATGTGCGAATTTTCCATTGGAGGAAAGAAAAATACGATTGGATTTTGGAGGTACAGCGGACATTTTCCTTTTTGTTTAATGCACGCGGGTGTCTTTAGCATACTTCCTGAAATAAAATTTTTACCAAAAAATAATTTAATGTGGGTTTCACGATTTCCAATACACATTGGCGGTTAAGTTTAATCCGGCTAGATTCACCCACGTTGCGTTCGATATTATGTGTTTGTTGTGTATTGTACTTGGATAACTCTTGAGGGTGCTGGAGTGCTGATTAAGAATCTTCCATATCAATGAAAGACAACACTTGCATTAATTAAGCTGCAGACCACCGGTGAATACCACGTCTGCAGAGGTTGAATATGTTGCATACTTCTAGCGAGGGAGTCAATCGCCTTCTGTTTTTTCCGCACACCTCCCCTAAGAGGAATTTCTGGGACTATATAACTTCCCCGAACTGTTGATACCGTCGCAACCACTTATTCATAATAATAATGCGTATGAAGCTCAAGTACATATGACATAAAACGGCTCGATAGCTATTATTTAAGTAATTTTTATCGGTGTACACTCCTCAACCGGACGTTTGTTTTTAATCAGTTTAATAAGAGTTGAAGCGTTTTACTTAAAACGGTTGTCGCGGACACAAAAAACGTTTTGGGTTTGCGGGAGGTACTTACCCTCTCATTTTAGTTTAGATTTAGTGTAAATTGCCGTGTGTAATAATAATGATAACTTTAACTCAAGCGTAATTAAAGCTTACCTGAAATTCGACACATTAATTTCGAGCCTTATTTATTGTAAGCGAGGCTGCTGCTAACGCACGTAACTATATACGACAGTCTGTCTATTTCTGTTACATTTTCCTAATATTTTAAAATTTTTTTGTTGTACTAAATTGTTTGTCTTTCTCTCTCTCTAGTTTGTGTTCGATTTAGCACATTAGATTTTAAGTAAAACCTGTTGGTCTCCTGTTGGTTTGTTTTATTTCTTTCTTTAGCGCTTTGTTAGACCAGCAGTCTAATTTCTTATAATTATTCAGGGATTTACGCAAATCTCCGACAAAATCGGACGCTGTTGCTCTAACTACCATAACTATTCTTATCGTCCACGAATTTAGTGAGCTACATTAAGCCGAGTTCTTTTAGTTTTTTTCTAGGTTGTTTTGCTAGAGCCGTCGCTTCTTTTTGTTATTTTGTAAACAACAACCGTTACATATTATAACATATAATTTAATTTTACCGCTAATGTAAAATTAATCGTCCAATACATACACGACTTGCTGATTATCATTGTTTATCAACAGGTAAGATTTATTTATTTTAATGAAATCTAGTACCGCCTCTTGATATTATAGTATGTCCGAAACTTAACCTGCACATTTCTGCTTGGACCTATCACAATAGCACGAAATGGCACTACATGTCCCAACAATAGTATTAGTCGGTAAACTCACCTTCAAGTTATAAGTCGACAGCTATCATATTGTACAATTAATTACTACGTCCCTAGACAACTTTAGACTAGAAAAGTTAGAGTGCAGCAACCACTTTTTAGAAACTATTGCAATAAACTGATTTCATGTAACATATTAAATTTACGTTAAATATAGAAAAATCAAAAGTGTCGTTATTTTTTTTTATTAATAAAATTTGTATTATTCTTTTATACCATATTAAAAATTGTTATTATATAAAAGCGAATAATTTTATTTTAAAACGGAGTCAAGACCCTGAGATCAAGTGACTCCGAGTTGACATTTTAGGCTTTAACGGTTTTCCTAAACCTTGAAGTAAATTCTTTGTTAAAGCAAACCAATCCTAAATTGCATCTTGTGTCGTCGTCGGGTTTATACTGACCTTCTGTAACATCACACATTACACTTACATCAAAATACAATAATGAAAAATAACTATGTTTGTATTGTATAATTCATATTCATATATCTAATTCAAAAGTTACGTAACTGCGTGCCTGCTTTTGGTGTTTGAGTAAGTATCTATAGATACGCATTTAAGATGGGTGAACCATTGAGAATTCGTATCTATGGAAATAATTAATGAGAGCAGTTTATTTATTTTTGGCTAGAAGATCATACTGTAAGAACACTTTTAATTTATAAATAGTTGCACATCACTTGTATGTAGTAAATATTTGTCAAGCCAGTATATAACGTTGAGAAAACGTTAATTCCGTACAAAATTTTAAATTAAGTTTTTCAATCACTGTTGAAATGGGTAACATTCGTAAAAGACCACTTTAGAAATTATTAATGTTTATCAAACTACATTTTATTAAATACTGATGTTTTTCCGTCGTATAAGACGGCAATATGTGGTATCAAAATATTTATATTGGATCCTAACACATGTTCTACAACTATCCGTTCATTGTTTAAAGCGCTAAGAAGTAGCATATTTGATAAATTGTCATACCCAGGAAGATTATTTTTTGTAACCTTTTACTGCGTAGTTGATTGGCTGCGTCGTTAATTGCCTGCGTTGATATTGAAGATTTAAGGATGTTTCATGTATAGAAAACCTCTACACTTTCAAGATTTGATCATCATCTATATACCAATTGGTACTAATAATCTTACACAAAAATCAGCAAAAATCTACAAGAGTTAAGTACCTACAATTTTATTATTAGAAAACGGCACATAAAGATTACGTGGTGTTATTTGAAAAAAATCTAATTATCCATGAATTTAGGGAGTTCAATTTAAATAATTGATTACTCAAAACATAGCAAGGTTTGAAAGGTGAACAACTACCTTTAGTTAGCACATGTGATGCGTATTAAAACTGCAATTGGATCAATTCTAGGATAACTAGTTATTCAATTGTTTTAAAACGTCAATTTTTCCAGAACAAGTAAAATAACGCAAAAACCGTCCAAATACCGACTTTTTTAACCGTTTCCGTCCATGCTTTTTTATAACTTCTAGAAACGTCGGCTTCGATCTTTTAAAATTTTATAAATATTTTCACTAGCATGCGCGCCCTTAGGATTCAAAATTTGAACTACAATTTTATTTTTGCAACCAATTTATTTAATATTGGTCTCACACGGTAGAGTATTTTGCAGAGATTGATTTAATATGCGACACTTAGGTGGAAAAATGTTTCTGTACCTACTTCAAAATTTTGTTAATTTTTTTACAAGGTTATTACCAAACATTGCCGTTGATTTAATTTTAACTAATTGCAATTTGTCGCAACCTTTGAACGTAAATCTGAATACGAAAATTAATTCCTGGGATGCGATTACTCCTATTATACATATTTTTTTGGCGGGTAAAACTAATTTTATTGAAATTTCAGGAACAAAGGTTTTCTTTGTTGGATAGAAATTCTATACATATTTCACATAAAAATGTTTCAAATGGCAATAGTTTTTGTCTACTACACACTTTGAAAGCCATTTTAAGTTCTGCACTACTATTATTGGGAAGATTTCTACCAACACTCTCGTAGGACGTAGATATATTTACTACACAGCTAAATATTACAATTACATGCACATTTAAGCATAAATTTATTTCCAGGACTCCTAATATACGCCTCAACAACGACCACCAATCTTAATTTTAAATTAATTAAATACTTAATTTTTTTTATAATTTTGATTCTAGTCCACAGTAAATTCCCATTTAATTTTTTACAAGACGCAAGAAAGTCTCACAGCTCGTCGACTTCTACAAATTCTTGCAAAAGTTATTCCATTGGCACTTTATAACACCGTATATTTTCAAAAAGACCGTGCCCCAAGTCACAACTTTACACATTCAAGAGCATTTTTAAACAATAATTTTCTTCAAAAATTAATTGATATCCACGGACTTGTAAAATGACCCCATTGATTAACGAACTTAACGATTTTAGACTTTTTCTTGTAGGGTTTCATAAAAACTAGATATATAAAACGCAGTACTGGGCTACAGCCAAGAGCTTTCCAAAATTTGCAAAGAAAGCGTATAATTATTTTGAACGCTATGAGATTGATATCAAAAATGTGCTAATTTTGTATACAAGAAAATGGCGGTCTTTAAAACGACTGTTGAAGATTTTTGTTTTTTAATTTTTTAATTTAATTTTTAAATATTGTTTTATTTCAAATAAAATTCAATAATCTTATTGTAAATAAGTCAAAATGCTATTTTAGCTATAACTAACTAACGGTGTTTGCGTACAATTTTGGAAAATCTTGAATTTTGTGCTTCTTTTTTTAAAAGATCTGCATACATGTACATATTTTTGAAAAGCCTACTTTATTTCTAATAAAAGTAAAAAAATATATACAGGGTGTCTCATTTAAACTTTTGACCTGGCACCGTATTCTTATTCTTAAAGCGGCACTGAATTCTACGGAAAAAGTTGTTTGGTGTTTAGGGGTTGAATAACACAGGTTGCACCAAAGAAAAAAGAATGTTGATAGACGGGTTACGTACGCGTACGATATTTGCATTATGCTACGTGAACGATGCGAACTGCTAACATGAATAGAAGCGCGTACTATGTTTATGTGTGCGTATTATGTGTTTGTACGATGTTTCACTGAAGTTGTCGTATTATGCGCTATACATTATTTGCACTGTTCGACAGTTCTTTAGTACTTAATTCTACTGTTGTACTACGTGTTGATCCTTAATTTTACATAATTGGTATTTCATTGCTATTCGATTTCTAACATACTATTCATATTAACGGCTACCGCGTTGATTGCATTGTTAGCAAAGTTGGGTTGATTTCTTATTTTGCGTTTTAAGCAACGCGGATATTATTATTGGGGTTGTCGTTTAGTTATGTGACGTTAAGGGTGTATACTCTAGACGCCGGGTCAAACCAGAGAAAAAATTTGGAATCAAATCGGTTTTTTAGTAGCGTTTATTATTTACACACACCGTAATCAAACAGCACTATTTACAGTATTGAATGAAAGCGGTGTAGGTCAGCAACATAGTAATTAGCGTACTATACGCTGAGTGGTGATACCTGATACAGTGGTATTACATGTCGAGCTGAAGATTTCAGGCCGGGTTAAACTAGACCGATGGACTCAAACTTTGGACTAATACTTCAACTGATGTTGACGGAACTTTTACTGAGAATTATTGATTGCTGGTTCTTGACTGTTTCGCAATGATTTATCGATTGGTTACTACCTATGACTGTAACTGTGATTGTTACTGATTGACTGATTTCTGTTATCGCACCTACTTTGTTTTATACGTGCAAAGTAGGTTAGTTTGCTTTGTGAACAAGGTCGTTAAGAAATGCTGTCAGCGTTTTTTTAATTGCAATTGTTTGTTTGATTTCCCCGTTTCCTTCGTAATATGCGTATGTAGAATTTGTGTTGATTGCGATGGGGTTGTGACGGCAACCTCACATGGCTCCTTCCTTAGTGGCTTGATTTACAATAAACCTGAAGATAGGCCAGAAAAAAATTGTTTTGCCGTTGTCTTCTTGTTGCGTTGTGGGGCGCTCTCATTGGCGCTGTTGCGGATGCTGCGGATTGATGCGTTTTCGTTGGTGCTGCTGTGGATGCTGCGATTGCGAGGTTTGTTGTTGCTGCTTTTCGTTTTGTTGCTGTTGTTGCTCTAGAGGCGAATTTGTGCGTTGTGTGTGTTGTATTCGACAGCTTGTGTGCGCGAGTTTGTTACTCCGCGCGTCTTGTATGCGACAGGAGAATGGACGTCAGAACCAGGCGTCCAAGCTTTGAGACATATAAGGGCAAGTATGCGATTCCAGCGCGAATGTACGTCAAAGACTTGAGCCTGTTGGTATGGGTACGATTGATCGTTGACGGCTAAGTCGTCGAGACGTGATCGTTTGTTCCTCTGAAACAACGGTCGTGACGTTTGTGATCGTTGCAGTGGTCATTTGTTTGCAAGCGTGCAGCGATTGTAGCGTTTGTGGTTGTTGAAACGGTCGTTGCGTTTCAACTTAGCTAGGTTTTCTTGGGTGATGGTGCTGATGAAACGTCTTCGTTTGTGGTCTATCAGCCCAAGTTGATGCGCGTTACATCATTGAAAGAGGAGAACGTCAGTGCCGACGATTTCTATGGCGGACGCAGCGATGGCACCCGTTCTATTGGCTTCGTCATGGCAGGCGCGATATATCGAACGTGTTGTTGACGGGCGTGTTGTCGGGCGGCGATTAGGGTAGCAGTGAAAGTAAAGGGCTCAGGAAAGGTCGTTTTCCTATTGAAGTCGTCAATGTCGTAGCGAAGGTATAAAAGAAATTTTGCTATTATACCTGTTGTTTTTGCCGTGTTGCTCCTCGTCGAATGTGTATCTTTCTCTAATTTGATCACGTCAGGCGTCACCACTGTAGCGTTTAGGGTGTATACTCTAAACGCCGCTTTTTGATAAGTAATGAGATAACAGGTGTACGAGGGGTGTCAAAAAATGCAACATTTTTTAAAACTCACTGTATCTCCAAAACCGAAACGACTATGAAAATTCTGCTGGTATTATTTTTAATTTCACAAAAAAGTAGCTCACTGTTGTAAAAACAGCAACCCTCTATCTTTAAAAATAATAGAGATACTTCGCAAAAGTGTCGAAAATGGAATACCCTGTACATATATGATGCATTCAAATAATCATTTTTTTTTATCTGTTCTCAAACATTCATATACAGTAAATACTTCATATTTACCAGTTACATAGATAATTATTTTACTTTACATCAAAATCGTGTAAAAATGTGCAAAATCCACACAATATATTGCAACTTATATACTCCATGTCAAAAGTAAATATCTCGAGCGCAAAAGGTTTTGAATGAATTAAATGGTGGTTGGTTTAAACTACTGTGTACTTAATACAAAATTAATAACGGAAAACAGTGCCATCATTAGATGTTTAATAAGTTTCTCCGTGTACATTTATAGCACGAAATGCTCAAAGACTTCCTCAAAAGGCACGTTCAGTTTGATTAATTATCTGTGAAAGACAGAAAAGTAAATTGATGTACAAGACGTGTTTGCATAAATTAGTAAGTCGAGTAATTATAAGACTACGCCACAACTAAGAACTTAACCGCATTTTAAGCGTAAGTTGCATCACGATGTGGATGTATGCAAAGATTTACAGCTTCCTTGACAGTAGTGTATGCAGACGAAACATGATCGAAATTTGCAAAATATTGTAATACCGATAAACCTGCGTTTAGAATACTAAATTGTAAACATTTTTTTTTATACCGGAACAAAATCGAAACGTACACGAAAATGCTTTTACCGACAACGCATACGGAAAAGCAAGAATTATATCCAATAAAGATTTTTTTTTAGTTATGTTACTACTTTTAAAACGATTACACCCCAACTTGCCAAAAACAAATCGCTTCTGTTTTATGGACTCAATTTTCTCTTTTAAATTTCTTCGGAAAAGTGCGCGATAGCATTTTCTCAAATCCTTTGATAGCTTATCAGCCAGCTGCATTTTTCTATCGAAACTTTTGCACTTGTTCGCCCATGAAAAGGTATATTTGGATTAAGTAAGGTGAAAAGTGCATTTGGTTATTTAATGGGGGTAAAAAGTATTCCAAAGTCATAAAGACGTAACATATATTTTGTAAAAGATATTCTTTTTGTATTTATTAGAAGCGCGTGCCAGTTTTCTCATCGTGTTTAAATTTGACATTGAATTTTATAGGAATCAATATTTCTTTTTATGTACAAAATTCATTTTGTATGGTTTTATATTACTAAACGAGTTTTCTTTCATGTTTGAATGTATTACAACATAAAATACGTTTTATTCCTGTATTTCATTACTTCGGTTCTTATTGAGCGTTAAAAATTTTATATTCCAGCTATGTTATTACATACAAAAATACAGCTTGAAAATAAGAACTTAATTTTAATAACATTTTTATAGAAAAATATTTAATTTTATTGCTTTAAAAGCACTACGCTTTATCGCCGTTCATGATAGTTTCTTTTTTGAGTTATAAAATTCCGATACTATCAAAAATTGTATTTTTGTAAATTTTTAGATCACTACTGGAGTTAAACTCGTTGAGTGGGATTATTTATGCCATGACGTTATTTTGGAAAAAAAATAATGGGAATAAAATATACGTAGTAAGTGAATGTAGTTTCTTCGGTACAAATGTATTCAACATAAACATTTTTATTTTGTTTGGATAAAAGTGCATTCAAATAAAAATTTGTTTAGTCGAAAAAATTTTCAAATACTGCTTTACTAGTCGATGTTAAATTTGTACTTAAATATTTTTGACGAAATCTAATGTTTCGTCGAATCTGTACTATATTAGCATATTGCTATATGCACACTGTACGTATTGTAACGCGGCAGTTTCTAAGTACACAAATAGTAACGTTCAAATCGTATCATCGACAGTTTGTAACGGCGAAAGTTGACAACACCGACAGTTTGTCGCTATCACTATTTGTAACGGCATAATTCGTAACGCCAAAACTTTAATCCTTTGCTTATTCAGCTTTAACTAAATTTGTTATCAAAATGGTTAATTGCATTATTGTTTAAATTTATATTAGCGTACATACCATAGAATTTATGTGCTTTAAGAATGGCGGGGAATTGACGTGACATGTCGCTACGTGAAAAATTACATCAAATTTCATTAACACCTCACTCGTCGTTTAAACTTAAAATTTAGTATTAACATTACATGTTAACAGTTTAGTATACTTATGTAATTACACTGTTCAAATAATAATGAATAAAACTTAAAAGAAGGATGTTAATAATTGTTTTTATAATAAAAATGTTTCATACTTTGTAACGGTATTATTTCGCAAGTAATTGATTTTTAGACCAATTTCTTCCTACCGTATAGACAGCCGTGTTTACACTCATGCGTTTGAATATGATATTTTCTATTGAAAAATATTCTACGGATTTTAGTTATTTGAAATTGCCAGTTCAGACAACTCATCTTTATTTGCTCGCAAAAGATATACCTTGTTTCCTATTTGTGTTTTATAGTTTTAATTGAAATAAAATCATCCCATTTTAACTAGGGAATAAGTCTTCGACTACTGTTCCTGGGTAAGTACCTTTTTACTTTCCCTTGCTTTAATAAGATATTTGCTATCACGGGTTCTATCAATTGCAGACACCTTTTTTTTGTTTTCCTCTTTGGATTCTTCTGGTTTAGACGTACCCCGTTTTCTACTAGGGATTAATAAATTAATGGATCCTTAATTATGGTTATGCTGGCAAGGATAATAATTCAAAAATTATAAAATACCAAAGTGGGTCTGGTATTGTCACCAACGTTAGAATTTCAACCTACCTTGGAACTTCCTTCTGGTCAAATACACTACCCAAGATAAACCTGTTATTTGGTTCTTTGTGAGCAGCACAACAACTGTTATTAACAAAGTCTATTTTGGTTATTCCTTTTCTTCATTAAATAATAAAATACTAGACTTGGATACGACACATCTGCCGATTAACTGTCGAATACCGATGACTTTCCATTTATACAAACTAAGTTAATTCTTTTATGCATGTCATTCATAAATTTTGTCGCGTTTTATGTATACGTACCGCGGCCGTGAGTTTAGCAACGTACCTTTGGCGCTGCATAGACAGTATAGTAAACTAGAAAAATCTTTCCTGATTAATTTTGTGTCTTTTAAACTATTTAAATAATCGGCCAAGGATCTGTACTCTTCGTAATTGTTGGCAAGTACATTCCAAACATAATTTGCCACGTAAACTCGATGAATCGCTTGCATAGAATAATCGGGCTAACTGTCAAAAGTTTATAATACCCTAACTTATTTGGGGCGTTTGTGCCTCAAATTATCACTCGTGTCTTAACTCGCTCTCGTGAGTTATTATTTTATAACTATATTTTACTATTAACTCTAAATAATATTGTCTATGTATTTCTATGTGTGTTGATCGAAGTTTAATCGCTATAATAATATACATATTTTTATCAACGTACGGTTTGTTTCTGTGTCTACAAGTTTTCTAGAATATCTCTTATTTGCTATCCTAGGTGGCGCCTTATAAATTGTGTGTGCAGTGTAGAAACCTTCATTTTCAACAATTCTCAATAAGCCCACGATCACTTCCGACTAAGAAAAGCTGCCGGCAAGGTCTTCTAGCACTGCTATATTTTTGAGTTTGTTTACAAATAAACCGTAACAACTTGTAAAGTATGAGTATTTATTTATTTCACAGACACAATTAAAAAATGTGAGCTATACTCTTTAAAAATTGCAAGCGCTGTTCAATATTACAATCTTGGATGACCCTTACTACACGCTCCTTTATTTGTTTATACTTTAAACGTTAAGGCGTCCTTTGAACACTTTCATATTGCAACTAATTGGTGTATTGCAAACAAACTTCTACCAAAATTCTATTGAGAAATTTCCACATTGTGGAATGTGCACATAGAAATGAAGATTGAAGGGAATAATAAAAATCTTTAATGCTATTGGTAGTCCTGGCTAAGCCATTTGCTGCGTTTGACGGTGATTTTATATATTTGGAGGAAATAGTAGTTTTCCTACTTTCCTTGCCTTTCGTATTAATTGATTCAAATAAAAAAACTCTCTTTTGTTTTAATTCAAGAAACTCAATTTAAAATACATTGATTGTTGCCTTAGAGTTGGAAATCAACCATTTAATATACATAGAAACCTTCAATATGTACCCTCAGTTTTATTTGGCAGTAACTCAAAAACACATGAAAATGTTACTCCATCAAGATGAACATAGGTACTCTAAAGCTGGAAGAATATTTCAGGTACTACTTTAAAAGTTTCGTTCGCTAACCAATTTTGATGTGCCAATAATATCTTTAACAACTGTCGGTGTGGGCTCTATAGTCAGGGCTCCTTTCTATAGGAATAGGTGCAAATACCCCTTATTTGTGGTAGGCGAAACTTTGGTGTGTTAAATAATAGTCTTTAATTTGCACTTATCCCCACAAAAATGTGTTCTGACTATAGAACACACACCTACAGTAATATATTTCTGGGAGAAAATGTTTTTCTAAAAGTTTAACAACGTTTCAGGTTCAAATAGCAATATCCTATTAGGATCATCAGATTCATTGTTATGTAATAGTAAGTTGCTAGACTTCTGAGGAACCAAAATATTTATGTTGTTTGGAATAACAATCATAGCAACTGTTTTTCCTTGTTTAACAAGCTGAAGAGTTCTTAATATTGAGTTTTTTTAGGAGCATTAATTTAACACTCTTAATTTTTTAGGTGTTGCATCTGATGCAAATGGTTGCACAATATGTGAACGCTGTTTGTTGTATTTGATAATATTATCACCGTTTGTATGTACAATTGCTTTACACTTGTAATTATAACTGTTCCGACATTTCCAATGCACAATTCCAGTTTGACTAATTAAAAGTGCCCAGAAAGAGATTTTCAATGATATTCCCTTGAGTTTCTAAACATTTAATGTAAATTAAGAAATATGACTTTGACATTCCAAAATGAAATAGTTAAATTACAAAGTGACGCATTAATATGGGACAAATAAAGAACAGTTTGGTCTAAGTGTAATTAGTGTGCCTGAAAAAAAAACAATTAATTTATTCAAAAATAATAAAATTTTTAGGTTAGTTTAAACGTTTGACACAGAGATGGCGTTAGTAAATGTCACAAAAATGTAATAGTTATTCTTCAAATAAAAGAATACTAGTAGACTGAAACTTAGAAATAATAAAAGGAAATGACGCAAAAGTACGCGAGAAGGTTCATTGTTTGAAAGGCAGAAACGCAAGATCTTTTAAATTATGTAACCGTACAACAAAACATGGTCCAAAACAAACATGACATGCATACTTTTAAGATGGAGGTGCAGTTTTCCAACTCCAAATAGCACAGAGAGACATTCTTTTTCTGTAGTGGAGAACTTACGCTCGTTGCGTGTTAATGAACAGTTGCAGCAACAAATAAATTGGTTTTTCCTTTTTATTGTTTTATTTAAAATAGGTTTAATTAATTTTAGCACTCCCGCAAATCTCAGGTTCAAACTTATTTGATATATATTTTTTTTAATTCATCAAAAGGAAAAAGGTTGATTCACGATACTCCCAAGTTTGGTATACACAACTAATTTTATTTAATTAAATGAGTTAGTTAAAATTTACTAATTTTTTTTTTATTTTCTTTCCATAGCTTACTTGTACTCTTTATATTCAGTTGAAATAAAAAAAACATTCAAATTAACTTAACAGCAATGTATTTAGATGTTTTTTTATACTATACTATACATACTATAATCGTTGTTCTGAATTTGAAAATTGGTTTTAAACAATGTATGTTAATGTTATGGTGTAACATAATACAGAATTATTTACTTAAATCTACTCTCTAATCTCGTCTTTGTCTTGAGGGTAAGTTGTTGTTTATCGCTTAAAACAGTTGTTCCTCAAATGTTTCTACGTGTTCAAATCGGATTGGATTTTACCATAAGCTAGGGCTACTTTACAACTTTTTATAACATCTTATATATTAGACCCAGATGTTTTTGTTTGCACTTATTTACTATTTATCAGATAAGCTTACGTAATTACACGTCTTTATCTTTGTGTTTTCTTAATTAATTTGCGGGGTTGACATTGCAACCCCATTCTAATCAACACAAACTCTACATCCGCGTACTACGTAGGAAACACGGAAATCAAAACATACGATTGCAAGTAAGCAAGTGCTGTCAGCATTTCTTAATGGCCTTGCTTATTAAGTAAACTAACCTACTTCGCACGTATAAAACAAAGTAGGTACGACAACAAAATTCAATTCAAACCCAAATTCAAAGTACGAGCTCATTTAAGACCAGTACAGTTACAACCGAATAATGAGTGCAGTCAAAAAGCCAACAAGTCAAGAAAAACCCGGCAAGATAAAATGCAACAACTACTGCAACACTCCCAAACGCAACGACCGCTGCAACACCTGCAAACAAACGACTGCTGCAACTACTATAAACGCCACAGTGGTGACCCCGACGTGATCAAATCAGAGAAAGACAAACATTCGACGAGGAGCAACAAGGCAACAACATCAGGTATAATCGCAAATTTTTTTTTATACCTATGCTACGACATAAACAGGAAAACGACCTCCACTGGGCCCGCTAAACCTGCTGCCGTTCCAACTGCCGCCAGACTACACGCACGTCAACAACAACACGTCCGCCACAACACCCCTGCCATGACGACACCCGCCAACACAACACGTGTCATCGCTGCGTCCGCCATAGACACCGTCGGCACCGAACCTTCGAGAGATTATTTCCAGTCATTAAACGCGGGGACAAAACACTTGCAATCTAACCAAACTAGCTTACGTAGAAGGGCAACAACAAGGAACTGCCCCTCAGCCATACCCCGTAACTACATCCAGCTCACAGAATGCCGCTACTACCCAAGCGCCACACACAATCATTCAATCTGGCAGCCGAGTTTACTTCCTGAAACATTTAAAATAAGCACAAAGCCGGCAAGTAATTGCGCACACAAAAAAAAACGACACTTTGTTTGCATATTGTGGCTCACAAACCTCTGACACGCTTTATGGTGGACTCATCTATTAAGTAAAGACCCCTGTAAGGTTGACATCGCAACCCCATTCTAATCAACACAAACTCTACATCCGCGTATTACGTAGGAAACACGGAAATCAAAACATACAATCGCAAGTAGGCAAGTGCGGTCAGCATTTCTTAACGGGCTTGTTTACGAAGTAACTAACCTACTTCGGACGTACAAAACAATGTAGGTACGACAACAGAGTTTAGTTTGAAACTCGGTTCGAAGTTAAGTTTAGAGTAACAATCAGTTCGCCATTAGTTTGGTTTAGTTCGGCCCGCAGTCATCAGTACTAGTACGGTCTAGTCAAATCATACATGAAGTATCGGCCCACTTCAAATCCATCGGTCTAATTCAACCCGGCCTCGATCTTTAGCTTGACACATGATACCACAATCAGGTATTCCCGCACCGCATATAGTTCGCTAATTACTGTATGTTGACATACACCGTCTTCATTAAATATTGTAAATAGTATAGCTCGATCACGGTATGTCCTTTAATAAAGTTCTCGGCAAATCTTAACCCTTCGTCAGGCGCATGTATTTTTGGAACACAGTTAGTCGCGTGGCGTCCAATAGACGCCATTTGATATTTTTGCAATTGTAAAAGCTTATATTAAGTTAAACTTTTGCATTTATGTATTAATACTACTAAAAGAAAGTTGAGTTCAAAAATTGTATATTTACTTAATTTTAAACAAACAATAAGTACTCAAACTATACCTACTAATACTTAAAAATATACATGAACGATTAGTTACAATTTTCCATATTTTCAGTACATATATTGCATATGTTGGAGGAATGTTGCAAACATATAAAGTTATTACATCTTGTGCATTTATATTTTGTCATACGATTTTTTTTTCTATCGCAAATGTAGCATCGTTTTCGATTCGCACTTGACACTTCTTCTTTATTAGTTTCTGATAAGCGTGATTTCTTTGAGCTACTGGGTTTTGAGAGAGTGCCTTCTGTTTCTTCTTGTACACTAACATTTACAATTTTTTTTAAGTTCTCTGGGTAACTGTTGTACTTCCGATCTCTTCTTCAAATGTTCAGTAGTTAACTCTCGAACAAGAGCTTTTATAAAATATCTTCGCTTGACTAAGGCAGGATTACAATTTTCTTTATAAATTATATAAGCATTTATTGCAGCTAAATTCATCATGGTGTAAAATATTATCATAGGCCATCGATTGAATTTCTTTGAACTGAGTAGGTTGCACATAGTTTATCTACACAATCTACTCCTGACTTTTGGCATTATAAAATGTAATAATTTCTGTTTTTTTTGCTGTTCCAGTGTCTTGATTTATCTCTCCAGAGTGGTGCATAGAAGAAAACAATAAAACTGTTTTCCTAGGTTTAGGAATATAGGAAACCAAAGTACAGTTTTCCTGAAAACCGAAGGCAGTACTGTGTACTTCACGCTTTTGTGGGGCTACAAAAGAAACCGGAAGTTCTCTTTTATTCTTTCTGATCGTGCCCACATATGTAAGACGATCATTTTTAGTAAATCCATTATTAGTTCATAGCTTGTGAACCAATTATCGGCGGTAACATTACGTCCACTTCCACTGATAACTGAACACAATCTTTTAACAATTTCATGTGGACTATTATTCTTTTGAAAAGGCCCCTCTGGTTGTTTGCCAACATACACCTCTAAATTTGCGGTATAAAACTTTTTGCATCCACGAGAGAAAAATTTTAATCCCATACTTTCCAGGTTTGGTGGGAATATACTGCTTGAAACTGCAGCGGCCTCTAAACTTAGATAACATCTCGTCTATAGTGACATATTCACTTACTGAATAATTATTTTGGCAGTTTTTAACAAATTTATCAAATATATCCCTAATAGGTGCGAGTTTGTCTAATAACTTCCTCTCAATTCGAGTTTCTTTGTCATCAAAACGAATCATCTGTAAGAGAAAATGAAAGCGTTTTTGTGACATAACCATGCGAAATAATTCTACTCCTGTACCATCCGTGGTCCAGAGGTCGTTTGAGTTCAGTTTGCTATTTCTAAGTAGGCCAGCCAAATACAACAAACCTAAAAACGCTTTCATTTCTTCTAAATCGGTCAATTTACAATCTCTTTCTCTAGTATAATTGTCTTTCTTTGATAAAATAAATTTGTTCGTGTTTTGGACAATTATATTGACAATCTCCAAAGTGAAAAATATATTCCAACAATCCAACACGGTTTTAGCGTGTTTAGGGCAACTCCTAACTCCTGGTCGTTGACTGACAAAATTATGTGAGCGCGTTCTAATATTTTTAGCAGGTGTATTTAGTTTCCATTTAGTGGTATTATCTCTACCGAATATCAGATTTCTGTTTCCCTACCATCTTCGTCGTCCACATCGTCAATTTCTTCAAAGTCTTGATTTGAATCTGTGTCTTCTACTTGTTCTTCAATATCGTCATCTTCGCTTTCACTTTCGGTATCGACTCCAACTGATGCTTCTGAAACCGGCGACTCTAAAGCAAGGCTTCGCAAGTATTCCGCATCTTTTTCATCAAACGGATTGAATATTTGCCTTCTTTCCATCTAACGATTTAATTTGCAACAATATATTGTAAATTGAGCTTGTAAATAAAAATTTTCAACTTACCGTTATAGAAAAGAAATGTATAAAGTAATACACAACTAATCGCGTGGCGTCTGTGAGACTCGTAGTGCACAAAATGTTAAATATTTGACAAACGCTTAACTACACAACCGCCCAAACTCAATTAGCAGTAAATAAGTAAGAACTCGAGAGGTATGTAACGGCACAGTACTTTAATCATGCGCATAAGAAAATCGTAAACAAAAGTAAAATCAACGGAGTCTAATAGACGCCACGCGACTATCGAACGGTTAGAACCGCCCGTTGTACAGCCTGTCTCTACATGAGCATATAATGTTTCCATAACCCAAATCTTTGTGTTAGTGAATTATTGACCGTTGAACATCGACAACATAATAAAAAACGCCAGCAATCAGATAAAAAGACGTCCGTTCTATAGATTTTCAAGATTATCCCTTAGTACTAAAACTATGTCTAAAACGATAAAAAAAGAAAAGTATCGGTGATTATGCCGCCACAGATAGGTTGAAAAGAACTACCTAAAATAAATAACTAATTAATGTTGATCTACGAGAAAATGTCGGATTTAAATACCCTCACGCTCAAGATGACAAAGCGTAGAATTGCGGTTTAACTACCACGACTGCAAACAAACAAATCATTTGTCTGGTTGCATAGGAAACAACATGGCGTACGAAAAAGAAGAATAGAAAGGGTGCGGCAATCTATAGGCGTTCAAAGAAAATACAACAAAAGGAATCTTTTGTGTATTGAGCAAATAAATCCTGTAACATGTCTTTATCGCCTACTTGGATATTTTCTATAATTTTTGGATTTTTGAACGCTACCAGCACGCCTCTAACTAATTAAATTGGATCTAAATGTTCACCAATCTAATTAATATTTTTCCAAAGGATGCAGGAATTCTTACTGATTATTTTCGTATATGACACATAAGTTAGATTAAGTTAGTTTTTCTTGAATTACAAACCGGCGCAATCATTTTAAGTCTTTCTAACACCAGATTTTAAATGTTTGGGTACAACTACTCTTTATTTGCATAATTTTCGATGGCTAGTTGTATTAATTAGGTTTTACTTACAGAACAAAGTCATTTTCCTACAATGGGTTTTATTTACATAATTTAATCCATCGTCTTAGAAGAACCTTTTTCCGCCGCTGCAATTTTATTAGTATTCACCGTTTTCCAAACTTATAACTATTTTCAAATTTAATTTTTATTTTGCCGTTTTTAACCGAATTTTATTTTATTTGCCGTATTCATTGTTATTTCAGTGCCATGAGACCGTAAGGAACCTAGTGCTCTGTCGCAATCAAGATTGAGAAATCACACCCCGTTTTATTTATTTATTAATTTGTATGCTACATTATACAAATATTGTATTGTGATGTAAGTGTTATGTATGGTGCCCCAGAAAATCAGTATAAACCTGTATAGTGTAGTGACGAAACCGTGTGCAATAGTGGATTGGTTCATCTTGGAAAAGCATTTACTTCAAGATTTAGGAAAACCACTAAAACTTAAACATGCCAACCGTTACCCACCCCAGTATTCTCATGTAATAATATTAATTATGTGTGTAAACATTATAGAAGGTAAATAAGAACATAATATATAACAGCACAGCCATTGCATGACGACATATAATGGACCGGTCCAAGCGCCAGTCACGACAATGACGAAAAAAATAGTAGGTTAAAGAAATAGCAAATCAAAATAATGGAAAAACAGATAATCAAGACAAGAATACAAAATATTGCTGAACTTCAGATGTCCTTCAGATTCGTAAGCCACAATATTGCTTCATCTGTTAAATTGTGAATGTTTGTAAACCCTTCTTTAAACTTCGTTAATTGACAATCCTCTACAATATGTGTAACGGTCTCTGGTTTGTTTCCACAGTCACAATTTGGATTAGAAATTGCACTTTATTTAAACAACATAGAGTTGCATTTTAAATGGTCTGTTCTTATGCGATTTACTTTTGACCAATGTTTTTTTATCAAAACCCGGAAATTCTATTGTTAAATCATCAATGAGATGTTTATTAAAATCATCAACTCCAGACCATAATTTTTTCCACTCTTCAACTTCAGAAAAAGCCGTTGAAACGTTCAAACCGCAAGAGCTCCTCTTGCGAGACGTTCGCCCTTCGACAGCCCCGTAAACAAATACATTAATTGCCGTTTTTATCGTTATTTCAATGCCTTAAGACCGTAAGAGACCTAGTGCTCTGTCGCAAACAAGGTTAAACAATAACACCCCGTTGAAACAAACCGTGAGAGTTTCCTCTTGCAAGACGTTCGCTCTTCGAACACACTGTGACAGTTCCCCCTTGCGAGACGTGTGTAACAAACCCTGATCTGAGTACGTTGTGTAAACAGCTTAATGAAAAAAGATATTTCACTAAACTTAAACGCTGTGCATTTGACTAAACGTAAGGGCCTGGCTCTAGCGTAAAGTCTATTGCTGCTTTGTATTCACCGTTAGTAATTGCAAAACTCCTTGTGTGGCAAAAATATTCTCCGCTGAAAACCATTCCCATTTGCATATTCGAATCCCCACATATTTAATCCGACAGTTCCTCCTAGAAGGCACTCGTAAAACAGAGGCAACATAAAAAATTGACAAACCTGGCAGATAAGAAACCACTAGTTGCTGTAATCTCAACAATTATAAAAATAATTGATGTTAATAATCAATCACAATAATTAATTTCTTTACGTTTAGGCTTATTTTGGGGTTGCAGAGTTACCAACCACCAGGGGCCGCATTTTTGTCCCACGCCAGGGCTAAGTTAATCGCAAAACCGCATTCCAGCGGTCGGAAGTCATAATCAGAATACATTTTTGTTTATATTTTTATTATTAATCAATTTTTTTATTATTGTACATAAGCCGTAAATAGATTGTGTAAAGTTTCTTTGTATTTGTCTCCGATTAAACCTAACCAGACCGGCAAGGCTACATTATCTTTAGTATAGCTAAAGAGCATGTTTTGGAGCAATACTCCAGCATTCCAACGTTTCTTCAATCTATACTTTCCGTTAATTCGAGTAATCAAGTTGCGCCTGCAAGAAATCTAAGTTTGTTCTCAAGCAATCTAAACAGTTTTTTTTTAATATTTAGTGACTCTTTGATTTGTTGCGGCCACTAATCGAGATCATAATTTGATGCAAAAACATTCCAATTATTTTTGTCTAAATGTTACGTATGTAAAAAGCTGGTAAATTTGGTTGCTAGATTTGATAACAAGGGTACGATTTCTATTTATTATGTGATTTGTAGTTTTAATTTTTAGTAAATTAACCATTAACCTACTTACTCATGTTTTTTGTGTAATTATTCATACTCTTTAATCTGGATTTAGGAGTTTTGGTATTGCGCCCCCGTAGTTTTAGTTTTAGCTGTACATTACATTCTGATTATTTTTTGCGTTTACCACTTTAATATACGAGGATATATTGAAAAATTCTTAGCCTACTATAGTACCAAAAAAAATTTCAATATCAAAATATTTTATTACTCAACATATTCTCCTCTTAATTAGATACATTTATTACAGCAAACCTGCAACGTCTCTAGATCTTTCAAAAAATGTTTCTTCTTGCTTTGCACACCAGACCTCCACAGCTTCTATTACCTCCTTGTTGGAAGAAAATGTACGACCTTTTAAACTTTTTTCAGTTGAGGAAAGAGGTGATAGTCGGACGGAGCCAAATCGGTGAATAAGGGGTGTTCTAGTAATTCAAACCCTAAATCACGAATTTTTGCATGGCAACATGAGATTTGTGTGCAGGGGCGTTGTCCTGCAAAAACAAAATACCTTTGGATAGCTTTCCGCGTTTTTTTCTTTAATATTTTCCCGTAGAGTGGTCAGTAATGTCGAATAGTAATCTCCAGTTATTGTTCTACCCTTATCAAAAAATCAATCATGATTACTCCATGGCAATCCCAAAAACTGAAGCAAGAACTTTTCCAGCAGATTTTGGACACGAAACTTCTTAGGTCTTGGAGAACCAGAGTGTCGCCATTCCATCGATTGTTGCTTTGTTTCTGGATCGTAGAAATGTACCCAAATCTCATCCATAGTAACAATTCGGTTTAAGAAGTCTACATCGTTTTCAAATCGAGCACAGATCGAACGCGATGCTTCTACCCTTGCACGCTTTTGGTCAACATTCAAACATTTGGGGATCCATTTTGCAGCAATTTTTCTCATGTCCAAATTGACGTGAACCATATGATGAACGCGTTCGTATGAAATATTCAGTGCTTCAGATATCCGTTTAAGCCCAATTCGACGGTCTGATAAAATCATGTCATGAACTGCATCGATATTTTTGGGGACTGACACAGGAACTGGCCTTCCTGATCGGTTATCATCTACAATGGAAAATTTACCCCTTTTTAAAGCTTGCATTCCAATTTTTGACGGTCGCATACAAAGGACATTGATCACCAAGGGTATTAAGCATATCTTCGTAAATCTGCTTACCTCTTAACCCTTTCAAATACAGGTACTTGGTGATGGCTCAATACTCCAATTTTTCGATTTTCACAATTTCGGTGGACATCTTTTTTCATTTAATTTATTGCGTGACTCTAGTTTTACACTGACACTTCTAATAAGTTATTGTTCGTTGCTATGGTAACGCAATATTTTGTTTATGCAAGGAACTGGTCTAGGCTAACTAGATATCAATACATCCTCGTAGGTTGAGTTGTTATCTTCTATATTTACCGCTATATTAAATCGCTGAAGAAGTTAGAATCATTATCGGGTAGGTGACGATCTTTGTGATTTTCTTTCCACCCTTTTTGTTGGTTATTAAAACATTGTTTTTTGTAATGATTAAGTACATTAAGTTAATTTAATCGATTTACCAATTGAGCAAAGCATGAACAGTGTGCCAGTGGCGTACAATGCTAATCGGTTTTGTTAAAATAACCATGATGTACGTTTTCAAAATGTATTATGGATTGCGTCATCAGACTATGTAATTAAATCAAACTTGAATAAAAATATTTCTTTAATTAACTATATAATTACAAGTAATTATAGTAGAAGTTCCCATTTTGTAGTAAAGTGTTAAGTTTCAAGACGCTAGCTATTCATTAATATTTTTAAAAAATAGTTGATAAATTACTAATTAAACAAACACCTGTAAAATTTTCGTACAGAAGCAAAACAGCAATAATTATAAACTAAGCCTATACCTGCAGGGAACATATAGAATTACAAACAAGTGTACAAATTACTCGCTGTTAATTGGCATAACTTTACAATAACGTCATATAAGAGATGTTACAAATCTCCAATAACAAACGTTATAATCGAAAACAACAACGTCGTTATAATTTAATTCTAATTAAACCTACCAAAAGTTGTTTCCTTTCTGCTATTAAAATAATAAAAGTATCACCCCTAGAAATACTACATCCCTTTTTTATCGGATTACTAAAAAGGTATTGAACATCGAAATAATTTATTAGGGTATAGTAAAATTTTGGTGTATCGAGTATCTAAATATTTCAAAAATATTGCGGATAGTGCATTGTTAAACAAATTGTTTTGCTGGAGGCTTTATACTGACAAAGAATATGGTTTCAGATACGATTTTTTCACGTGTGCTGTTGACTACAAATGCGTCTTAACGCGAATTTTGGAGAAATTCCAATTCGGATATATCGACGAGATAGTAACTAATAAGCATCACGAAACTTTATCGTAACCAACGCACATTTATTTTTCATATTTTAGTTCTACGTTAAAAAACGAAATCTAAAATAAATGTTTGCGTTTTTTTTTGTTCGTCCGTTAAGTAAACTATGTATTTCGTATAATTTGTTAATAAAACAACATTTTTTTTTGTTAATTAATTGTTGCTTTCAATAATTTTTACGCTTAAATAATCATAATTAACATTTTGTTACTAAATTGGGCTAAACTTTACTCTAGGTCTACTTCTCAAAGCACGTAATTTATTGTTTTTACTTGTAAGTCTGTTTTTTTCATTCCATAATTAGACGCGGAAGTGACTGAATCACTTAGTTTAGTCAATATTTATGATATTACTAATAGTAATAATAAGTGTTGCGGCATTGTTATTTGTAACCAAACATAAAAATTAGTAAGCATAGATGAAACCTGCCCAGCAGCTCGAGTTGTCAAAGAGTGGTCGTGGGCTTAACTTACGAATAGTTAAAACGAAGGGTTTTATACTGCGGAGATTCATAAGGGCACCACCTAATCGAACGTGTAAGGGATCTTACAGAGCAACTAGGAGCTCATAGACACAGAAACAAACCGTAGGATAGTAGAAATATAATTATAGGATTACTAGGCCTCTATTACAACAACATAGACGCAAATAGATAAAAAGATAAAACTCAATATAGATTAATCAAGTAAACATTTGATATAACAATTTGTTATCAAGTAACTAAGGCAAAACTGCCCGAATGTGCATCTGGCGAATTGTTAACGACGCCACTGGAGAAGGGTGTAGACACCGTCTAAAAAATTTTAATCGCATTTACAAATAATTAACCAAAAGCTACACACCAATTGGTGTGGCAATTAATAACGTTAAATTGAATCAAAACTCAAATACGTGGGCACCGACACCCAACAGCAAATCTAAAATTGTCCGATAACGCAACACAGAAAACAAACTTTAAAACATCTTTCAAATTTACAATTATTGAAAAACAAAGCGCAATAATTATGTTGGTAAATTCACTAGGCCGTACAAATATGTTAACGGTAAGTAATATAAGAAAACAACAAGCAAAAAAGTTAGCTCGTTTATAGGTAGGTTTCAATGACGACCAGGTGTAGATAATCAACAAATTCAGTATCCAGAAAAAGATAAACAATAGTTTTTTAGAGATATGGATAAAAAAATATGGAATTAGTTGGTATGGATAGTTAGACTTGCCCCAAATTATCATGTAGAAATCACTGGTTATCTTGCGTGAGGTGCTTGACAGCAAAAGGTACAGCAATTGTTGTTCAACGACCGAGCTTCAAGGAAGGTTTAGTTGAATCAGTACATTTACAGAAATAAAATCCGGATTTACGGCCTCTTTGTTTTATTTAATAGTTAATTTCTATCCATATGCCCAAGAGGTAGTCTGCAAATTTGCAGAGAAAAATGGCGGTAAACGGAAGTTTTCACAAGAACGTTATAACCAAACGCTAACAAGATAATAAGTGCTTATCCCTAAATTTTAATGGGATATATTCCTTTTGTTTTATCCAACCAATATGGAATTCACACATTCCGATCCTTCAAATTTTGGATTAGGAAGATCAATCAACTTACTGCGCCATCAGTTAAAATCAGAAAGAAAGAACGAGGTGCTTTTCAAAATGCTAGTGCAATGAATTTTTTGGGTAGAAAACCCATAAATTATAAAGTCCTTAAAAAAAACAAAAATTGAAGCATTTGCCAAAAAGCACGGTTGCAACCGCAATTGCTTAAACTGTAGGCATGTAGTCGCCTGCAAATTGATTTTTAGGACAAATTGGTTTAAATTTATTTATTTACGTATTTGAATTTCTCTTGTTAACTTAGAAATATCGTCACAAACTCTAGGTATCGACTTGTGTTAATGAATACTTACAAAAATGCATTTGCACTAAAGGCAACTTTAAAGGCACTTTGTCGACATAAGTCGAACCGTCAATTATTATAGCCAACTATGTGTTGGCAACAATAACATTCTCGAAATAATTTATTCAAACAATTTCATCAATGGGGTTTATTACCCGTCAATTTTTTTTAATCAATCAATTAAAAATTTTACTTGTTTATTAAAAATAACAAATCAATTCTACTAAAAATAATAAAAAATGTAAATAAATAAAATTCACAGTGTAATTATATATAATAATTTACTCTCCGTAGTTATTTTTTTTCTTTCTTCTAATTATCTTCTTTCTATCCCTTTTATTTGGTCACAACGTAGAACACCTGTAACCCGAAAACCAAGGCCGTTCAAATCCACTACCAAATCAGCTGTTTTGTGGCCGTGTGAACGTTGCCGTTCCAAGACGACCGTAGACCTACTGTTTGTGGATTAGAACTACACAGCATCGCCTATAATTTATTTAAAATCATTGTTTTTTTTTATATATACTGTATACGGTAATGATTATACGTTTAGTGACGTAGTTGTGATAAAATCGCATTACCGTTGATTGAAATATTGGTAAAGATAGTCAACCGCTTGTATTTGCTTGTATCACGGATGCAATTCACATATGCATGTTGGGTTGCGTTTTTGTTTACTTTTTTCACCTGTACTGAAGCGCTTAGTTATAATGTGTACGATTCTTGAAATAGAATAGTTCAATTTATTCCACCGTTGTAAAATGGCGCAACATACAATCCGTAAAATTTACTTTTGTCAATACAATGTTGCAACGTTTTCAAATATTTAGTAAACGTATTAACTAGTAATTAAAAGTGACGAATTTTTCATTTATGAATAATACCATTGATGATACATATCTTGGATTTTAATGACAATGTTTTTTTTAATAATTTACTAAAATACATGCGAAGCGTTATTTGTTAAAACAGTTTGGTTTGGTCGGTGTTAGATAAATAAGAAACAATTATTTTACAAATTATGCTTGCACTTTATTTTTAACTTGCAAATAATAATGTTGACATTTGTTTGTCATTTAATAACTTCGTTAGGAATAAAGTAGAACATACTGGAAGAAATACCACTAGAGTTCAGAAACGCAAAATTATTGGTTTTGTATCTACTTGTTTTACGTGTTCAGTTGAAAAGGATTTTAAATAAAAATTGGTTTTCAAATTTTTCAATTCAAAAGGCAACAAGTTACCGTGTTTTTTAGGGAAAGTGGGTTCCACTAGACCTTCAAATTTAAATTCACTTGGTAATAAAACCTATTCCTATTACTTCTAAAAATAAAAGTACTAGATTTTAGCTTGAGGTGTGTTGTCTCCCGACGCGGTGCGGATAATACGTGTATAATACACTATTCTTTTCTGTGACGAAATAAATGACGATTTAATTTGGGTGTTAAAAATAGTACTCACTTTTTTCCGAGGGAAAAATAATTTACGAAAAGTGACACTTTGTTATCTGTTAGTAGAGATAAAAAGTTAGGATTTTACTCTTTGAAACTGTATCAAAATATCATGGTTTCGAATTAAAATAGTTTAATTAAAGTAAAAATAGCTCATTAATTATAAACATTGTTTCAAAAATTACAATTCCAACTGATCTAAAATAATAGTAATAATTTACAAACAATTTACACATAAATAATAACGTACCTAATACAATGCTATACATAAAACATATCCAAACATTTACACTTATTTATGCAGATAATATTCTTATTTTACGGTGTGGTTTTGTGACATCACTGTAATTATAGCTATTAGAAATATGTTTATTAGCCTCCCACTTTAAGGTTCGATATAGTTTTATTTTAACCAACTGATCGATAATTAACAGTTTATGAGTGTCGCATTCTCTGAACCATGAATTCACACTGCTGTTGAGACATTTTTTTATACGGAGTTTAATTTTTCCAATAAACCATAATCTGTTTTAAAAGATGAAATTCTTCAGTAAAAAGTTTCAATAAAAAAACACAAATTTTGAGAATTCGGGTGATGGTCTGTGTAAGTATTTAATTCCATCAGATTTGCTGTAATCTTTATATAGAATTAATGATTCGTTCACATTGAAAACACTTGAGTCGTTAACTGTTAGCATTTGCTTACACGTATTACAATGTACTTTTTTATATATGTAGTGACTTTAATAACCCGCAACATACGACACTGAACAAGATTCTAAAGAACTATTAATTACGACATTGTCTTCATTGATTTTGTTCTCCAGACAGGTTCTGGACGATCTCTTTGTTTCATTATTTTCTACACTTTCATTTGTCCCAATTTTGTTATCCTCTTCCTCATAGTTAGTGTTAAATTGTTCATCTATACCATATAGTATCTCGTCGTTATCTTTTTCACAATTCCCTTGTTCTATTGGTATTTGCAAGCGAATGTGCATGTTATGTTGTAATGCAAGCCTAAATTCGCGGGCAGACGGTTGGGCATTATAACCTCCTCTAGCACGAATCATTGAAAAAGCATTTTCTAGAGGATCTTGATTTATTCGTGACGTTAAAAAGTACAAAGTTCTTTCTCCCTTTAAGTCCTCCCACAGACTTAAAATTGAATTTATAGTCCATTGGAAACCTGCGATACAGTATATATTTTTTCTTTCTACACCGTTCTCATAAAACTTGATGGAATTGAAGTATTGTACAGAACGTTTCAACCTTTCGCATGGCATGTCTTTAAAAACTGAAAGACCACGCTTGTAGGGATTCGGATCATTTACTGAAAAACTATTTAAACAGTCAAAAATGTTGTTAATTGTTTTAAAAAAGATGCAGTATCTAACGCCGTATTACTTGTTAATTGACCCGTCATCACAGCACTGCTAATTGCTGCAGATACAGAATTGCTAAATACCTGAGCGGCGTATTTAACACGCATCTTTTGAAAATTTGATGGGTTAATATGTTTGTCCGTAATTTTAACATGGATCTTGCTACACTGCTACACTGATCAATATAAAAGTGTTGACAAAATCGGTCCACTGAATTTTTTATTGTTGACGACTATTTCCAGTTTGCTGTTCATGACATTGTTCCTTAAGCTTTTTAGTAAATGAGGAGGATCATACGCTACATATATTTTGTTATTGTCGATTTGAATTGTTGGATTTTCTTTTGTGGCGCCTAGACAAGATAGAGCACTTCTGTTATTAGATCCTTGGTCGCAAACTAACGCTCGAGGTTTCAATCCAATTTGAAACAACTTATGCATCACTTGCTTTATAAGAGTACATAATATTTCGCTTTTAACTGAACTACTACTGAGAAAATAACAAAATGGAATTTTCCAATTATACAATATTCCTCTCAAATAAAAAACCAATCCATGGTTACTTAAAACGGTTTACGTCCTAATTCCCTAAATCTTGATATCCTTCGACGTAGTCCCAATATTGGTTATAATTTAAATTTCGTTTTAAAGTAATTTCGTCACACATTACCACGCACTGCTTTTCTTTGTCTGTCATTCCTTCAACTTTTTTTTAATTTTTGTATAAGAACATTATTTGTCCCCGATCTTAAACTAACAATTTTCAACCACGACTTGATTGTTGAAATTGCTGGCAAAACAAATCCTAAATGGTTCAACATAAATTTGTAAGCGGTAGACGATTTATAATACAATGGTAATGCCAGTTGTTTTCTGAATCCTTCCATGGAGTTCGTGTTCGATGAAAACATTGCATATTAATAAATGTCTTCAAAGCCGGTTTTTGTTTTTAAAAACCCGAAATTGTGCTGTTTTGAAGTTTGCGCTTCAATCTAAATATTTCACACTTTTGACTATTCAATTTATTTTTAAACTTTTTAATTTTAAAAGAAACGGTTGTCTGTATAGGTTTATCAGAACTTATACTTGCACTGATTGTTGCACTTTGAAGAACATTCATAAAGGAGGCATCATATCTTAAAATATAAGTACACCTAAAGTTGATATTGAAACAAATGTATTACGAGGAGTCTTCCGGATTATCGTTTATGAGTCACATTCCTTATCGGATTAGTCAGAAATTCTACAATTGCATACTTTTAGCAACACCTTTAGTAAATGAGTAGGCTTGTTATAATATTGTTTAGATGCAAACAGTTGAGTACGTTAGATTGTAATATAAGAAAATTCAACATTCGTTCCAACATAAAAAGAGATAGCGTTTCTATGTTAAAAATTTTAATTTCAATGACCAAAATTTAGAAATTTACTTGCGTAAGCCTAATAGATTTTAAAACATTTTCAACGGATAAACGATGTTAATGTAATAAATATATGAGTATGGAATTTTCAAAAGTATTTAAAGAAATTGTTTTTTTTGGGAGAACGTTTTTCAACGATTTCTTTACGAAATTAATACTTTTAAATCTGCAGGTTTTTTTCATAATAATAAACTTTATTCACATGTGTATGTATACAATCTTTGTACATATATGTGTTTGTCATGATGGTATAACCATTGTTATAACCTTACGTAAGAAAGATACAAATAAATATTATTACATTGAACAATTAACAGACAATAGAAAAAAATATATAACAAAGGACACACATTTAATTAGTACGTCGACAAAAATCAATAAATTCTTGTATATTGTAGAACGCATGTTTTTGTTTGTTTGTCAACATTGACTCAATGCACCAATATTTCAATCAACGGCATGATGCATTGGCAACAATGTCGTACCTTAGCATAAACTATCAGCAAAATTACAGTTTTCTATTTCACATTTATCGGCAATACTGTTCTGTAAATTCTACAATACAATTGACGTATTTTCTTAGCACAAAGCGATACTACCGACCTCTGATGTTTAGAACAAATTTCGGGGTCGCATAATCCCGTAAGGTTGACTATCTTTACCAATATTTCAATCAACGGCATTACTCATCCCTGCTACATATCCCACCGCATTCCTGAATTATTCCCACCTGTTTGAATACTATTGACTATTGCCTGAACTTGATTACTCTTCTAATCTCCTGCTTAAAACCGAAACTTGATATAACTAGTTATAATTTTTTAATTCTAACAATACCAGTAGCCTCCGGCAATTAGATTTGTTGCAAGTAAAAGTTCTCAACTTAGTTCTTTGTTACATCAACTGCGTCAATGAACCCGGTAGTTAAATTTACTGCGTTCTGGATACATAAGCGTGACCCTTCAATTAACTTGCTCTGATAGACGATGACCGTTTTGCATTTGGCCGTTGTGTGGATACCTTAGTATTATCCTGCCATAATTCCGAAAACCACTTACCTACAAACAGTCGCCAACCAGCTGGGGTAATAAAAGCTTCCCAGACAACGTTGTTACAAAACAATCCGCTAGACACCGTAATTGCACAATCTACAAAATAAACGTCTGCCAAAATTCAGGGCGCAATAAATAATTTTGCATATTTTGTTGCAGTTACAATTTTAAATACACATTAAATCGAAGCAATTTCTATAATTACATTATCTCTCATACCGCTCGACTAAAAGAAATGTTTTAAAAACTAAAAATTTTTATATATTTGTGTGCTTTATATATTTGAATGAACCTACCAAATGTTAGAGAATACGCATGATCTATACCAGAGGCGCTAAAACTTGAACTGCTGGCAATCTACCTTAATATTGTTAAACTACTTACGATCGACTCTGAAAGGCTGCAAGTACGTGTGATTCACGGTTGTCATGTAAGTAGGTAGGGTGTGTATTGTGGTATAGATAAGTATTAGTTTTCCGCACAATATGCATTATTTTAGTCAAGGTTTGGGTTAGGTTTAGTTAGGTTCTTCTTTAAAATATCATTGAATAGTTTATTGGTTGTTACAAAACAAAAGAGTTCTGGTATTAAACTTAAAAACAAAAAACTTAAAAAGTTAAAACTAATGAGTGACTTTGGATGTTGAACCGTGGCACTGCATGTCCTCAGCGTACTTTTCATAAGATAGTACGTAACCACTGAGCGCTAATCGCAAGCTTGATGACATATGTTCGTCAGTTAGTCGATTGCGATATTTTGACTTACTTATCTTCATTTCAGAAAATGCAGACTTGCACAAGTAAGTTGACCCAAACATTGCCGTCAGTTGAAGGGCGATTTGCCTTAGATTCGGATATTTATCTTCAGATATACAACACCAGAATTTTGTATCAGATGCTGTAGCTTTGAGAAGTATATCTAATATAATCTGCAACAACTCATTTTCAATTGAAAATAAGTCTATGTTAAACTGACTTGCTATTTCAGTAGCTAATTCCTCCATGTTTTTACACGAAAAAAGATAACTCATAAATGATGCGATGTTTGCCAATTTGCTTTAATTATAAAAACGTATTTTGAATATTGTCCCAAAATATTTGATAATTTTGCCTCAAAGATATCATAATTCAACTGAGAAATCTTTACTTTCAAAGACCGAAAAATTTTAGATCTTTTCTTTTTAGTTGATCTATCATAAGTTGCAATTTACTTTTGAATGCGTTTACGGCGCTTATCATCTTAAGAATAGTTTTTTCTTTACCCCAAAGTTTCAAGTTAATGGCGTTTAAGTGTATTGTAATGTCAATCAAAAATGCCAAATCAGTCAGCCATTTTCCGTTTTTTAGAATCTAAGTGTCAATCACTTCTTTCGTCCAGAAAAGCTGTTATTTCGGGCAATAATCATTGAAACCTTTCTAGGAATTTTCCGTTATTCAACCACTTGACATCCGTGTAAAGAACTAAATCAGTGTGTTCAGCTGACTCACTATTTTCCAACTGCAATTTAAATAGCCGCCGTTGCAAGCTACGTGCACTGATGGAATTCACAATTTTCGTTGCAATGCCCATAATTTTCTCTGTTTAGAAATTTTTAACACAAAATTTGTTGATGTATAATGCAAAGGAAGGAAAAATAAAGGGAAATCGTCATTAGTTTGACACAATGCAACAAAACCGTTTTTGTTTTCAGTCATTGCTGGTGCTCCATCGGTTGTAATTCACACTAATTTATATATTGGTAGCTTGTAGTTTGTTACAAACTTTACGAAAACGTCATATTTTTCTTTGCGACGGGTTTTTTCCTTTAGAAGAATGATTTTCAAAAACTCTTTCTTAGCCGATATGTCATTGAATATTATCCAAATTAAAATACAGAGCTGCGCAGTGTCTGTAAACTGTAAAGAAAAGTATGTAGGGGAAAATTGGGTAAAACGGGATACTTAGTGTTCTAGGTCTCATAATTTCTTGAATAAATCAATGCTGGGGACTATTTTTGGCTCCAGTTTCAGTTATTAATTGGCTTTGGACTGATACCATTTTTTATGCAAAAAACAGAAACCACACGACAAAAAAATGTATAATAAAAAAGAGGAGTATCCCGTTTTATCCACTTAGTCGGATAAAACGGATACTTAAGCTTGTATAGTTTTCATAACGTTTGGTCCCAAGCAAATAAGACACAACATGGCAAATAAAGAAAAGTTATTATTATTCTTAATAATATAAAAGGAAAGATTAACAAAAAAATATTTAAATATGTTACTGACAGAAGTCACAGGTAAAACTATGTCTTCGTCTTTTCCCCACTCTCGCACAAGCTTCATGAGCCCAGCCTTGCAATGTTGACACTTATCCAACCTTCTTCTGCCTTAGAATTGAATAAAGTTCGCTGCAAATTATACAGGCTCTCACGCTTGTTTTTTTGCACTGCTACTGTCTTTTCTTCTTTGCGTTACCTACTGTTACGTTTTTTCTAGTCGTCATCCCATTGTCATTTATTTTGCCTTTTTTATTTAGTTTGGCTATATAGGCTGTTTTTTCAGTATTTTTGGTTTCTTTGTAGAAAGTCTTTTAGAAATTGATTCTTCTAGTTCCTCTTTATATGGTGTCAATGTTAACACTGCAGTTTTACCAGTTCTTCTATCATTTAAATTTAATTTTCGTTCTGAATGAGGAACTGGAACAACCTGTTGTAGCGTTATAACAAAATTCTGCGTGGTATGGGAACACGAAGGAGTCGAATTTGCATAAAACTGCTCTGTAGGAATCAGTTTTGTGCTTGGTGGTTTTCTCAGTGGTGATCTTGGTAAACTTCTTGGTAGTGTCCTTGGTGGTGTTCTCAATGGTGTTCTAGGTAGAGAGTCTCTAGGTTCTGGTAACTGGTTATCATTTATTTCACCTTGAGTGAGCCTATTTGTAGTCTCGGCCGGTTTAAACATCCAGTCTGGAAAGATCTTGTAATTTAGTGGATGTATCCCTGTTTTTCTAAATTTGCTAGCTGCGGTTTGGACGCTAGCGACTTTTATAAAAGCATTTCCAAAAAGTTTGCCTATTTGAGAAATAGTAATAGGCCTGCCTTGATGTTGTTGCATCCATCTTTGGACCTCTGAACTGTAATATGAGCTGAGTGGTGACATAAAACTTACGTCTAGTGGTTGTAGACGATGTGTGTATGTCCGGTAGAAAGCACAGTAACACAACACCGTTATCCCTAGCTCTATGAATTAGCTCTATATTCTGGTATGGATGGCACGGCCATCTAGAAGCAAAAGAACTGGATTTTCTTTAGAAGGGTTGGAAAAGCAATGAATTTATCAAATCAACTCAAAAATATTTCCGTTTGTATCTACCCTGAAGGATGGTAATGAGCTGACTACTAGGGGAGCATCATCTAACAGTTCTGGCTTTGCCTCAGCTCTTGGGAAAACGAACAACGGTGGCATGAATGCACCACTAGCACTCATGCAGATCTCCACTGTAACCAGAACTCCACGTTCAGCCGAAGACGAGCAGCCAACTTGTCGCTTTCCACGCAATGATAAACATTTAGACCGTTTTTTTTGGTACTGTCATAATTGCTGTTTTATCGACGCTATAAATACGCTCAGGGGTATTTTGTGTTTCTCCGTCGTTTCAGTAATCAACGAGAAAAATTTGTTTACGGAAGGCCTATTGAAACTTATTGCCCTAGCTAGTGAGGTTGGCTCAGAAGATCGAAGATTAATAGTCGGATGCCGATTGAGAAAAGCATTCAGTCATGCCTTACCAACCTTTTTCTTGCTCTTATCAAATCTATTAGGCAACCCGTTGCGTTCTACCAATTCAAATGCCTAACATCTTAATGCATTGAGAGTTAAACCAAACAGGCGTGATTTCATACACAAAATATATTCCACTAATTTCTTTTCCTGAGCAGGCCTAAAAACAAGTTTACGACGTCCTAGTCCATTTATTGTTGAATTCTCTCTGTTAAGAACACTCTGTTTAATTTTCTTTACCCTTGCTTCAACGGTTGTACGAAGAACCCCATATTCTTCCCTCCAGTACTTCTCAACAGCCTGACGCATACTGTTCTCATCCCAAGACTGTCTTTGAGTTTTTCTTGTATACTTTTTCATTGGAATTCTAGCCTGAAAAGACATTGATTAATGTAGTTGGGTAAAACGGATGCCTCCCGTTTTTCCCAACCACACAGTGTCCGGTTTTACCCAACCGTGGATTGCTAAACATGTGACTATATTTTAATAACAAACAAAGCAAATTCCTAGAACCTATTGTACATAACTATAGTAAACAAGCACAGTATCACCTTCAATTATTTTTGTCTGTAAACTAAAAAAATCACCGTTTGAAAGCACGCTAAATATTTTAGTTTAACCTCACATTCGACACATCTACCTCTTACGCCGTCTAGATCTGAAACTAGAGTTGGTAGATGACTTGCTGGCCATTGATAGGTACCGAGAGTTATCATTTACGGTCATATCCGATAGATCGTACTGCATGTTTTGAAATAAAACAGGGTATCTTGTTTTACCAGACCATCTTGTTTTACCCAACCTCCCCTTACATTCTATGATATCCTGGTTTTAGTTTATCTGCCATGTCCTGACTCATGACTTTAATATGTCTTGTGACAGTCGGACGAGATAATTGGAAGTTTTCTAATAACAGACATAATTTCTGTTTTATTTTTAAATCTCCAAATAAAGTCTCACCCCTTCCCCCTTTAATAAATGTTTTCTTCACAATCAATCCATCTTCGAATAGTTTCTTGTGTTTTGCCAATATATGAGATCTTATTTTAAATAACGCGATCGTAGCAGCTTTTGATTGTTTGGCTGGTTTTGTGAACATGTACTTTTCGTTTTCTTAATTCACTCTGTGGCGGAAATCCTTTTCATAGTTTTTATGAACTATTTTGAAATGCCTCTCTAAGTTACCAAGTTTAGGTATTGCAGCTGACGCAAGACAAATGAGACAAATGCATTTATCTTTCACCATACAAAAGAAAAAATTCCTTCTTCCAATCGTTATTAAAATGATACGTTTTACATTTCTTCGCTGCACTCATTTTGTACTATTTGACAATAAACTTTGTATCGACGTAGATTGCCTTCAAGTTACATTTCAGACTGACTTAAACTTCTGTAAGCGCAACATTTATATCGGCGTGAACAAAGTCTCAAATGTTCCTGTCAAACGCGCCCCCCAAAATTTCTAAAAAAAGCGGCAGATAGTGTCGCACTTTGATCTGTATCATCGAGACATGTGCAGCTCGCGTCAAAGCGCCGCCATTCGTAGCCTGTACGTGAAAGCTCTCCGCGCGGATATTAAACGATACCGCGTCCGACCACGTACGGCGTACACCTGCAAGACGACATTAAAATTATTTGCTATTTATTATCTCCTAACTAGTTTGTGTTATTTATATTCGTAATTAATACAATATCCAAAAGTGCTTGAGAGTGTACCGACATTATCTAACTAAGCGAATGATTCTAAATTATTGTTTTTTTGGTTCAACATCTAAAAGTTTGTAATTTTTCAAAGTGTCCTTAACTGTAAAAGAAGTGCAAAGTAAAACTGGTAACAATGTTATAACTTTTATACCTGTTTATAGAAATAACTTTATAACTGAATCAATTAAATTACTAGTTGTATTTATATAGTTTTGATTTATTTAAATAATTATTTTGTTACAAATCGTTTTATGCACTTTTAATATAAAAATGCACTCAAATGTAAAAGCGTGCTTAGATTTAACTTTATCTAAATAATTTAATTTTTTAAATGCGTTTCCTTAAAGCGATGACAAAATAAGTTGTACATTTCAGTTTATAGTGTAGAAGGTCAGCGCATTCATGAAACTGCAAATGTATTTTTTTTGTTAAAGTTTTTTGCTTGTTTATACAATATCTATACTATTTTTTTAAAATATCGTTAAACGTTTGAAATTTTTACTTTCTGATTAAGGGATCATATGAGAAACCAAATATTCTGTTTGCAAAAGACACATGTTTTATACCTCCAATACGTTTGAGCTTTTAGAAATAAATGCTTTAATAAAAAAAGTTATATTTTTTTTATCCGACCCTCCTCCATGCACAAACAAAAATATGCGCTCATACCCAAAAAAGCAAATTAGTAATTTTGCAAGAGACCGCGGATTCAGCCCGCATCATGTCTTTAACGCCATCTTGCCTTACTCACAAACCTTTTACAGAAATTGACGACTGCATCCGCGTCGCCATCTTGCTCTACTCACAAACCGATTTTTCCCGACGACGACCTAGCATCAGGCACTAACGCCGTCATCTTGACCTTCTAACGAACTAGACGACGACCGAAATTCAAATTTTCTGCTCCAGAAGCCTTTACATATAACTACTTATATTCACTAAGATTATTATCTTCTGGGTTGAGCCGTGTTCGTCCTTCCTTCCTACGTTCTCTGCTTGACGTTTCGCTAACCATGCTGTTAGCTTCTTCAGAAGTTACTCTAAAGACTGATGTTGTTGTCTTCTGCTCATCGTTATATACCTATGTTCCGTTACGGCTGGTAGATGTCGGTCAGTGACGGGTGGTTGGTTTTCGATGGTTGGTTGATCTTCTGTTTGGTATCGGCTAATTTTGTGGCGACATTTGTTTTCTTTGTTTTTGTGAAGAGTTAGTTTCCACGTGTTGCTTAATCGGTAACCATCTTCTCGATTGAAGTTGTTTTAATTTTTCATAATTTCTAAGGATTCTCTGATTATCCTTGGATAGTAGTTGTTAGTCCTTGATAGAACTTTAGCTTCCTCGAAGTTGATGATGTGTTTTCCTTTTCGTGTAGATGTTCTGCGATTGCTGATTTATCTACCGCTCTGGACTTGGCGTCTCGGTGATGTTCTTTTAATCTACATTTTATGTTGCGTCCGGTTTGACCAATGTAGACCTTTCCACATGAACAATCAATTTGGTAGACCCTTTTGTTGAGAGTTTCGGCAGGTTATCTTTATTAGAAGGTAGTAGTTGCTGGATTTTTCTAACCGTTCCAAACCTGACACCGATATTCTTCTTCTCCAATGATTTTCTTAATTTGTCAGTTACTCCAGCAATGAATGGCAAACGAGCGTAGGTGGTGACCTGTTCCTTCTCTTTTCGGATTTCCTGCGACAGGCGGCTCTTATTTCTTTCTGGTATAGCCGTTCTTCATTAGGGCTTGTTGGACGTGTCGAAGTTCTTCTGCCTTGTGAACCTCGTCAGGAATCTTGTTAGCTCTATGCAATAAAGTTTTGATTAGAGACCGCTTTGCTGTGGATGATGGTGTGATGTGGCATGGAGGTATCGGTCGGTGTGTGTCTTTTACGATATACACTATGAGCCAACTTGTTGTTATTCCCTCGTTTCACTAGAACATCCAGGAAGGGAAGCTCCTTATTCTCTTCTGTCTCCATGGTAAACTTGATCCTTTCGTGCTGAGTGTTGAGGTGGTTAAGAAATACAGTAAGTGCTTCTTTCCCATGAGGCCATATGACAAAGGTATCGTCCACGTATCTGAACCAGCATTTCGGTTTCTGTTCGCTGGATTGAATGGCTTCTTGCTCGAATGCTTCCATAAAGATATTCGCAATAACCGGTGATAATGGTGATCCCATGGCTGCACCTGATTTTGTTCGTAGAAATCTCCGTTCCATAGAAAGTAAGTTGTATTCAGACATATTCTTGCTAGCTCTGGTATGTCTTCTCTTAACCCATGGGTTGTGCACAGTTGTTTTATGATGTTATGTGTATCGTCGACTGGTACGTTAGTGAATAGCGATTCTACATCAAAACTAACTAGTATATCGTCATTGGTTACTTCCAGAGTCATCAGTAATTCGACGAAGTGTTCGGAGTTCTTCACAAAAGATTCAGTTCTTCCCACGTACGGTTGTAGAAACTTAGCCACGTAACGGGCCAGTTCATAAGGTGGAGATCCACATGTGCTGACAATTGGCCTTAGGGGTTACCAAATTTGTGAATTTTGGTAATCCGTATAGTCTAGGTGGTCTGGTCCCAGAAGGTAGCAGTTGACGATGTTGATCGACTGGTATAGCTGAATGTTTGATTGCGGCTCTCGTTTGTTTTCAATTTTGTTGGTTGGATCTCCTTTTAACTTGGTGTAAAGTTGGGGATCCAGTAGCAATTTGATTTTCATTTTGTAGTCTTCGGTGTTCATGACTACTGTAGCGTTGCCTTTATCTGCGCGTGTCACCATGATTTCTTGATTGCTTCTGAGTTCTTTTAATGCAATTTCTTCTGCGCGAGTGATGTTTCTACGTGGAGCTTTAGAACGTTGTAAAATCCGGCAAGTCTCGTGGCGTATTTCCTCTGTTTCTTCAACTGGAAGCTTTCTGATGACAAGTTCCACTTCTGCTATTATCTCTTCTGTGAACATCACCGAGACGCCAAGTCCAGAGCGGTAGATAAATCAGCAATCGCAGAACATCTACACGAAAGAAGGAAAACACGTCATCAACTTCGAGGAAGCTAAAGTTCTATCAAGGACTAACAACTACTATCCAAAGATAATCAGAGAATCCTAGAAATTATGAAAAATAAAAACAACTTCAATCGAGAAGACGGTTACCGATTAAGCAACACGTGAAACTAACTCTTCACAAAAACAAAAGAAAACAAATGTCGCCACAAAATTAGTCGATATCAAACAGAAGATCAACCAACCATCGAAAACCAACCACCCGTCACTGATCGACATCTACCAGCCGTAACGGAACATAGGTATATAACGAGGAGCAGAAGACAGCAACATCAGTCTTTAGAGTAACTTCTGAAGAAGCTAATAGCATGGTTAGCAAAACGTCAAGCAGAGAACGTAGGAAGGAAGGACAAACACGCCTCAACCCGGAAGATAATAATCTTAGTGACAACAGCCGCGAAAGCTTACATTCATACATACTTATATTCACTTAAAATTTAGTTAATACTAGAACTTAAAAATTAAATTGTGTCATTTATACCCAATTTTACTACATTGTTCCCAAATGCTAGCTTATGTTAAAGGTCACTAATAGATGACTGTACTTGTGCTTATTCCGTAACAAGTGCAAAAATATCCTCGCATGATCCTTCAAAATCTAACTATTCTGTAATTAAAAATTAATCCAGAATGTTAGTGTTCTACAATAGAAGATAGTAGTAACGGGTAGATTTTTGTTTTGGTACCGCTAACTCCAAAATTGGGCAAGTAGGAAGAAGCACTATTAACATTATCTACCTCATTTAGGTTTGAACAGCTGGAAACGTTAAACGTATTACTCACATGATTAATTGAGAAGTTTTTAAATTTAATGGCGTTTTTAATTCAATTAAAAGTTCTAGATGGTATCGATTCTCAAAGTTAAGAAGATTGATGAAGTCAACTCAAAGTTGGTGAAACGTAACTGTTAATAATATCGGCATAGACTATAAACCACAATTAGTATTTACTGTAAATTAATTAGTTTAATAAATAAATTAAAAAAAATTAAATTTTTATACTGACATGCAAAATTATTTTTGTTTCACTTTATACTTTAATTCTAATCTTGGAAATCAAGATAAACTAATAAACAACATTTCACTGATTCCCACATGTTTACTGTAAAAACAAATCAAAGTAACTTTATTCTAAAGAAAAAATAAAGCAAGTAGTTGAACTCGTCTAATTTTTATTGTTGCATCTCGAACACAAATAGTTTAAATAAATATTCGGCTTCCAGCATGACATCAATAACAAGAACAAGTGGAAGAGACTCGGAAACGTATTTTAAATGCAGCACAATATCAACTAACCATTTTCAAATATTTACTTCTCACATTTTCTTCAACTCTTGTTTATATTTCCTTCTTTTACCAACAAACTTACTTTGTAAACGATATCTTGATGTTGTTATATTCAGGAAGGTTAATATCATATTCGAGAAGTGCTCTTGATACAGACGAGAAAGAAAACTGATCCTCTTGAAATGTATTTCGTAATACTTCTGTTATAAAAAAACAAGCATTGAAATTTATTGTTTATCTTTCGATATGTTTCACAAATTCGAACTTTGTTTATCTATAAAATTCGTATAAATTAATGTAAACAAGCAAAAAAAATTTGTTTACAAGTAATTTATTATACAGAAAATGAAGAGATCGCGAACGTAGTACCGCCGCAAGAAGATGAGAGAGCTTTAACAAAATTCGATATAATCAATTTTTAATTAAAATTTTATTCAAACGTTATTTTCATTTTCCAATAATTGAGTTAATTAAGTGTCGGTTGCGCAAATCCACCTGTTATAATTACTGCATATAATAAAGATGCACTTGCAGCCAAATATTTTGTTTTCACAAATGTGCCAGTATGAATATTAAAATTGTTTCGTGTTTAAACGTCATTTGATTAATTTTTATTAATTAAAAACATGTTTGAATTTAGATTTTAGCGTGCCAATTTAATATGAATTTTATTCATCTGGGGTTTTGCACATTCATTCTGTCAGTATGTTTAATTAGATCGGTTACTGATACGTAACTTGGTACACGATGTTCTTATTTTTTTTGTAATTTTATCATATTTATTGCTTTACAATTATAATTAGTACATTTTATACGTTTAGGTAAGGTGGATTAAAATAATTTACAAAAAATAGTATTATTAAGAGTGCTAAAAATACATCAAAGTAAATTAATGTTGTTAGATCAATACGTACAATAATTGTAAAATAAAATTAAATTAGGCTTTAAATTTCTGTTAATATAATTATAGTTTGTGATTTACAATTTATTTGGAAACTTATCTAATGTTGTCTTGCAAAAAATCATCCTTGATGGCACCGAATTAATTACTATACCCATTCATATAACTCAAAAGTTACGTAACTACGCGCCTGCCTGTGGTGTGTGTTCAATTTCTTATATGAGAAAACATTGGCTACTAGATGTCATACATTTTATGTATAGATGGCCACCTTTTATAAGTAAAACAGGCGTATTCAGAAACCAGTATATTTCGTATTTACCACATTGTAGAGACCCAAATTACCTTTAAAATAAAAGTTACTAAATAGTTCGAAGTACAACAAAAAAATTATATTTTCTCTTTGCCTTGGCTAACTTTAGTTCGGGAAGAAATAGTTCAGGGTTCAAACAATATATATTTACAAACTTAAAACACGCAATGTTGACAAAATAAATAATCATTTTTATACAAAACGTCACAAGGTCGTGTAAATGCTTGCTTGTGAGTCAGCATTTGTTAATTAGGTTTGTTGTATTAATTACCTACGTATTTGGTATCCGCATTCCAAATGATGCTTCCTTCATGCGTATGTGGATTAACGATGTTTATTGCGATAGGGTTGAAAACGGCAAATGCTAGGGGTAGATGGGCAAAGATAAGCAAAAAATATTTGTGTTTGCGGGTGTATTTTCTTGCTTGAGTTGCGATTCGCTCTTGTTGGTGCAGTTTTGAAGGTTGTGTTTTGTCGTTGCTGCCTTTTTTGTGGGTGTTGTTGCGGTTTCGAGGTTTAGCGTTGGTGGGTCTAGAGGCGTATTTCTGCAAAGCTTGTGTTGTGTACAACAGCTTGGTGCCCAATCTGGTTGATCCTCGCGTCTTGTATGTGCCGCACCATGTGTCCAAGCTTTGTGACGTGTGTGGACGAGTATGCGGCTCCAGCGCCAATGTACGGCGAAGAATTGGGCCTGTGAGTTCCGTGACGTATGTGCGGGTGCGATTGATTGTTGACGGGTAGGCGAGACGTTTGTTTCTCTAAAGTAGCGGTCGTGGCGTTTGTGGTTGTTGTTGCCGTCTGCGTTTTGTACGATGATTTCTTCCTCGAATGTTGGTTTTTTTCTAATTTTGATCACACCGGGGGTCACTACTGTGGCGTCTATGGTGTACACTAGACACCGGTTTAACCAGAGAAAAATGTTTAATTGCGTGTATTTACATTCTACTTACAGTAAGGGCGATAGAACATTTACATAATTGAATGGATGTTGCGTAGGTCATTGGATACACTCGTAGCGTACGAAATGCAGCGTTTGCGAAAATGCTAGCGTTTGTATTACATGTTGTCCAAATCGCTGATTGATTGGACGCTGCCTTGCAATGTCGTTGGTCAATGACTACCGATTTGGTATACATTGTCGAACTGCACTGGGTTTGTAACTTGTGATTAGACTCGGACTGAACTGAACTGATTCGCTTATTGTACCCGCTTTGTTTTATACGTGATAATTAGGTTGAAACTTTGTACGCATTTGTTTTGCTGAGTTCTCTTTCATGTGAATGTAAACTAACGATATCAATTACGGTGCGGTTGTAACCGCAACCCCATAAAATAAATAATTGGTAATTCTCGGTTACTCTGTATATTGGTTGGTACTGGCGGTAAAACACTAGACAGTTGTCCTCAATGGCAGCCGGCCGACGTATAATAACTTGGAAGTACCTGTAAATCAAACGTTAGTAAATGATTTTTTTAATTGCTCCAGTAAGAAGTTCAATGTATTGGGATGAAACATTTTGTACAGCAATTTTGATTAAGCAAATCGGATGACGAAAAGATGTAAATTATGCCTTCATGTTGATGAAATAGTCCCAATACTTGTTCTCAACCGACCCTGTAAATTACAATGCAATAAGTTTGTTAGTTTTAAAAATACTTACCAAAGGGGGTACCCTGCCGATTAGATGGAATATTGATAAAATTGTTATTTAGGGCAAGCTGACATCATTTGATTATAGTTTTAAGATGTAATTGCTATGATATCCAGGTAAAATCGCTTTCCTGCTTATGATTATCCATGTCGAACTATATATGTCCAAGATTGGAAGAATGTTTCGATGACCTGAAATTTCAAAAATAAATTATGTAAGCATGCACAAAACATGAAAATTAGGGTGTTTTGGGCCAAGGAATCAGTATTTATGCTTAAAAAGATTGAATATGATTGCAATTAAAAATACTGAAATTGATTACAACTTAACCTCAAAATCATAGATTAAGGTAAAGTGCAAATCGAGAAGTTATGTGACATTATTGGGTGTAAGTACCGGATATCATCGTAATCAGGAGAGGAAGAGGCGTCGTTTGAGCCTGATTATGATAAGGACTATTAAAATGAAATTGTGAGTAGTTGCAGAAAAGCCCGATAGAGGCAGGGTTAAATTTAAAAACGCGCAAATTGATAAAGGATCAAAACAGGCTATGAAAATATGATAAATAGGAATACCTTCAATTTGAGCGTCCTTCTTCGAATTAGTCGTAGGCGTAAATACACGTAAAGGCACTGCCGAATTTATAAAAATAAAGGTTAGTGCTTCAATGTAACATTCCGAAGTTTGAAGTGAAGTTGTAGAAGTTTCCTCTGATGTGCCGTTCCAGAGATGAGAGTAAATTGGAGTGCGAGTTAATTAATAATAATGTTAGATCGGTGAGCTAAATAAGTGTAAAGAGAAATCAGAGTACGCGAAGTTACCATAAAACAAACTTACCGAAGGAACGAGTGTAGTTAATATGTAGTGTAACAATAATTTTACGGCCCCATGGGGAAGTCAGGAGATCAGTTAAGACATCATCATAGTCGGCTTCGTAAACTGTAAAAGATCACAACAACAACAACGGAATACAGAACAGGTCTAATACATACCTGAGATAATCTAGCAAGGTCAGATAACAATTGTAATATTAAATCCCTAAATGCGTTTTGTTTGTTAATTAATGTTTAATTCGATATAAGTTTACTGCGCCGTAGTTTGCATCAGTGGTTACGCGTGATAACTGAGTTGTTTGCGTACTACATTACCGTACAGTTAGAAGTGGGGGCGTACCGTTAATTGAAATAAACCGCGAAATTTTAGCTAATGCTAAATTAAATATCGTTATTGTGAATAGAGTCGGTCGAAACAAAATAAATAAGTATAAAATTTATGTTCAGTCTGCTGTTTTATTTAAGCCCGATTTGTAGTAGAAAGGAGGCTGTACACGTCAAATAAATACGAGATAAAAGCGCTAGCCAGGTAAATCGATTTTCCTACAAGTAAAGAAAAATAAAAATTCAGTAGGGTCATTGCGACCTAACGTAAATATCTGTTTAACATCATAATTAATAAAAAGTTAAAAAGAAAAATATAATTAAACAAATTTTTAATCCACCTCATTTATATCCCACACACTTATTTCATTGCAGTATATTATTGATTTGGGTCGGATAGGGCAATTTTAATTGAATACTTCTTTAGTCCACTTTCTTACATAAATTATAATAGATCGGAAAAGGTTGCTTGCTAGTTTATCTCCCCGGGGGTTCTTAACTCGGCTTTTTTGGGTGATAACAATAAACGTGTAGTTTTTGCCCGACAAACGTTAAGTTCGTATTCGGACAGCTTTTTCAACCGGGTAAATAGTCGATTGTTTCTGGAATATAATAATTAATCGTGTGGGAGGGTTCAGTGGTTGAACGGGATGTAAACATAGGTGAGAAGATAAATAGTACGGTGTTGCAGACTGTACCTATACGTTCAGCCAAGTCTTTACATCGAGAAAACAAAGTATTATAGGATAAGCAAAAGCAAAAGCTGCAAAACAAATTTAATTACTTGTCAGCGTTGCCGATTATAAAACAAACAAGGGCAAATGCTGCAAATCAAGTTTACTTGACAGTATTTGCGGTTTAAAAAACAGAATGATCTGTTGTTTAGAATTGTGTTAGAGCAAACAAATTTAATTACTTGCTCCTGACTACCACGTAATAGAGAGGAATAGTAGTATTAGGAAAATAAAGTGCAAGAGCAATGTAATGAGTAATTATTTCTAGGATACTCAAGAAAATTAACAGGATCGGAAACCGGATTGCGGAATACAGAGAAAGGTGTTCTGAGTACAAAACTCATAACGAAGTAAGTAAGTAAATGCTTTTTTGGCCCGGGGATAATAAATTTATACCGTCGTTTTTCAAAACTTTAGAGAGGATGTGAAAATGTGGACATGTCATGCTAGAGAGTAGGGAAGTTTGAACTCACATAAATTTACTTGTGTTCATACTTGTCAACGCCATCTCCTGACGTTTGTTAAAACATATATAAAAACATATTTGGTCTATGGGAAAGTAAAACCCACTACCTTTGCGTTACTATAATTTATTTTGTCCAAACTGTTGTGACGGTAATTTTTTTGCTTTTGCCATTTCTTATGCATTAGGCATCGGATTATTCATGATTATTTGTGAAATACTGATAGTTTTGCCCCTGACGACAGGCAATCAATCTTACTCTTGATCAATCTTGATTATTTCTTAATTTTGAAAGAGAAAAAATTGAATTTGCAAATTTTGGTGTAAACTTTGGTAACTTCTTTTCTGTTAATTGGTGCGCGTTGACGTACACTTTTGGGATTTTAAAGGTAATTGAATTGTTTCTTCTAATTAATTAATGTTATTTTACTTAAAATAAAACTATTTTTTCATGTCTGTTTTCTAAATTAAACGGGTACTTCCAGACGTCTTAGAGATTTAAAATTTGGCATGCCGATGGGTCTTGCCTTCAAACCAACGGTAAAAAATCCGAAAACCGGAAATTTTCATACAGGAGCGGGGCCAAGGTGCCTTTGTCCGCCATAGGTTTAACATTATTCAGAGAATCATGGGATCAACCTACATGCACGCGGAGAGTAGCATTATTAAATTAATGCATTAAAATTTGCTCGTCAATCAACGGGTTTCTTACAAATACATAATATTCACCTGTCAAAGTTGTTTACCTTACTTGATAAATATTAAAATTGTTTCAAATCAGTCTTCATTATAAAAATTAGCATTTTTTATGATAACCTGAACATTTAGCTATAAAGAACTATAGTATTGTTTAATTGGTAATTACATTTTACATTTGTAGTTGATATAAAATACAGGGTGTTCCATTTAAATTAAGCAACTTATTGTGATTCAAAACATGTCATTATTTAATCTTTATTTTTGTACATCATGTATATGATAATAGATTTTCTCAAGTTCTACATAAAATCTGATCAATTGATAGACTTCAGTGCGAATTTAGTATGGAGAAAGAGAATAGTTGCTGAGATATGAATTGGTAAAATTGGAACGACTTTTTCATAAAATACAAAATATCTCAAAACCTTTAGGTTTAAGTAAGGTAAACCTCTATAAAAGTTTTTCTTATTTTGTTCGTAGGAACTGAAAATGTAATAATATACAGGACATTCCATAAGAAAAACACAACTTTGATAAGTTCTGTGTATTTTGGAACACCTGTATATTTCGAAAATAATTTCAAAATATTTCTCCGATAGGTATCTATCCATTCCTCAGATATATTTTTCCAATTTTATTGAATAGTTTGGCTGTAATATTGCGTGTCGTATACCGTGAATAACCCTGTATATATACAAATAAGTGATTAGAAATTAGCACGTCAATGTTCTATATTTAATTTACTTCTTCTGATACAACCGGCATGCTTGTTACTTTTAACTGTAATAACATATACTTGTATTGTGCTTTTGTTCTCTGGAATTTTTATTGTGTATCTTACCATTGTGATATTACTTCTCGTCAAAATAAGTTCTCTACTCTCTCTTCTACGAGTTTGTGTTTTTACATTCCTTAAAGACAATTCACTAGGTAACTTTCCTAGGTGGCTCCTAGTGTTGCTTTAGAAACCTTTATCAACGTTTTATAAATCTATTTTACGACCCACTCACCGGCATAAACTTCAGCAAGATTTAGAAGCTACTATCTAAATATTCTTTTATCTACTTATATTTGTTTATCTACCCAACAAATTTGTAACACTATGATATACAATTTTAGTTTTATTTTGTTTTTGTCTGGCAGTTGTTTTATCTTTTTTACGGCCCTGCTCCTGAGAAATAAAGTTCAAATAAGCAAGTAGAAAGGTGATTATATAAACTTGACTGGCACCTTATCTTTACATCTACTAGTATGCAAACAAATTTAATTATTTGGCTCCTGTAAAGTTTTGAAAGAAAAAAACCTCGATACTTAACTATGCTTTACTCTTTTAACAAAGCATAACTCTTAAGACGTGTTTTAGCGATCAAACACTGGTTTAAGAACGTCGACCGCTCGTTTCTTTTGTACACGCTTTAAAACTGGAATTAAATTAAAATATTTTGCTAAAAATAATGTGTTTTTAAAAATAGTTCAAATAAAAGTTGTTGATAATAAAATTTTCAACAACTTTTCTTCTACAACTTTTATCAAATATTTAAATTTTGGAGATATTGTTTGATCAATTAGTGTCCGTGATTATTATATCTTAGTTCTTACTTATAGGATCAAAAAGCAGAATAATTGTCTCTATACTTTATTTTTTTTAAATTGACTCTATAAAGTACTGTAGTATCAAACATCGATTTGTCAATTAAGCCCGACAAATAAATAAAGCTGAGTAGGCAAAAATATATATAAAAAAAATTGGAAATGACGGTGCAAAATAAATCACGGGTTAAAGTTTTCCGAGAAAATATCTAATAATTTTTCGAGCATTGCTAAACATAAAATTGTAAAACGGCTTATCAATATTAATCGTAATTGCTTGTACAACCACAAACATAGTTATAAAGAACTTAATTAAGTCTTAAGAGGGAGGTTACGTGATACGATCAAAATTTATGCAACTAAAAAAGGAAACTTTTGCACTTTCCAACGATTTCCAATAACATACGATGCATATAATCATAGTATTTAGATTATAAATACTTCAGAGACTATAACGTTTAAACTTAATGGGTTTAATGCATGAATATGTAAATTACGTTTGTGTGATTGACATGAAATAAAAGGAAAAGTAGTAGTGCATTAGTTTACAGCATAGGTCATATAGTCGAAATGACATAAATTCATATAAACCTAATTTAGTCGGTCTTTGAATTTACAAATTACTGGCTTTAGTTATAAATCCCGTATCACGACGAAGTAATTAATTATTATTGAAGGCAGAACATCAATGTCAGTTAGCCGAGTATTTCTATGGGTACCTACAATGTGGTGTGAATAGAGGCGCCTTTCTCTCTATACACACGTTAGTATTAACCGTATTGATTTTCTTGTACGAGTATAATAAACGGTAGGTTGATAAAAACATTTCACTTTATTCAATATAAAAATTCTTTCCATTCGGTAAGTGGATGAATGTTATGAACTAAGAAAAACCACAAATTCTGTGGAATTTTTATTATTGCGAGTAGAAACTTAAATTTTATTTGGTGCAACAAAACGAAACTAGATTTTTACTCTGAGAGCAAACAAAATAAAACTGATCTGTCAGACTTAATTGTCTTTCGTAAATCGCGTTTTTCATCAGTAATGAAATTGTTTGAGTATTCAAGAACTTGTTTTAAAATACAAAGATAATGTAAGTTGAATTGGTAATACAAATTCTCAACAGTTCTGATGCATCAAGTGCCACATTCGAACTACTACAAAAACGCTACTTTTTTATTTATAAGTCGTAAATAGTTTGTTAGGGTAGCATAGGACCTGTTTCTATAGAAAATGTTACTGCGTGACTTCTTTAAAAGAAAACCTCAAGGTTCTGTATGTGGTGACTTTTTACATTAAAAAGAATTAAACATACAACACAAGCATGTTACAGTTCCTTATTGTTGAAAGATATATTTTTTAAAAATTTGTTGTCGTTTCGAAGCATCACTCGATAGCTGCTATCGGCGAGGGATCGTGAGCAATCTTTGGTAATGCAATAATAACTAAAAGATGCTGGGAAACCAAAGGCGCTCTTATAACTGCAATGACCTGCAGGCTAATTAAGTGAGATTCGCTAGATGTAACAAATAATGGAAAGGGGCAGCAGCTCCCGGGATAGCTAAAACGGTTCTGTTGTAGAATAATAATAAATCAAATAGATATTATTCTTGTTAACCAACAGATCACAATCCATTGATGGCTGAAGTGAAACTAAAACTAAAAAAGGTTATACGACCCTTCAATTAACCCAAAATTAACACGCAATTATTAAAACACCAAAATATTCAGGAGCACATTAATGATAATCTTAAAAGAGAAATGAAAATTTAGAAAATTTGACCAATAATGACATAGAATGTAATGACATAGATATGTATGAAAACAGCGATGATATAAACAGGGAAAGAAATACTACAAAACCTGTCGCCCTCTTTATTTAATATCTAGTCAGAAGTTATTTTCAAAAAACATTAGAAAGAGAAATAGGAATTAAAATTAGAAGTGAAAGTGTAACAAACATTAGAAATAAACTGATGACACAGTGATATTTGCTGAAAGTATGTAGGATCTCCAGACCATGATAAACAAAATAAACAAACACAGTATATAAATAGGACTAAATATAAATGTTAAAAAAACCAAAGTTCTAGTAACCATTAAGATTGACGTAGGTCCAGTGAACTTACAACTTAAAATAAAAAACATTGAACAGGTCAAACAATTCAAATATTTAGAAAACTGGATTAATTAAACCTTAGACCCAGATGAAAAAATAAGATATCAAATCCAGCAAGCTGTAAATTCATTTATAAAGTTCAGGTCAATATTAAGCAATAATCATCGCAAACTATCTATCAGAGCCAAATTTCTCAAATGCTTGTCTAGTCTGTAATGTTGAACGGATGCGATACCTGGACTGCCACCTGGGAATTCTCAAAATTTCTTGAACGCAAAGAAAAACCAATAAACAAGTTCTAAATATGATGAACAAGGAAGAAAAACTTTTAGATATAATAAAACCAAGAAAATTAAATTACCTTGGACATATAATGAGAGGACCAAGATATGAATTAATGCGTTTAATGCTAAATAAAAAAGTTGAAGAAAAAAGTGGATAGGTAGAAAAAAAATGTCATGATCAAGAAACCTGCGGCAAAAGACTAGACTAACAGCCGTACAACTATTCCATGCTACACAAGACTGCAATCAATACAAAGAAATTGACGATATGGTGGTAGTCAACGTCTGAAACACGCGAAGAAGAAGATTAGGACCGATTCTAACACATATGCAATTATAATCATGGATGTTTGAAAACTAAACACATAACAAATATACAACTTAAAAACGAAGGTACCTATCTTTCAAATCAGGTTATTTGTGGCTGTTTGGGTGCATCATATACTTTAGACAAATTCTCAATGGATACGGATCGAATGAAAAAAAAAGATGATACGGCAACGACGGACATGTAACAAGGTTAAAGGCTGCCTTCTTGAATAATAGACAATAGTTCTTTTGCACTTGGGTAGCGACAACTTTTGCTTCATCGAATAATACGTAGGAAAGATACTGTCAGCGGTGCGTGTAAGTATGGAAATCCAATTTATAGGTTAGTTATGATTTCAGTTATTCAGAAACTTGTCCCACATGTATGATATGCATTGATAAAAAATTGTTTTACTTACGGCGTTCAACAGCGTGCACAATCCAAATAAACGTATATAAGTATAAAAAATCGTCAACTTACAAGTCATTAAATAATCCAAGGATTTTATTTAGTAATAGAAGTAGGCTACCGCCCTAAAAAAAAAAAAAATTTGTCGAAGCTAAGTAAGTGAAATAAACTGAAAGTGCTAAGGCAATAATGATCAGACTTCACAACCTTGGTAGTATAATATACTAAACGACATTTATTAAGCCAAGATTTATAAAAGATAGAAAAAACCGCCTAATAAATCTATATCTATTTTATTTTACTTAAGGAATATAAAGGATAAGATGAAGAGGAATAGCGGTAGAAAGGAGAAATGTTCAGATACGAATTTATACAGACTGAAATATACAATCCATACCAATATAGGTGATTCTCTGTCTGTGTGTGTGTGTCTGTTTGTTTGTCATTGATAACCGCCGAAACGGAGCATTTCTGAAGACTGAAAATTGACTTACATGAACAAAATTTTACGGGGAGTAACATAGACTAGGTCCCATCCATCCCTGATTTTTCTAAGGAAAACATCAAATGCCTACATGGGTCTGCGTAACCCGGGCAACTCGAATGAGATTATTTTTTGTAAGTATAAAATTGCAAGTGTTTTTATGCAGTAACAGCAAAAATAAGAATAAAACTTAAAAAAATTAAAATTTAATTGTATTTACAATAAAGTATCCAGCGTTAGTAATCAACACGCTAGCTGCCGAAAAGAGGGTGGATCAAGATCGACAAAGATAATTTAGCAAACATCTGAATAAACACAGGTGATACCTGTGATTTCGCCAAGTTATTAGTTAAGTTAAAAATAGTGCATTTAAATTTACGTGGATGCAGCTTTACAAACTGCAAGAAAGAAGCCAAAGAAAACGCTAACCAGTTTACTTGACACGAAAACTCTAAGTTCCCACAATTTTTATTCAAATACTAAAGCGTACGTAATTAAAGGTAGTCCGTTATTAAAGAAACGTACCAAAACCCAAATTATCACAAATGCTAAACGTTTTTTTTATAATTCCAGTGTGGTTTGCACCGCGCATGCATTATTGTCAAAAACATTAAAACTAGTTTTTTAAAGAAATAGTTAGAGGTAAGCATAGTGCAAGACAAATCGTTGATGTCAATGGGTGGTTTATCAGCCATAGTTCCAAAGTCCAGGTCAAATGAAGAAGTTAACGTGCCAGTTATACTGCCTCTATCCCAATTTCAATTATTTTGGGCGGAGTTTAGTACTGTTTTTTCCATGAAGACGATTCCCAGTTTAACAAAAGGTTATTCGTCGACACCGGTACACAAAAATCTAGGGAACAATTGCAATCCCTTAAGCTAACACTGCTTTATCAAGGCGGGACATTTTGTTTTTTTAATACTTTGTGACGTATTCTTTTTCTCTGGAAAAAAAATAATTTTTAAATAAAATTTACTTGTGTATATGAATTAAGAAGTACATGTTTATACAGGGTCCGGCACATGGGGTGATTAAAGAATATGGAAAACTAATTCGATTGATTTCAAAAATAGTGCTGCGCTTGTTATCGACATCACTGAACTCAAACAAAATATTTTCGTTCATACGCACTTCCAGTTGTACCAGGGTAGTGATAACTTCTCTTATTTTCAAATAGAAATTCTATTTCTTATTTTATTTTTGATTCTACGTAAAATTTTAAGGTGTAGTTTAATTTACTATACCATACCCAAAAAATGACTGGTTTTTTTAGTTACACCGATTAAAAAAATAAAATCTTGTAAATTGTTATCGTTCATATCTCAAGATGATATCAATATTTTAGTTCTTAATTTGTTGTGACAATTGTCGATATGCTAGTAACTCACATATAAATGGAAATGAATGCATGTACAGGGTAAGATGAAAATTCTCGACAATAGGAACATGTGTCCTTTTGATACATAAACATGTCCTATGTTCAAATTCTGAAACACCCTGTGTTTTTTAATCATCAATTTAAGCATAGGACATGTATGAATCGAAAAAGGACAACAAAAGACTTCAATTGATGATTAAAAACATAGGATGTCCTATTTGAATTAAGCAAGTTTTTGAGGTCAAAAATTGTTCATATTGGCACGAGAATTTATACTGTAACATATCGAAAATTGCCACAACAAATTAGGAACTAAAATATTGATATCAACTTGAGATATGAACGATAACAATTCAGCATGATTTTAATTTTTTTTTAAAAGTCGATATAGCTTAAAAACTAGTCATTTTTTGGGAATGATATAGTAATTAAACTACACCCTAAATTTTACGTAGAATTTGAAAATAAAATAAAAAATAGCATGTTCCATTTGAAATAAGAAAGTTGAGAGCTACTTCCAGTAAAACCGGAAGTACTGTATAAACGAAAATATTTTGTCTGAGTTCAGTGATGTCGAAAACAGGCGCAGCACTATTTTTAGAAAATGAATCAAATTAGTTCTCCATATACTTTTAATGCACGCTCGGTGTGCCGGACCCTGTATGTCTTCCGACATCATGTCAGGGGCGAATGTTAGAATCTGTCTAATGAGTCGCCAACACAACTGTTTTTCTCTTTTTTGGTTGGTGTCCTCACTAACGTGATATATGAACTTTTTTTGTTTAAGAAGTTGGTGGATAAATGTGCCCATTTGGGATATCTGAATAAAATTAATAAACAATCGTAAATTAATTATTTAATTAATTGTTATATCGTAAGTTTTGTTTTCTTTATTTCAATCCCTGTGGCTTCTTTTCTCTAACCGCCATTATCTTACATTTCTCCGACTGGGGTATGATTGATGTGTAAATCAACACACTAAGCCGAAAAATTTAGTTGTTTACCAATAAGGCAACCCATTTGTATGAAGACCGTTCGGTAAGTATTCGTCGCTACGTGTTCTGTTACACTTGTTGTTAGGGGTCCCCACGAAGACAACTCGGATCTCTTGCGTACATGTTTGTTCTGGTTGTTTGTATCTAATCATCAAAGGTTTTCAAAATACTCAAACCTGTCGGAGTCGCTGCTGTATAATCGCAGACTACACAAAAGAAAGAATAAAAACACAGATAAATTAGAGGTTTTTGCATGTGTTCTTTCATTAATTTATATTGTACTTGCGACTCTGTACTCTGTAATTCGACGTAGATTTAGCTACCTAACTAATTGCGCTTTATTATTAAAATGTTTTAATTTAATTCTAATTGTGGGTGCTTTGTTTATCACGTTAAATTTGACGTCAAACACCCGGTGCTAAACAGATTTGTTTTGCTAACTAACTTTAATATCGGTGTCGGTGACACGTATTTGTAAGTCACAGTTAAGTAAATTTCCATTATCTGTGGATAATTACAAATTTATTTCATTTGTGCCTGTATATGATTGTTGTTGTGATTGAGGTCTAGAGATTCAATAATTACATTTCTACTATCCTTAGGTTTCATTTTTTGTGTGTATGAGTTCTTAGTGCTCTGGATGACCAAGTACAGGTTTTGCTGGGTAGCGCCCTTATATTTATCTCTGTAGTGAAAAAGCCTTTCTTTTCATTATTCGTAAGTACGCCCACGATCACTCTACGACTACTAGAGCTGCTGGCCATTGCTCTTAAAGTGTAAGTTTTTTTACCAATAAACCGTAACAACTTACGAAATAATGAAAACGCTTTTCGTGAATTATTGAAACGCTACAAAGAAGGGACCAAGAGTCGAGAAGCTATTTAATTATTAATTTAAATAAACAATCATTCCTTTTGACAAAGAAATTACTTATTTGACAATCAAACACTACGTACGAATACTCAAATTAATCCTACAAGAAGAAACACAAAGAAATGGCGCTAACGCTCTTTACATTTACAATGTGGAGTATGTAGTTGGCCTTAAAGCATCTAACAGAAAATTTCTCTATTTAGCGGGATAGTGCTAACATATTACTAGCGACATACGTTTTGCATTATTATTTGACAATGTGTTTAAAATTTGTTAGATTATTTCAGGAAAAAATGTTATGTAAACAAAAATATTCTACTTAAAAATGTTTAAATAAAATTACTGTCTTTTATTAAATCTAATAATTCAATTAAACAACAATAGTTTACCTGTAAGAAAGAAAAATCTTTAAAGGATTTAAAATTAGCCTGGTGACACTGAAACATTGTGCAAACAAGAACATTAATCTTAGAACCCGAATCCTTACCTTAACAAAATAAACGCTGTCGTTGCATGAATCCTATAGGCCGAGAAAAAACAGATAGGTAACTTTGCAACAAAACTTTAAGTAATTAAATATAAATAATGATATCAACCGTTACATTACGTCGATTTTTTTTCTAAATCAACTTCTTGATAATTTAATACAAAAGTTCGTAACCAATTTTCCCGTTGCTTTAAATTATGCATTTCTGCAGTTAGTTTTGTTATTATTTCATTTGTGCAAACTACGTACTTTCAGAAATTGCTGTTTATTTCTCACTTGCTTTAATATTTAATAATTCGTCTGCTTTGTTCTACTGCTTGTGCAAGTAAACTTTTCATTTGTAAAAACTTCGTCATTGTAGATGTTTGCATTAACGCCGTAGAAAATTTATTATTTATTTCAAAAATTTATAAGGTTATTCTTTGGAGATTTATAAAAAATTTAATGTTGAAAGATAAAGTACTTTTGAGTTTATATATATATTTGAGTGTTGTAAGTTGTAAATAAATACAGTTTTGATACTTATTTATAATAAATATGTGCTATAATTTTCTCTATCTAACAGTAAAACGTCAAAGCAATTTTAAATGCATTAAACGCTTTTATAAATAATAGGTTATGCATTAAGAGCATAATAAAGCAACTAGCTTCATCACATTAATGCACGAGGCGATAGCCAAGGGTAAAAGACGATGAAAACAGCATACTGCAAATTGTGCTCGAAATGCGTACAAAATGTTATGCGTCGTCTTTAAAATTCTAAATAAATATGAAAGTTTTACAAAGTTGCCAAAAACTAGTAATTGTTAGTGGAATTATAAAAAACAAGTGTAAAATATTTTACGTTTGCGCGCAGAAGATTGTGTTAAAGTGTATTTTATCCGAAAATGAAAGAAAATTATCTTTTTGCAAAAGTTGCAACTGCGATCTTACTACCAGCAAAGTTAAGAGAGACATATGAGAGATAGTACTATGTGTTTATGGTATGGTGTAAAAGTAAGAAAACACAATACACTGAAGATGCTTATTTGCTTACTAATGGGGTTAAGTTGTCTATTATAACCAGTGGCGGCTCGTGGTGAATCATACTGGGAGGTCAAAATTAATTTAAAAAATAGGCATACTTAAAAAAATATAAATAACTCAAATGCACCGCAAAAATTTTATACAATCTACAATTTTGTTCAAAATATAGCGATTTTTCGAAACATTCTCATTAAAATCTCTAAGGGATTTTCTGTAAGCATTGTCTAGCTGTGTACGAATATCAACATTTCCTACGGTTGCAAAATTTACCGAGCATTTCATGTGTTCTGCAGACGAAGCATGTTTTTTTTTTCTCTTTTTAAATGTTTTAAATTGCTTACACCGGATTTGCACCATAGCGAGTCTGACGAGTCTTTAGAAAATAATAAACAAACAAAACAGTAAAATACGTTTGATACTTCACAACCACATATCCAGTTAGCTAAATCGTATCGATGAACATCTTTATTTTTGTCTTTGCTAATCTGTCGTAAACTTAGTTCTGGCAAAGGACGACCATTTGCCTTGAACTCAACTAATTTTGTAAGTTTGTTAGCACTTTTTAGTTGTTTAATTTTCTGCACTACCGACATTTTCTATTATAGCGCATGCACACGCGAATCAAAAATGGTATTTTTACAAAAACAACACAACAACAGTAAAACATATCAATATAAATTCTTAAATTGATTTAAAACACGCTAAAACCGAATCAAAAATTGAGCGTAGTTGTACACGCTATACGAAGTCAACGTAAACTGCGGATCCGGCTCATGACCCAAAGTTGATTATTGTTTTGGACGTTTGCGTTTATTCGGGCGCTGCACGTTTTTCGAGTTTTTCCGGGTAGATCTAATTCAATGAGGACAATTCGCACCGCCAGCCCAAGGTTGAAGAGGATGAATTACGAACGACGGCCTATAAATTTTAAGTTATTGTACTTGCGACTTAATTACCTATTTTAATAAAACACGTAATAATGAATATTTTTTATATATTGTCAAAATTTTTGGGAGGTCGTTGACCAAATGACCATATGGACAAGCCGCCACTGATTATAACTTAAATAAAAGTGAGTTTTATCGTTTTACAGCAACGATGAAACTTACTTTATTTAAGTTGTTGCTTTATTGTATTGTCATCGATGTGGAACCTTTCTTTGTAGGTAAGATAATAAATCCGTACATATCCCGTACCACAAATTTTAAATAATTTGCTTTAAATTTCTAAATAAGCCACTTAACGCAGATATGAATTTGGATACTTTTCACGCGCCTTCTGCTGAAGGTTACTTTAATAAATATTCATGTCAAGAATTTTAGTTACGGATAGTTATAACCATTACTACTGAGAAGCTGCGTTGTAGGTTATCGGTTATAATTATTGTTTGTCTGCTTAGTCTTTGTGCAAAATAAACAAGCTGATATCTCCAAGGTTGTTACAATTTAAAATTTAATTTAAGTATTTGTAGTCTTCTCCAATCTTAACTTGTTGTTTTGTGAGTTACTTATTTGTCAGTATCTTCCCGCCAGTCCAAAATTTTGTATTTTTAAAAATCGGAAATACTTCTTATCAAAATTTATCAAAATGATAAGCCCAACTTTTCATTTTCCTTTTCCGTTCTAACGGCATTAATGGTTTAACCATAGTCTGGATGTGTACAGTTGACTTTGTGCTTCAGCATTTATTTGGTTCTAAACGAGGTCATCTACAAAAATATTACGTTCTATTGATTTATTTGTACCTTTAATACAGATGGTAATTACTGTAAATTATCAGGATTTGAGTACACATTTACATGCAAGCCGCCCACCACCTTAGGTAAGCCCATTTTAGTTTCCGAGCGTCCACATGTTATTTTTTTTTCTTATTGTCCGTGGGCTTTACTTTCCTCCAACTATCTGTTGTCGATTGCAGCTACAAGATCAACCCATTTACTGTCGATATTAGTTCTACCTCCGAATACGTCACCTTGTTGCCTTGGGGCAGATTTTGTTGTCTTTCGCCGAGCTGGAACCACACCCACGACCCATAACATCAAAGACAGCTCCTGTTCTCGAGCCTTCAAGAGTAACAGTACCTAGACACAAGTTATGGTTTCTATTACTTACAACCAATCCACCAAGTGATATCGGCAAGGAGTTGACGGCAACTGCAATCATATCTTCACTGGCAATACTACCATACTTTCAACAGGTACCATTCAAACCTTTATTTTAAAATATTACTGCACATTATTCGGTTGAGATTATTATTTACCTTACATGCTCAATTTGATTCCTTTCTTATATAAACGTATTTTCGCTTTGTGCGTGTATTTCGTCGTAACTGTATATAAAACAATATTAATGTTAGTTAGAATTTGGTAGCGACTTACCATTATTGCGTTAACCTTTAATTTAAATCGATATCGATTGTCCGGATTAAGCATTTTTTTTTAGGTTAAGAACTATTTGGTTTAGGGAAATTTTATGCGTGAATACGGTTTATACCACATTGTTTCTTTTTGGTTTTATTGGTTATGGTAATAAATTAAACATATTAGGTCAATAATTTTTTTATTTACCTTTTTAATTACAATCTTTTAATTTAAAAGAATTTTGTAATAAAATTGGCGCCCAACGTGGAGCCGCGAATATTAATCAATCGTCATTACAGATAATAGTATAATCATTAGTATAATTGTTGATTGAAATATTGTATAATTTTAAAAATGTTTATTAGTGGAGCAAATATAAATTACTTGAGTAAGTCTGAATTAACGATTGAATTAAAGATTCGAGGAGCTGATGTCTCCGAAGAAGTAGCTAAGTTAAGATTTAGTTTAAGAAATTTGTTACATGTTAAGAAAGGAAACGAATTCGTACCAAAATCATTCGGTAGTAGTGCCGATATTATCAAATATTGCCAAAAAGTTTTGTTAGAATGTGACACATTGTTGTAAGAATTCTCTGGAACGGTAGGCCAGTTTCATAAATTAAGAGCAAAAACCCGACATGTTTTTGGTTTAATATCTTCTTTTAAACCAGGTTTCTCCAAAACTGAATTAGTTGCTTTTCATGAAAAGCAGTATAGTACGGTTGTACAATTACTAGGAAAAATTCAAAGTGTAGCTTCTGAGAAAAGTTCTGAAACCTACTACTACAGCGTATGGCGATGAAAGCTTGTTGGACAATTCCATGATTGGTGATACTCTTTTGGAAGATCCCATTGTCATTCCATCTTCATCTAATGTCACTGAACATAAGGCGATGCCATATCTTTCAAAATGTATTCCTGTAAGCAAATGGAATATTAAATTTTTAGGGGAAAAATATAAAGTGCGAATGCTTTCATTGATAAGGTTAACGATTTAGCTGTCGCGCGGAATGTTTCAGATTTGCAATTATTTACAAGTGCTATTGAACTATTTGAAAGGAAAGCTGCATTATGGTTTTGTAGTGTGCGTAGAAAAGTATCTTCTTGGTCAGAAATTTGTGAAAATTTGAGATCTGATTTTCAATCTTTTGATTATAGGCGTAAATTATTAAGAGAGATTGAGAATAGAACGCAAGGTAATGATGAATCAATTAATCTTTATATAGCTGTAATGGAAGATCTTTTTGTTTATTTAAACCCACCCATGACAGAAACAGAGAAAATTGAAATTTTGAGAAGAAATATTGTGGCATATTTTCAATCCGCTCTTTGTCTAACTGAAGTGTCTTCTATAGATCAATTGTTAGAACTTTGTCGTCGTCTAGAAAAAACTAAAGATGCTATCGAATCATATATACCACCTGACCGGCATACTAACAACGAAATGTCATTGAAACCTCATCTGTCGTATCAAAGCAGTTCTGTAGGTCCTCGAGGTCCAAGAATAACTCGTACTTCAAATCAGCATGCTTCTTGTCACAAAATATCTGCCACAATGCCATCTTCTAATGCTAATTGTAGCAATTGTAAGTCATCTAATCAAGTAGCTGCCACTAGTTTACCAGTTTCTGCAATCACTTGTTGGAACTGTAATAAAGTTGGACATACCAACCGTCAATGTCCTGCACCTAAAAAACTACACTGTTATTGATGTGGTGGATTACCAGGCTAAGAATTGTTTAAAAATTAGGTTTATTATTACTCCCTTTGTCTCAAAACGTCACTGTGGCTAATGGCAATCAATGTAAAGCAATTGGTACAATTGATGCACCTATTGGATTAATGGGAAAAATTAAAATAATTAATTTACTTGTAGTGCCAGAGCTGCATCATAATTTAATTTTAGGTATCGACTTCTGGTTGGCAATGAACATTATTCCTGATTTAAACAAAGATGTGTGGCATTTTTCTTCACCCAATAACAACCTAGATCTCTTAGAAATTAACAATAATGCAACCCTCACTTCTTTTCACAAAAGACCATTCTTGACGAATTTGTGGATTCGAAATTTAAAATGTTATCAACACGTTCTGTAGGATTATGTAAAGGTGCCTTCTATTCAATCGAAATAGAACCCAATATCAAGCCCATTAACAACGATATTATCCTGTTTCACCTTTCAAACAAAAAATTTTAGATCAACATCTCAATGAAATGTTGAACGATCAAATTATTGAACCATCTTCCAGCCCTTGGTCAAGCCCTGTTTGTCTAGTGCCAAAGAAAGACAATACATATCGTTTTTGTGTAGATTTTTGCCAACTCAACCAAGTCACTAAAAAAGATGCTTATCCATTACCATATATTTCTGCAATACTAGATTTATTACGTGATGCCAAATTTCTCAGTAGTATCGACATTAAGTCCGCTTATTGGAATATTCCTCTGTCTGAAGAATCGAAAGAATACACTGCTTTTACAATACCTGGTCGTGGTTTATACCAATTTACCCGAATGCCTTTTGGTCTAACTAATGCACCTGCTACATGGCAGCGTGTAATCGATCAAATATTAGGGGCAGATTTACAACCCTCAGTCCTAGTTTATCTCGATGATATTATTATTGTCTCTCAAACTTTTGAACAGCATTTAAACACACTAGATATTGTTTTTGATAGATTAATTTCTGCAGGATTCTCACTCAACCCAAAAAAATGTCAATTTTGTTTACCTCAATTAAAATATCTTGGTTATATTGTAGACAGGGACGGACTCAGGCCTGATCCTGACAAAGTTGAGGCAATTCTAAAAATACCTCCACCGAAAAATATTACAGAGATTAGACGTTTTATAGGCACTGCATCTTGGTACCGTCGATTCATACCAAATTTTGCTTCTGTACTCGCTTCTTTAACTTACCTCACTAAAAAAAATGTGAAATGGCGTTGGTCTACTGAATGCGACTTATCTTTTAGATCTATTAAAAAACGCTTAATTACCGCTCCTTTATTGACATGTCCTGATCTCACCCGAACGTTTATACTCCTAACTAATGCATCTTCTTACGGGATAGGTGCTGTGCTCACACAAGAATTTGATGATGGTGAATGTGTCATCCAGTATCTATCACGCTCTCTAACCCGCCAAGAAAGAAAGTATTCAACGACCGAATTAGAATGCCTTGCTTTGATCTATTCAGTCGAGAAGCTACGTCATTATTTAGAAGGAACATATTTCAAAGTAATAACTGACCATTATTCTCTATTATGGCTTCATCGGTTAAAAGATCCACAAGGTCGTTTAGCCCGGTGGGCATTGCGATTACAACCATATGATTATCAGCTAATTTATCGTAAAGGGAAGGATCATGTTGTCCCTGATATGCTTAGTAGATCCGTACCTTATCTTGACTCTTATTCTGTAAATTCAATTAATGTTCAATCTACCATATCCGATCGCTGGTACTCACAGATGTTGAAGAACGTTCCGTATAAATTTCCTCTTTGGAGGGTTGAAAACAACTCACTGTATAAATACTTGTCTTCTCCAAATCATGACCTTGCTTCAACAGCTGAAGCTTGGAAAACCGTGGTTACCAAAGAACAACGTTATGCCTTATTAAAAACTTATCATGATGATCCTGTTGCAGGTCATTGTGGTGTATACAAAACATTCTGGAAAATTAGAAATTTGTATTATTGGCCAAAAAGGGTGCCGATATAAATAAATATGTAAAAATTGTTCCGTTTGTGCCAGTACAAACCTGAACAAAAACCCCCAGCAGGTCTAATGGGAGATAGACCCACCATCACCCATCCGTGGCAGATGATAAGTTTAGATTTTATTGGGGCATCCCCAGATCATCATTAGGTTATGTTTATGTGTTAGTAATAACAGATTATTTCAGTAAATTTGTGCTAACTTTTCCTCTACGTTCTGCGACTGCAAAAATGTTGGTTAAATGTGTCGAGGAAGGCGTTTTTCTAATTTATGGTACCCCACAATCAATTATTTGTGACAATGGTCCTCAAATGCGATCTAACGAATTTCAAAAATTATGTGATCAATACAAGACGCAAATTTGTTATACAGCTTTATATAATCCCCGAGCAGATCCCACTGAACGAATAAACCCCAAAACCTTTTTTCTATATAAAAACTAATAAATAAGGGTGATAATTTAGCCGCTGTTACGTGTGCAATTAGAACATCGCGTCATGAAATCACTGGTTACACCCCATTTATATTAATTTCGACGTAACATTTATTTGGTACTATTTGTATATAAATTACCTGTAGACAAATTCGACTTATCCGATTATATTTGCAAACGTATCCAGGGTTCAAGTCATTGTACGCAAAGGTCACTGAACGCATTCTAGCTTCCCGAAAAATCAGTCATACATATAATCTTGAAAACGGCCTAGTTCTATATGAAGTTGGTCAGAAAGTTTGGCGTAAGAATCAAGTCACTTATCTGATGCTACTAAAGATTATAATGCCAAACTGGGTACGAAATTTCGCCCCCTTTTATTGTAAATCGTAAAATTGGTAACCTTACTTATCGATTAATGGATGAAAATGGCAAAAAGCTGGTAATTGGCATCCACAACATCTGAAACCATATAATTTCGACCCTGGTTAGTTGCTTTTTCTGTTAGGACTGTCTAATTGGATATGATTTATGATTATCTCTTAACTTATAATGATTATGATGACACGAGTTGTATTATAGCAATAATTATTATTATTATTTTTTTTAAACTTAAGGGGGAATTGTTACAATTTAAAATTTAATTTAAGTATTTGTAGTCTTCTCCAATCTTAACTTGTGTGTTTTGTGAGTTGCCTATTTGTTGGTATCTTCCCGCCAGTCCAAAATTTTGTATTTTTAAAAATCGGAAATACTTCTTATCAAAATTTATCAAAATGATAAGCCCAACTTTTCGTTTTCCTTTTCCGTTCTAACGGCATTAATGGTTTAACCATAGTCTGGATGTGTACAGTTGACTTTGTGCTTCAGCATTTATTTGGTTCTAAACGAGGTCATCTACAAAAATATTACGTTCTATTGATTTATTTGTACCTTAATACAGATCGTAATTACTGTAAATTATCAGGATTTGAGTACACATTTACATGCAAGCCGCCCACCACCTTAGGTAAGGCCATTTTAGTTTCCGAGCGTCCACATGTTATTTTTTTCTTATTGTCCCTAGGCTTCTTACTTTCCTCCAACTATTTGTTGTCGATTGCAGCTACAAGATCAAGCCATTTACTGTCGATATTAGTTCTACCTCCGAATACGTCACCTTGTTGTCTTGGGGCAGATTTTGTTGTCTTTCGCCGAGCTGGAACCACACCCACGACCCATAACATCAAAGACAGCTCCTGTTCTCGAGCCTTCAAGAGTAACAGTACCTAGACACAATTTATGGTTTCTATTACTTACAACCAATCCACCAAGTGATATCGGCAAGGAGTTGACGGCAACTGTAATCATATCTTCACTGGCAATACTACCATACTTTCAACAGGTACCATGCAAACCTTTATTTTAAAATATTACTGCACATTATTCGGTTGAGATTATCATTTACCTTACATGCTCAATTTGATTCCTTTCTTATATAAACGTATTTTCGCTTTGTGCGTGTATTTCGTCGTAACTGTATATAAAAACGATATTAATGTTAGTTAGAATTTGGTAGCGTTAACCTTTAATTTAAATCGATATCGATCGTCCGGATTAAGCATTTTTTTTAGGTTAAGAAGTATTTGGTTTAGGGAAATTTTATGCGTGAATACGGTTTATACCACATTGTTTCTTTTTGGTTTTATTAGTTATGGTAATAAATTAAACATATTAGGTCAATAATTTTTTTCACTACTAGCTATCAAACACAGTCATATTAACCTTAATGCAGGTTGTGAAGTTGAACTTTTAAAGCTACGAGTCAATAAACAAATTTTTATTAACCTAGGTCAATAATAAAACAAATTTGGTAGTCCAAAGCCGACTCTGCGTTCTCAGTTAGTTGATAAACATAACCTCACAACTTCAAGCTACACAAAATTCAAACAATTAAACAATTTTTAATTTATGAATACAAATAACGTTAGAAAAGTTCAAACACATTAGGTAAGTTAGAAACAATGGCATTACTATCTATTTATAATAATAGTTTATCGAACAATTATTATAGGTCACATTAATTCCCGAATAACTAGTGATCGAAGAAGTATTAGCTACATTTTGCATTGAAGGTGCAGTGTTGCACTTTCAACGACACTTTCAACTGCTGTTGATGTTGATGCAGAATTAGACGTAGTGGTACTAATGTACGAAGAAGACTGAATAGGATTTGAAACGAAGGTTCCTTGTAGCATTGACGCAATCCGTTTCTTGTCAGTAAGAGATTGTTCAACATACCCTCTGCTACCGTAGAGCTTTTCCAGCCTCCTAGGCGTTTCAACGATAAGATATCGCCACCGCTTTCTACTAACATGGTCGCAGAGGTACGTCTTAAGGAATGACCAGAATAACAATCTGCATCTTCTAATTTTAGATATTTGGCAACTACTTTTGGCACATTACTGATAGTATTATGACCTATATTTTGCTTGGTTGGTTTACCACCATGAAATCTTATAAAAATCTTTGCATATCTGAAGTTGGTCGAGTGCCTGCATATTTTAACACTACTTTAAGCCACAGTGGATCAGTTATGACAAAGTTCCGGCTAGTGTCATTTTTACTATTTGGAATGGTTACTACGACAAGATCATTTCCTCGTACATCAACATCTCTGAACATCATTTTCACAAGTTCATCTGTTCTACAAGCCCCTGCTATTCCAACGACCAGAATTGCCTATAGAAAACTAGATTATTCTGTAAATTCTTAACAAAAATTTACTACATTTACCTTTGTAGAAAGAAAAAAGTCATCAGGTGCTTCAGTCAAGAATTTTATAATTTGTTCTCTGGAAAAACAGGTGCCTTTTTTGCTTTGTATGATCTGTTTGCCTTTTTAAAAAGATATAAGTTTTGGATACTTTCCGCAATCAATATTCTCTCTCGAATTGCAAGGGTAGATTTTAACATTGAAAATGTTGACCATAAAGTAGATGCCTTTTACATTTGCGTGCTCCTGAAAATATACCAACAGCACGTTTTCTGTTACTGTAGTAACATTTTTTGTGTGACACCAATCCTTGAAATCCTTGTATACTTTTAAATATAAATGTTTTGATTTTTCTGGAAGCAATTTATTGTATACTTGTTTTGCAGCTTCATGCAATTCTGGAGGAGTACACCCTTCACTTTCATCACTAGACATGATAAAAATATTCGTAAATGAAAATAGTAATTGCAAATTTGAAATTACACTTTTCAAAATGTCTGATATAAACAAATGAATAGTGATTTCTATTCAAATCAAGACTAACATATTTTTCATAGTTTTACAAAAATTCAAAAATTAAAATACTTCCAATTAAGTTTAGTAGCTAGTAGTGAAAAAATAGTATATAAACTACGGTAGTGAAGGTCATTATTGCCCTCTCATTGATTATATATAAATAAACTTCAGCGAGTCGGGCAATAATGACTTACTTCACTACCTAAGTTTATAATATACTATTAGTTACCTTTTTAATTACAATCTTTTAATTTAATAGAATTTTGTAATAAAGGTCTACTTTACTCCGTTTGAACAGCTGCATTTAAATTTTACAATTTTTTTTCTCAAAGCGAGTAGATACGTATCACTCTGTACATCAATCTTAAGGTAAAAATTTTTCAATGTTTAACACCAGGTGATTATAGATAATTGGTACAGTCTGCAACTTTTTATTGCGTTAGGTAAAATTTAATAAACGGAGGACTTCTGTCAAAGAACATGGACCTTAAAAGCTCATATAAACATTGTAACAATTTAGAGTTTAGAGTTTGGAACATTTGTTTTATAAAAACTGCTTTTAAGGTCGCAGCTCTGTATTTATTATTTTGACAAAAAGTACAATTTAATTTTGTATTTAAAATTCATTCGGTAATTTTAAAAATTAACAATTTACTTAAACATACAATGACAGTTGCTTAAAGTAAATTTACTTTTACATTGTGTTAATAACTGGTAGAAGTGAACTAAAGTAAATTATATACCTATTCCATTAAATATGTAACAAGCTATGTTTCTCCAAAAATTAAAAAAAAATGGTAAAACACGTTAAAAAATAGTTATGACCATGAACTAATGCAAACACGTATTTTCTTTTTGAATTTTGAATATGTTTTATGCAGTATGTAATATAAACTCAACAGTTTTTGATAAAGTGGGGCGCCAAAGTTGAAATAAATAATTTGGTTTTTTTGAAAATATTACTGTACTGAAAATTAAATATCGCCTAGACAATTTAAGAGTTTCCTACTTAAACATTATTTTTTGTAATTATTCATTTTAGAGAAAAAAATTTGCTACCTTTTAGATAAGAAACTATGTATATATTGAAATGATTAATGAGTTTAAAAACGGCCTACGTTGGGCGCCATGTAATTACAATGATAATTTATTTAGCTCCTGCGTTTGGGCTTGTCATAAATTCCAATATAAAATAAAATTACTTGTATTTAAAATGTGAATTTAACAATTTCATCTCAGGGTAACAATAAATGAAAATTGATTTTTGAAATCTCAACTTTGACTCATTCTTATAATAATAAAATTCAAGTTAAATAGAAAATAAACTTTATGTCTACAAAACTCTTTAAACAAGCGAAATAAAAATTTTAGGCACACCAATGCTAAATTCCCCTCTTTACCTGCAATTAAATGGAACAGTTGAGTTGATTTGCAAATACGTCGGACGCTAATGAATGTCAATGAAAAGTCAAAAAATTAAACACTATACTGCAGCGTCTATTTAACAAACAGAAAAAACCTAAAAACTGCACCAAAAAACTTTACTCGAACACGTGTTTCAATAGCTAAGTTATTGAATCAGCGTAAAGGTTTTTGGTGCAGTTTTTGGCGTTTTTCTATTTGTCAATGAAACGATTTATATGCGGATGTGTTACATATGACAATTAAGGGTTAACAACACCTAAATTTCTTACAATTAAAATTACTTATAATTGTGTCACAAGAAACGATTCGTAGTAATTAATTGAGTGTTGTTGAAAATATGATTTTAAGTGGGTTTCCACCAAAAACGTTTAAAATGGGTGATGTCTTACTCACACTAAGTTTGTTTAACACAAATAAAGTGTTTTCAAGGGACATAAGGGACACAGTATTTTTTTCTTAACTCCTACGTAGCCATGGAAACAATTTTTGATGTGGGAAAGTACAGTTTATATAAACATAATTACGCGTTAAAATTGTTCTAAAGTTGTTAAAAGCCATGGAATTTGGCTAAACAACGTGTTGGTTTGAATACAGTAATAAAGAATAAATGTTAGCTAGAGCTGGCTTGGTAACGTTCATTCATAGCAGTATACACACAAGAAAACTTTTATAGTAAACCTAGAAGTTAGTGAAGCATAAAGATTGCCAAAGCTAACATTGGACATTTAACTGCATTTTAAATTCTTTAATAATTAATTATATTAATATTATAAATAAATAGTTTTTATTAGGCGTTTTGTTCAAATAAGATTAGTGGAATAAATTTTCAACGTAAACTAATTTAAGAAGACTTATTACACACATTTCCATTCAACTTATTCAATAATAAAATTTATATGCCCTTATCGGAATGGGTGACTACGCCGTTTGTAGAAATAATAAGACCTGTCAAACACATAATACAAACTGAGAAACGGAAAAGAATTTAGAACACTAGGTCAGGTTACCAGGGATGAAGCAGTCTAAAACTGACTTCACCCATAAAAAACAAAAGGATCACTTAGCATTATGCCAAAATTGGAGTGGTTAAATAGCTCTGACATGCACATTTTCTAAACCGGTGTTCAGAAGGAGACCCCGATTTACATAATGAAATGTAAAACCACGGTTTTCAGAAGGTAAGATATAATTTTGTGAATTTTAACCGGTCCTTGAGTCAGTAGTCGAAAGGTTAATTACACAGCTAAGTTTACAGTAGTCTCAATTTGCTTAATGCAAAAACTAAGTGCAAAACGATGGAGTTTACTACTTTACTAGTAAACGAAGTGTAAATATACGGATGGTATAACGGTTTTGCCTTTATATGGTGCCTTTTGAATTTTTTTTTTTTTAAATTTAACTGGTGAGCTTTTAATAATATTTTTTTTTGATACATTGGTTTGTGATTTTCTGTCGTTAAAACCTTTACTATCAGTGACGCTTGGAAAAAAGAGCGGCCGTCAAACTCGGGCGCAGTTTTACATTAAGATTTTAATGCGTTTACTGTTGCTATCGTATGGTTTATAATTAAATAGCTAAGTTTTGTAGTTCAATTTGCTTAAGTGCAAAAAACTATGGCAAAACGATGAGTTTACTGCTTTGGTAACGAAGTAATATACGGATGGTATAACGGTAAGTTTTTGACGAATTTAAATTTAACTGATGGTGAACTTTTGATAATAGATACATTGGTTTGTGACCTTCTGTCGTTCAATTTGATTTCACGTGTTCGCTTTCGTTTGAAGATCTTTGCTTTTGCTAGATTATTTACGTTGGTAATGCCAATTGTTTTGCAATTTGCTTGGGAATATCTAAGATGCATACTTATAGATTGATTCCGTTGATTTTTTTTTTATTACATTTTGTTAAAAATGCGAGATTTTTGCTTTTTTGGTATTAACTCGACAAAAATGAGTAGATTTTATTCACAATTTTTTCTCTGATTTCACCATTGTGTGATTAGTACATTCACTCCGCATAAAAAAAAGTTTTTACTTGAGTATTGAGTCAGTCGTCTCCAAGCCTTCCAAGTGTAAAAATGTGCAAATACTACGTAGATGTTGTCGAAAAATTATTAATGTATTCTTATTGAAGTGTATTAAGTGGGTGAAATACTACGTAACTTCGAGATAGCTGAGTTTTTCAGCACTTTGTTAGAAAAAGAATCTTTGGCTGCTGTTGGCATAACATTAGTTTGTTACAATTAGTGAAAAAAATTGTTGCCTGTTCATACCCTTGAAGGCAACGTTTGTGCTCGACAAGTCCGTCTACGTATGTACCTACAGATGATCTTCTTCAGATACCTGTTGTCGTTTTGTTTAGCATTGCTTGAACTAATCAAGTATTTTTAATATTGGTTTAATTTGTTAACAACATTTGAGAACTTTGTTGAAATTACATAAAAAAGCTTTAAACTGAAGTAACTTTGTTGACATATTGAAGTGTTTATTTCGTGCGTAAATTTTGTAATGAAAAGTGCTTTGGCGTTTAACTATTGAATTAAATATTTTCTTTGTGTTATGGCAAGAGTGTAATTATTCAAAACAATATCGGGTTTTAACTTTATTTAATTCTTGGTGTATTGTACGAGGTTAACTTTATGCTTATTGACTACATCAAATTAACGTAACGGTTGTAAAGACATATACAATATTTTTTGAGAATTGTAGTTCAAATAAAAATTTTGTAAATTAGAGAATCAGATAATCCATAAGAATAAAGTGTATCTTTTTGTGACAATATTTATTACAGTTGTCTAGATCGTAAGTCATACATTTTATTTTTATCATGTAAATTTTTCCAAATTCAATAAATTGTGTAAATTTTTTTTAATACGTAATTGGTTATGTTTGTGCGCATTTTGTTAATTTTTTACAGGTTTATTAAAGTATTTTCAAAAAGGTATGTTTTAGAAAGAACGGAGGCTGGAGGTTTCTCACCACGTCATCTCCGTTTAGCACCCTCTCGACTTCAACAAATATATCGAATTTTTATTAAGTTTAAATCTCTTTACTCAAACGTTTTATTTCACGTAGGCAATTTATCTCACGGTCCACTCCGTGCAAACTTCTTTTTATGTTGAGTTTTTGATCCAAAATTTTTGTAAATCTAGTTTTGCCCTTTGTCGTAGAAGGGCGTAGATAAGAAAAATTACCGCTCATGTCGAAAAACGTCTAACTTATAAGAGAAAGAAAGAGAGGGCGCCGGTTGTTTGTGTCTTCTTTAGTTGTCTTCCCTTTCAAACTTTAAAAGACAACTTGTTTTCAAACAGATGAATATCAAATAGAAAATGTCACAGAAAATTAGATAGGCAATTGAGCCTGCACGATTTAATTAAAATAGAATACTAGACTATATACTTGATGTACTTTGTCAATCAAAACGTAATTGCACAAACAAATACACAAGGACCATTAAATTGAACTAAACCGGTTTCCGCTTTAAGCCGGTATATTTTAATTACTAGTGTGCTGATATCGAAATAGTCCTTGACCGCAATAAAAATTAAAAAAAAACAACGGCTGCTCTACGTTAAAAAATCCTGAACTTAATGCGTTTAATGTACAAAATTAAATTGAGTCTGAGTGATATACTTGACAGTGTGACGGTATTATTTTACAAACAAAAAAAAATTCGTAATTAAAAATTAATTTGTGACACAAAATTCGTCCCCATCGCATAAGTGTAAACACAGTTGTCTATACTCTAGGCAGATTTTGATTAATTTTTAATTCCAAATTTTTATTTGTTTGTAAAATAATACCGTCAGAACAGGATACTCGCCGATTTGTTTCACATATAAATAATAACAGTCTATCTAATTTAAAATCAAATATTGATTACAACACAAAAACAAGAGTCGCTTAGTTTTAATTCTGTCTCATGCAATAGACGTTAAATTGTCGTTCAAACGTACTATTAGATAACCTCCTCGTCGACAACTAAACAGCTTCGCGAGGTGCTAAGATAGTAATTGGCAATATCCACTCTTAGCAGAGACAATCTTATCGTGGCCAGCATCCAGTAGAGAGGCAGCCTCAAGAGAGGTGAAGAGAATAGACAAAGTTTTTGGGTAGCAATACAAGCAATTTTAAACCTCGAACATTAGTTGACAAAATGATGTCTCATCTTGTGTTTAGAGAGAAAGAACAAGAAATTGTAACTTACGATTATAAAATAGTGTACAAATTTATGTGTGTTACTATTGGTAAATAACTTTGTTTCTGTAGAACCAGCCTTACATTACTATTATGATTATTTCACTCTAGAAGTAAGGTAATAAAGCAAGGGTAGAATTTTCTGTGGGTTAAACTTCAACAATTTATAAAAAAAAAGTTGGACCGTGTGTATTCCTAAGCCGCCAAAAAATAGTTCTATCTCTGATACACACCTTACTGGTTCAATTACGTACGAAAGATTTAATGTTCGGAGTAGGCAACTTAAGTTGCGTGACTACAATGAAGGTAGTCTATATGTTTGAATATTAACGTTACAGTGGTTTAAACAGACTTGTACTGTCAAATATTGCAACTTGTATCAACCATATACCACAAAAGTGATAAAATTACGTTTCATAAGAAACTAATAGAAAATCAGAAAATTTGAGAAAAACAATAAGTTATACTATCCGCCCTACACATTATCAACTCTAACTAGAGGTTCTTTTTGAATGCTACAAATCTGAAATCCATTTGAAAACCATTCAAGCATAATAATTTTTTGAAGTATTAACTACCTCAACAAACTTTCTAGCACTCTATTACTTAGTAGTTGTAAAATAAACAAACAAAATAATAGACAAGGATAAGACGGTAGTATACGGATAAATTCGCAAGACGTGAGTTCCAATTAAGTTGTTTATCCTTAAACTTTAGGTCATCCGCTTAAATAACCTCGAAAACTTTATACCACCGAAACGAAACTATAAAAATAAAATTAGACAACATAAATCTAATAACTATTTTCTTAGTATCTTAATACATTACAAATCGATTCTTAAAGAAGTAGAGCAAAAATAACAAACTCACTCGAGCGCTTCAACTACAATAATACGAAAATTTGAAGACGTTAGCACGTTACGATGTTAATGCAGCGCATAACAATAAGCAAACTTTTCCAACAAAACACAGGAAAACTTTAAATTATTTCTAATAAAAACTCTCATAACTTTTGGTTGAATTCGAAAGAAATGCAGCGGAAAGTTTCTAGAGCCACTCCATTTATTGCTTTGTGTTTTAGATATGTTGATCTTTATTTTATAAAGAAAGCGGACCCAAAAAAGAATTGCTAAGAAATTGCGCATTTAATTTCTAAAATGGTTTTCGTTTTTAGAAAATACAAATCTTTTATGTCGTTTGCTTCCATTGAAAAATAAGGCATCACTTGATAGAATATCAGTTTGTTCAGTTCGTTTCCAGCTTTCCCTCGTTAATCTTACTAGTGGACTTTGCAATTGTAAATAAATGAAAACGATTAAATGGGATTTTTCGCTAAGTTTTGCAACATAACCGATTGAACAGTTGAAGAATTCTCTCTAGAGCTAAAAGCTATAATCTAAAATGAAACTTCGATTGCATTTAACTTTTTGCTACGTTGTTTTCGTACAACCTCTGCACCTTATAAGATGTTTGAGAACGATATGTAAGGATTTACCACAAACTTGATCCTGAAATCTGTTAGTGAAATCGTGACTTGGAAATTCGACTGCTTATTAGCAGAGAAATCTCTCTAATATCGGGATAAAACAGATTATGGTGGTACTAATTAAATATTCCTTACTTCCAACAGGATTGGGATTAATATCGCGGGATTTTATTGGGGATTATTTATGTTGGAGTTTCTTTTTCTTTTATACAGCGGCGCTAAGGAACTGTGTGGATTATTTAAAAGCTCACGTTTTTACAAAATAATACTGTTCATAAAATTTGTAAATTGTAAAATTTTAAATATGGCTTGTATTATTAAAGGAAAAGTTGCCAAGCTTGTTTACATTGATGGCAGAATCTTTTACAAATTAAAGTTGGGGAATTTTGTGACGGTTAGTTACAGTTAATTGTTAACAAAATTTTAAATTAAACGGCACTCTTCAAAACCTGGCCCACAGGAATGGAAGAAAGGTCGTAGACGTGTTTGGTAGTAATTAAGTCAAAAATTTTAAGACTGCAAAGGAATACTAAATAGGGCGCCCCACTTAGCAAAATATGTAGTAAATGCTCTAGAGCCACTAGGAACTGTAGATACAAAAGAAACCATTAAATTCTAGAGATATAATTTTTCTAAATACAGTAGACCAGTTATAGACACAATAACAAGTATAAAATTTACAAAAAATGGGCGTAGGAAGCTACACGATACTAGTTATTTTAGAAATAATTAATTAAAATGTGAAATTTAAGAATATCCGTTCTGCACGATACCCCACTGAGTGAGTGTTGATTTTTTGTAATCTAACAAACAAAACAGATAATTAAATCTTAAAGAGATGACATAAATAGGCGTAGCTTTATTGTCATTAATTATAAAATTCACGTTGCGTACCGGTAATCGACGATAAATCGAAAAATAAACAAAAGGCGCAAGATCTTTCAAATCACATCAATCAATTATAAAGCGCAAAATTATGTTGGTAAACTTACGTCCTGATACAGATACAGTTGTGTTTTAAATAAGTTTATAACTAGCATGCAGACTTTTAACTTGTCTGCTTAATTTTTTTTAAACGATATCTTTTATAACCCAGGTTTCGTTCAAAGTTTTTTGTTAGTTGATAACCTTGATCGTTTCTTTACATACTGAAGTTATTTGATTTATAATAAATCTCTTATACAGCAATTAACAGCGGTGGTAAGCCGTCGCACAGTGGGATATTTTGTGAATCTAGGGAACTTAATTTAGTTGTCATTTTTATCGGTATTTATTTAAGTGATAATTAGTTTAAAGGTTTTAAACAGACGATTCCTTGTCGAATATATGATTTATTTACACTATATACATGAAATCTGCAGAATCGTTACATTACAGCTCAGCGTCGTCAGTGGACTCGCCGCTCAAGTCCGAATCCTCTGACGGAACAACTAGGGACGGCTCTTTTAACAAGTTCAAAACATCTGGCATTATTACAGAATGCTTTGTCTGAGCACGGGAGCGCATATTGGCTATTACTGGGTCTGAGGTTATTAGCAATCGATGAAGTAGGTCAGTATTGGTATGTACTCTTGAATCTTTTCGAGTGAAAAGTTCTCGATACTTCCTACAATCTTTGTTCCTCGCTTCTAATGCTTCCTCTGAGAGCTGGCCTATCGGTAAAATACTTGCTTCTATTATGTCTTGGCCGTGAAACAGAATTTTGTGTACGCTTACAGGCAGAAAGTACCAATGATAATTTTGCAAATACAGCTCTAAGGTTGTACGACAGTACACTCCAAACTTGACTGTATCTACCGGAAAACCACAATTCAGGCATTCTAAAATTACGCAAAATCGATAAATTAGATCTCTGTTAACACCCGTTATTTGTGAAAATTTATCAGCATTTCTGAAAAGTTTGCGTGCAATGTTGCCATCATTTGTGTTCCCTGCCTGCTGTTTCGGAACATCCACCAAAAGCCCGAGTTCACTTCGAAATTTTTCTTGCACAATTTTCTTTTTTTCTGCCATTTTGTCTTGATTTTCTTTACCCCGAACCTGCCAGGTCTTAATGTCTAATCTGTATGAAATGTGAAGTACGCATTCAAGAAATCGTATCCGTGCATGAAGTGGCGAAAGGCCAAAGTTAAGAAAATTTTGGTCCACTTCCTTTGAGCGAGAGCTTGGATATCATTCATATCACTAGGCTTAGCTCCACACAAGTAACATCTTTGAGTAGATGTACATGAGGCGACAGCATTGCAAACTTTTCCGTCTATCATACTAAAAATCATTTTAGCCTTTGCAATATACTCCTCATCTTCGAGAACTACTCTTGTGGGAGTAAGGTTTTCAATCTCTTCTTCGACTTCTCTTACTGTACTTGTGATAACATCAACAGTCTCTTTAGCAAACATAAATTTGATTGGACGACAATAACGAGTCGAAGAAGGGGCAGGGTTCTGCCATACCACTCTACTACCTTGTCATTGTTTCTGGCGTAAATTTGAATAGGCACCATCGATACACTGAACAAATTTTCGTCACTTGACTGCCCATCAGACAAGTTTTGGTGATACCTGAATGCCCAGAACCATCACAGCCCCACTTACATATAATGTCTAAGTTACGCTCATCACAATTTTTTAGGACATCTTCTTGGACGATACATAACCGCTTGACTGTGTGATCAATCAGGTCTTGCAATGGAATTTGAGCGCATGTCTCGGTGACACTTACATTGTTTGGATAACACGTGGCTTTAGCCTGTTTGACTTGATCATACAATGGATATATTTTATAATTTGCTGCTTGTGCTTGACTACGTATTATATTGTACTGATTTTTGGACAGTTTGGCATCTACTAGTAAACTTAAAGCCTGATCAGGAGTTAACTTGGCTGTTTTTTTCAACGAAGCCTTTCGAGCCTTCTTCACATTAGTACCCCGAGTTGGAGAAGCAAAACATAACTTCTTAACAATAGATGCCGAGTCGCGTTTTCCGGCCTTGCGAAGAACGACATTCGTAACTTTGGACAGTTCTTCGGGACTGGTCGATTCGATCAAAGGTTTCACTTTGCGGGTTTGCACTTTTGGATTGCAATCTTCGAAAGCTTTCGTAGGTCTACCGGGTGTAACATTATTTTCCTTGCTTATTAAAAGACCGGGTACACTCAATACAATTGAGAAATCAACTTGACCGTCCAGCCAAGAAGCACAGCTCTGTAAAAACCGAGGTCGGTATCGCTTTGCTTTATCCCATTTTTCTCGAAGTTCGAACGATATTTTACTAACTTTTGCCCGCAACGTCAACATTACGTCTTCAGATAACTTTTGTCATCCACTCCTTGCGTTACAAACGCTGTTATAGCATCTAATCGTTCAGCGGGCGGATGTTGTATCCAAACACCAAATATGGCGTGCCTTGAGAACACGGGTGCCATTCTGCAAAAATACATTCTAGCGTCAAATGGGACAAAAGGGGCAAAATTTCTTTTGGGTTCCTAAAAATATAATGTATAAGCTTTAATTCAAACCAAATTCAACGCTGAATACGGTTGAATAACTAGTTAAAAGCTTTGATAAAATGAAACAACAAAACATTCTCAACACGTAATAAACAACGCACTCTTTAAAATACAATGATTTCACTAAAAGCTATTCAAATAACAAGTTAATATGCTCATTACCTTGAGAAAGCCTCGAAGATACCAAAAGAGTCCGCAGTTTGATGTTTAACCTCCCCGCTTGAAGAAAATCAAATGCGAACTTGCGGGTTGTGCGACAGTGCAGCGCGTCTGTCTGACACGACCTCAGCGCGTAACATACATTCAACACCCGACTGACTTGCGTTGCGCGAGATAAACAAAGAATGGGTCGCTGTTTCTGACAAACGAGGTACTTGACGATCAGAAGTATGTGTTTTAGTTGACTTCCCGCGGATTTCGAAAATTGAATTTAGTTCCCGTAAATTGTTAATATATCCCAGTGTGCGTCGGTATCCCCAATTTCATTAGATGCTTGTTCAATATCAAGAAACGTAAACGAAACTATATTTTTTAAAATTACAAATAAAACTTTTTAGTACAAATACAAAATACGTCAAATCTTAATAATAAATACGTCAATAATATCAATAATAAATCTATCCATAATTTTCAAACAAAAAAAAAACAAAAAACAATTTAATTTTACGATCACGTTTGAAACCTTTAAAATGACAAAACACTCGCCCCCGTTAAAGTCTACTAGATTTCAACACAATAAGAGATGTCACACTTTAATCTGACGGTAGTATACCAAGTTTATGCACTGACCGACGCACCACATTTCTGTTAGCTAGCCGCAAAGAAGCAGCACAGATGACGTTGTGGGAACCATAATGTAACTGGACCACACGACCAAGCTGCCATTGTAGAGGAGGAACGTCGTCTTCTTGGAGTAAAACAATTGAATCAATCTTCAATAACTCGGGCAATTTTTTGAACCATTTTTGTCTTTGCTGATATTTTTGAATAACTTCACTACTCCATCTTTTCCAGAAGTGTTGATATAACTGTTGTGCTTTTCGATATGCGGATAAGCGATTTGGCAAGGTTTGGGTTAAATCATCGTCAGGAATGGAAGTCATAGGACGACCAATCAAAAAATGACCGGGCGATAAAGGAATAAGAAACATAAGACAACGGCCTTGAATTTAAAACTGCCTTAATCATAGTCAAAGCAGTATTCAATGCTTCAAAAGTTAAATTCGCGTTACGTAGTATACGCCTCAAATGCAATTTAACGGATTTCACCGAACTTTCTCAAAGACCACCTTTATGAGGTGCTCTAGGATTAATAAAACTTATATACTTTTGGAGTGAAGAAAGTTAATAATTTTGCTATGAGACTCTTCTTCATGCAAAACTTTGAATAAAGTGTCTAATTTTGCTTTGACGCCACAAAAATTCGTAGCATTATTGCTAGACACAGACGCAGGTAAACCTCTGCGAGAAATAAAACGTTTTAATACATTCAAAAAACCATCCGTGGATAAAGAAGTTACTAAATCTAAATGAATGGCACAAGTGACCATGACATATTCAACCTTCGAGAAACTAGATCAGCAGGGTTGTTACAAGTATAAACATGACGCCAATCTTGAACGTTGGTGAACTCGTGAATTGTAACCACACGATTTGCTACAAACGTCTTATATTTATTGGGAGTAGAATTAATTTATTTTAAAACTATTGTAGAGTCTGTCCACAAAAAATCTTGTTAATGTTAAGATTAAACATTTGAACAACCTTTGAACACCATTCCGTCAATAATACTGCAGAGCACAATTCTAAGCGGGGAATAGAGATTGTGCGTAAAGGTGCCGATTCGAGATTTTGACAGCAAAAGATTTGAAAAAACCTTTCCTTTGGAATTTTGACATTTTAAGAAAAAGCAGCAACCGTATGCAACGCTGCTGGCATAACAAAAACCATGTAATTGCATTTCTAAGCATTGCGATGGAACGAGTCAGCGCCTTACTCTTATATTATTTAAATCAGTTAACTGACTGTTAAAGTCCATCTATTTCGGAACAAGTTCAGTAGGAATCGAATCATCCCAATTAAGATCAGTTTTCCATTAAGTTTGCATCATCAATTTCCCTTGTAGTACAAGAGGAGAAAAAGACCTAAAGGATCAAAATACTATTCTATAGCAGATAGCAATTCTCTTTCCATAGGAACAGTTTCAACGTTTGGAATCTCAATTTTACATAATAAATAATCGTTCTCTAAATCCCAATGCAAGTCTAATTTTTTTGAATAAAACCGTTCGCCTAAAGGAACAGTAGCGTATTCTACTTCTGATTTATCAGAAGAATCAAGAAGTTTGATAGATAAAAATTTTCTTAGAGCAAACCCGACAGTTGTGAGTATTGAAGATACTTCTTTCTTTAGACGAATGGCATTTTCAACTGATGTTGTTGAAAAAAGAAGATTGTCTATATAAAAGTGTTTCGATATTATTTCTGGTACTTCAGGAAATGTTTTTTTTTATTTTAGCAAGATAAAGAAGACATCGAGTAGCCAGAAAGCTGGCGGACGCACTGCCGTAGGTAAGTGTACTTTAACGAAATAGGGTTTTCATTATTTTCTTTCCAAACAATATGCTGAAATCTTCTAAAATTAGAATTTACATTAATCATGCGATACATCTTTTCTATATCCCACAAACTGCTACTTCATATGTGCTGAAACGTAATAAAATGTCTAGTAAATTATCTTAGACTTGACATCCCACCAGTTGACAATCATTAACACTGGCATCAGATACGACCCGTAATTTCGTCGTTAATGATGATTGCCTTAATACAGCGTGATGGAGTAACAATTGAGGTGGTATTGTACCAATCTCAACAAACCCATCTGTAGTTTCAACAAATAAATTAGTATTAGAAAAACAATTATCTTTAGTAATTTTGGTCATGTGGCCAAGTTCTTCGTACTCAGACATAAATTTACAATATTCCTCATGGAGTTTACGATCACTAAAAAGATATTTTTCTAGATGCATAAAGCCTGCTTTTGGAATCCTTAGATAATTGTCTCAATTTGAAATTATATGGAATACACACTGAAAAATGTCCAGTTTCATCGATGCCAATGTTATTAAGAAATTGTTGTTCACTAAACTTTTCTAGTGACGAAAGCAAAGATAACTTTGAAATTGGTTTAGGATTATCTAAATCCCAAAACTTAGACAAAGACTTATGTAATTCAAGAGTAGATTCAATTATTTCGCTCACTGAATGACAAGAAATTGTTAATTCGCTAAGATTATTAACTTCCATAAGTTTATGTTTAATCATATTCTTAGGTAAATCCCCAGAAACGACCCACCCTAGTAATTTATTTTGCAAGGTAGGCATGGTTCGACCTATAGACATCCCATCAGGATTTTATTAAAAATGGACGAGCCAATTAATAAATCTATGTCTCCGAGCTCATGGTAGGAATCGTCCGCAAGACGTAAATTAGGCGGTATATTAAAAAGATCTCTTTCAAAACTCACCCTAGGCAATCTATCCGTTATCGTAGATACGATTAAACAATCGATATTTGCATTAAATCTGCCGGTGGTAGATTGTAGCTAAATAGAAGTATATTTGGAGCAAGTGCTAATACCACCGTCGACTCCCTTAAGAGTTAGATTAATAGGATTCACTAAAGTGTCCAATTTCTTATGAATTCTTTCTGAAGTAAGATTATTTTGAGAACCTGAATCTAACAAACCTCAAACAGTACAATATTTATTATTATTAACTAAGTTAACTTTAACAATAGACAACAAAACTCCAGATGTGCTGCTATCTTTAAAAAATGAAGAAACATCTCAAGAATTGGAAGAAGTTTTATTACCGGTATTAAAATTATTGGGATCAATAGGAGTTTTAAAACAAAGTAAATAATAATAGCGGCTTTTACAAATTTTACAATTCAAAGTAGAAGAACATTTGGATTTGTTGCTGTGACTCAAAGAAACAGTACAAGTTTTAAACGACCTTACTTTATTAAAACGTTCTCTCGGAGTTAAAGCTAAACGAAGGACAATTAATAAAGAAGTGTTCTTCCCTGCAAATAATACAAGAAGGATGAGATTTTTGGATTTAGATATAAACCCTTATCTCCAGATCGCAACTTCTTGTCAAAGTTCTTTGGAACATTACCACAAATTTCTTTAACAATGTTACACCTATTTGACAGAAACCTTGAGATATTGTCTACTGAAGGAATTGTTTTTGGAAACAATCGAGCAAATTCTTCAGCAGTACGACTGTCAATTTTTGATTTAGTTATGTAAGCTAGCACTGCGTTTTTATATTCAATTGGAGTTATTTTTTCATTCGCAATTACTCTAATGTGAGTAATAAAATTATCATAAAATGACCTCAATTGTGACTTTTTTGTCAATTTAGGAGAATCTAACAATAAATCGAAGTGACTAAACATGAGAGATTTTTTATTGTCATATCGTTCATTTAATAATTCAATTACTACTTGATAGTTAACTTCAGTTGCTTTCAGTTCGCCAAGGATCTGCTTAGCCGAACCAGTGAAGCAATTTTTTAAGTACAAAAACATTTGTGTGTCATTTGAGTTTTCATTATTACCCACCAAGGCTTCAAATACTTCAAAAAATTACGGAAAGCTTGTTGAGTTCCATCAAAATTTGGAAGTGATATAACAGGAAGGTTTACCCTGCCTTGTTCACGTGAGTGAATTATTTGACGGAATATTTTGTTCTAAAATGGTTTCTATACTGACCTTTAATTGCGTACAATCGCTTCTGAATTGATGAAGTGTCGAATAATCATCTAATTAAAAACTTTCAGCCTTAGCTTCCACTAGGAAGTTTGAATCCTGTTGCATAAGCGGATTGAAAAGACTAAGTACAACACAAATTTGCCGATTAATTATATTAGTATCCTGATCAACGGCTAGCGAATTTAAAAAATTCCGAAAATTTCGCACTTTTACCCTTCGCAAGCAACAGATTCTCTTTTGATGCTTTTTTATCTTTATTCCCCATTGTACATTATTGCATGTGAATACTAGGGTGGGTAAGGGTTGGCATGTTTAGGTTTTAGTAGTTTTCCTAAACCTTGAAGTAAATGCTTTGCCAAGCCGAACCAATCCCCAATTGCACACGGTTTCGTCACTACACTGTACAGGTTTATACTGATCTTCTGGGGCACCATACATAACACTTACATCTCAATACAATATATAAAATGTACCATACGATTAAATTGTAACAATAGGATTAAAAATACAATTAATTGTAAATAAAAGTAAAACAAACAAAATGACTGTGTGTAGCGATAATGAATCAAAATCGCGAAATACAAGTGTCAAATTTTCGGACGTATGAAAGTAGTACCGATAAAGAAATTTTTAACGTGTACTGGTGCAATAAACGTTTTCTAGTTAGAAAATGTTAAAAAAATTCACACACTAAATACACAAAGCCGTTATAATTAAAAATTAAGGAAAATGGAGGATGGAAAATTACTCACTGTTTCATACAGATGATTATTATCCTTGATACCAAATACACGTGTCAATGCCAAAATATTACGTTACATCTGATTCAAAATTGGGTATAATTGTACTTTAGGTAAAGTGCTCGGAATTGCTTCAAATTTTTACCAGTGATAGCCCTTGGTCTACTGATCATAAATATGCAATAAAATTTTGTCGCTCTCAAAAACTGAATTTTTTAAAAATAATTTTCAAAAAATTTTGAAAATTTTTGGGTCGTTTCAGACAATTCTAAGATTTTTATTTTTCAGTAAGAAAAAAATTTTGGAAAATTTTGTGGACAATTATATAAAATCAAATTGCATATCAAAATCGTCAGGGTCGTCTCCTTCTTCAGTCTCGATCGGTGGAACAGGCATGGCTGGGTCGTACAGGTCTCGGGCAAGCATGAAGAATAGAATCAGTGGGTCTTGATTCAAAGATTTGACCATCTTGAGGAAAATATACCGGGCGAGGTATCCTCCCAGGAAGGTCTTCTGCCGGTTAGCATAAGGGCCGCTCGCTTTGGCGTGTCGCCTAGAATAGTGGGGTTGGTTAAGTTAGGTTAGGTTTGGTTAAGTTAGGTTAGGTTAGGTTACCATGTGGACTCGATTGAGTTGGTGTGGACTCCGGTTTCGGGGTCCTTGAAATGGAGAGGTGGTTTACCTGCAGGTTAGTGTAGTTGGGGTGGTCGGTGAGCCCGGAATACCCTTTCCAGCAATCGGAATAAATGGTGGTTCCCGGTTCTATGTATTTTTCAATACATGCCAACAGGGTGTCCGCAGTACGGTCGTTCACGACTTCCATGAACCTAACTCCCTTTCACTTCCCCAAACACCCAAGCCCGTCGACATTTCACACTTTTCTTTTTGGTTGTCGGGGGTGAACGGTGTTGGTTGGTAGGTTACAGTTATTACAATTTTCTTCTTAAAAAATTACACGTTTGCATGTGGTTTGAGGTAAACGGTGTTGGTTGGGAGGTGCGATCGGGGGTGAACGGTGTTGGTTGGTAGGTTACAGTTATTACAATTTTCTTCTTAAAAAAAACTTGTCGAATGTGATCCATTTCACAAGAAACACAACAAACCCACCTGTTCTTACTTTCTCTTTTTACTCTACTTCAACTTCCGCGCTCTCTCTTGTGTCACACCTCTTACGTATTTGGTTGGGTTAGAATTAGGTTAGGTGGCCCAAAAGTTTTAGAAAAATTTGTTTCTCACTGAAAAATAAAAGTCTTAGAATTGTCTGAAACGTGCAAAAATGCAAAAAAACCAACCCAAAAATGTTTTTCGAAAATTATTTTTAAAAATTTAGTTTTTGAAAGCTACAAAATTTTATTGCATATTTATGATCAGTGGCATGTAGGCTACTTTTGGTAAAAATTTCAAAAAAATACGAGCACTTTACCTAAAGTACAATTTTTCCCAAAATTGGAGGAATCCCGGACAAAGGACCATAGAATTATTTGATTTATAAGAAATCTTTTCTACAACAATTAACGGCGCTGGTAAGCCGTCGGTATCCCCAATTCCATTAGATGCTTGTCCAATATCAAGAACGTAAACGAAAGTATATTTTTTAAAATTACAAATAACAACTTTTCAGTACAAACACATAATATGTCGAATCTCAATAATAAATATGTTAATAGTTTTCAAACAAAAAAAAGACAAAAAACAATTTTATTTTACGATCATACGCGATCACGTTTGAAACCTTTAAAGTAACAAAACACATACACTTTACATTTACTTTCCATTAATGTTTCAATTACTAATCATTTTGTAATGTAATGTTAATTATTATTATTATTCATTGTTTGATCTTAACTTCACACGTTTCATCGTTCGCTACTCCAAACGTTCTCGTCTCCAGTTTTACATTGTTTTAGCACGTACCCCCAGTATTGACTTATCCTCATACTATACAATACACATGATTACAGTTTCATACATTGACACCACTTTGCGATCACTGCAATATGTTCAATACAATGTAAGGTGTTATATAAATAAAGAAAAATTACCTTATACAAAGTCCGTTAATATGAAATATTGTTTGCAATAATGAAATGTTAAATGCATTAAAATTTTGTACTTAATTTTATTTATGGATTACATATTTTTAAACAAATTTAATGCCTATACGAATTGTTCTTTTCGGCATATAACCTGATTGCCTTGTTTGAAACTATTTTAGAACAACGAGCTAGTATTATATTGTTGATCTAACCGGCAAATATTTTTTTTTTACTTTTGCTATGTGTGATACTTTTGTCTGACTACTATTATTATAGTCCATTAAAAGTTTTCATATTAAGAACTACGCATGCACACATAATAGTTAAAGTTGTCTAAAAAGCTACATTTAATATTTTGGTTGTTTAGTAATTTTTAGTACGTACCAACCAATAGTACTAAAACAATTGAGCAAACGTATTTTAGTTAAACTTGTTTTGGCATTTGATTTGTTAAAGAATACAATTAAATAATAAAATTAAAAATTAGTTTGAACGTTTATATCAATTTATGCAATGAAAAGATCAAAGCACGTAATAATAACGTTTACATATAAAACATTGTTGTTTACAACAGTAATTCATTTAAATAATTTTTTCATTCAAATTTGTTTATCGTTGAACCGTTTACATTAGTTTAAAATTGATTCACTGAGTCTGATGAATTATATTCAAATTGCTGTTTAAAAAAAAAAATTTAAACAGTTTGATTATTGCCTTGTATACTTCATGAAATTGGAAAGTGTTTATTTGCATGCTCTTGTTTAATAAACATAATTAGAACAATTTCTTTATTAACGATTTAGCGATTTGGTTATAACTTAAAAATTTTATATTGATTTCTACATTCTTGAAGATTTTTTAGGATATAGTAGGAGAGCTAGTGACATTTTTGAGTGATGATTTAGTTAAGGCCTATTTTTTGAGAGATTTGCTACGTTGGCCGTGGTTGCGGCACACCGGGATTGTAGCAGGGTTGCCAACTAGCTCCTTGGCAAATGGGGGAGTTCGATTTCAAAAGGAAACTTCCGAATAATCTGGGCGCCAGATCACGGCTATGTATTACATCCAGCAGACCCACTGGATAGCCTCATCCCAGTGGCACTCGTAACAAAATGTCAATAACCCCAAAACGAAAAAAAAATAAAACGAAATATTTGAAAGTAGACAGAAATTTATTCGTTTAATCAAAACGTAGATATACGTATAAATCCAGATACGATACAAAAAAATATAACCCCAAATAACTATAAACAAAGCCAGTAAGATCAATTTGAGCAAAACAAAATAATGAATAATATTTTGTATGTATAAATGTTGCGAATTCCCAAGATAAATCGAATTTAATTTTTAAACGCATATAATTAATTTAATAAGAAAATGTATTTATAAGATTAAGAAAATTTACGCTTGGTTCGTAAAGAATCACCCTGTATGTATATAAATGTGTCGTTAGTTGCAGGAGCTGTCGCAAGCGCTTGTACATAACCTGATTCTGAATTGATTATTGTGTTTTTTTTCTTTTAATTTTTAGGGTCTGTTTTAATTTAATTTATTAGGATATATTTTAGTTTTCTATATTTCCTTGCGACCGTAGCGTGTACAGATTAAATTGATTTGTGTATGTGAAGTTAATCGAATTCGACAACAAAGGAAACGCAGACAAATATGTACAGGTATTTCAACAATTAATTATACACCAAGTACTAAATTAAACCCATAGATATGAATATTTACATGGCTCGGTATAGCAACAATTACTGAGTTCAATTATCAATATGAACAAGGACAATCACAAACAGGAAGAATCAAACCCTCCGCAGATGCTGGATCGAAGAGACCAGAGACCGTAGTTTGACTGCGGCGACCAGGAAGGCTCGGCTGGGGCGATGTAAGTATGCAGTTCAGCCTGGCTATTGCCTCTAATTCATCGAACACATCAGTTGTAGACAAAGTGAGAGTGTGACCCCTAAATAAAAGGCTACAAACGAAGTGGACTTAGATAAGAGGATGATCAGGACAGTTAAGCTTACCCGTTGTTCGCCTTTGGAAAGAGTGTGCTTTAACTTTTGTTCGTTCGAATTGGATTATATCCCTTTAACAAGGTTTAATATACTTCACCAACTAAACTTATGGAAGTTATATTTTTGCCTGTTGGTGGTTGATCCCTTTATAATTATTTTTAGGACTAATTAAATTCATACCACTCAACATTGCCCAAACGAACGCCAAACGAAAAATGAGCTCAAAATGTCTGCCCGACCAAAAGTACAAGGAGTGATAAGCAATCATAAGAATAAATACAAATTTGAAAGAAATAGAAATGAAGAGGCAACACGCAATACATTTCAGTAAACAAGAAACTATATACAACGAATACGAAATTTAAAAAATAGTTAAGGAATATTTACACTGAATTAAGTAAACTGTTACAATCCCCCCTCACTAAATTTCAAGTTCGTCAGGACTTGGTCGAAGATCCTTAACATGCCAAGATCCTTTTGTAACTTTAGTGACTGGATCCATTAATTCATAGGTACATTGACCTAATTTTCTCCTTACTTCAAAGGGTCCAACATATTTCGCAGCCAATTTAGAATTAAAATAATCAAGAGCATTGGACAGAGCAAAATTTCTACGCCATACTGATTGACCAACCATATACTCAATCGGTCTTCTACGTAAGTCATAGGTATGTTTGCGATGGCAATATGCCCTTCTCAATCTAATTTTCACGTCTTCAAACAATTTGTCTAGACCTATTTTTCGTACTTCAGCGTCTCTATCATAATTTATCGTGGAATCGTTGGCTAAACGAAGATCTTTGAAGTAATTTCCATTGACAACATGTTCTCTGCCAAACGTAATAAGATATGGAGTGTATCCAGTGGTTTCATGCACCAAAGTCCGAATGGCACAACTGATTGCACTTAAATGCTTATCCCAGGTACGATGGTTGTCTCCCACATAGGAGGATAACATTGTTTTTATAACCCTGTTAACTCTTTCGGTCGGGTTATTTTGAGGATGGTACAAAGCATTGTACATAATTGTGACGTTGTAATTTTGCAAAGACTTTGGAATTCTTTGCTTTTGTACTGAACACCATTGTCGCATATGATAAATTCTGGGACTCCAAATAAAAGAAACACATGATCTTCCATATATGTACAGACAGCTTTAGCGGTAGCTTTGCGAAGAGGGCAGGTTAGAACAAATTTACTAAAATAATCGGTAATAACTAATATATAACAATATCCTTTGGTACTTCTGGGTAAGGGGCCAATAATATCAGTGGACAGCATCTGAAATGGTTTATTCACCGATGGCCGTGATCCCATTAATCCGGCAGGACGTCTTTGCTCAACCTTGGTTGCTAAACAAACTGTGCAACTTTTGATAATACTCGCCACATCGGCCTTCATCTTGGGCCAGTAAAATTTTCCGAGCAACTTTTGATGGGTTTTGAAGATGCCAGGATGACCAGAAGTAGAACAACTATGTACATTAATAACCAATTGTTTGCGCAATTCTTTCGGAACAACAAGTTTCCAATTATACGAATCTTCAAACAACTCAGGTAACTTACTAACTACAAATTTATACAACTTAAAATTATCAATACGCCACGCAGAAAATTTCGACGCATTTTTACCAACTTTACTCAACATCCCTTTATACCATTTATCCATAATTTCGTCACTATTAAATTCTAATGCGGAACTATGAGAACTAATTTCGTCAATTACAGGAACAGAACGAGACAAACAATCGGGCACTAGATGGTCTTTGCCCTTACGGTGGATGATCTGAAAATTATATTGCTGAACGCGAAGAGCCCATCGATTTAGACGACCACTGGGATTTTTGAGATTGTTCAACCATAGGAGGGAGTGATGATCGGTAATCACATAGACTTCTGGGTGTCCTTCTATATACATTCGAAGCCGTTCCAAACTCCATATCACACTTAAACATTCTCGTTCGGTCGTGGTGAAGTTTCTTTCCTGTTTAGTAAGGGTGCGGCTATTATAGCAAATAACGCGCTCGCCATCGGGGTACTTTTGAGACAAGACGGAACCTAATCCATAAGAACTGGCGTCACATTGGATATAGAATGGTTTTGAAAAGTCCGGGCAACTCAGGATTGGTGCACTAACGAGACGTTCTTGAATATGACGAAATGATTTTCGCAAACCTGTGTCCATATCCATTTTGATTTTTCTTTAACAAGTTGGTCAGGGGACTGATTACGTCCGAAAAATTTGGTATAAAACGGCGATACCAACTCGCCATGCCTATAAATCGTCTAACTTCATCTATTTTAGCAGGTACCGAAATATTTAGAATGGCTTGGACTTTCTCAGGATCTACCCTAAGACCATTTTTGTCGATAACAAATCCCAAGTATTTCATTTCAGGCTTGCAAAATTCACATTTATCTCTGGACACAGTGAGTCCAGCAGCAATTAATCTGTCAAATACTTTAGTAAGAATTTCTACATGTGTTTCGAAATCGGGAGAAATGATAATTATATCATCCATATAGACAAAACAGAAGGGCTCTAAATCAGCACCAAGAACCTTGTCAATAAGCCGTTGCCAAGTGGCGGGACTGTTCGATAAGCCGAAGGGCAGTTTCTTAAAATGAAATAAACCTCTTCCTGGTATAGTGAAAGCTGTATATTCTCTGCTCGATTCCTTGAGAGGTATTTGATGAAAAGCTGATTTTATATCTAGGGAACTCAAGTATTTTGCTTCTTTTAAGCGATCGAGGATAGCAGATACGTAGGGGAGGGATAAGCGTCGTTCTTACACACGCTATTCAATTTCCTAAAATCTACCACGAACCTATAAGTACCATCTTTCTTTGGAACAAGTAGAATAGGGGACGACCACGAACTAGATGATGCTTCAATGATATCATCCTTAAGCAGCTTAGAAACTTCGGAATCGATATGTTTCTGAATTATTGGAGACACAGGGTAATATCTCTGCTTAATTGGAGGTGAGTCTGTAATAATTTCATGCTCTACTAAATGTGTGGTTCCTATACCAGTACCCATTTGTTTAAATTTTCCCAACACTACGGAATTCAAAATCTGTAATTGATCAGCAGTAAGATCAGTTGAGTTATTTAGAAACTCAGTTGCTGCTACATCCGCATTAGAAGAAGAAAATGCCAAACGTCACCATTTAAATTTGGAACTATATCCATAGTTTTCCAAAAATCAAAACCAAGTATCACGGAGTGAGATATTTCAGGGACAACTAAAAATTTAATTAACTTTACCTTATCTATTAGTCGGACGGGGACAGTGATTGAACCCTGTATTGCACATTTGCCTCCATTGGCAACAGTACAATGAGAGCTATCAGGAATTTCAAGCGGAATATTGAGGGGTTGCAGTTGTTTCCAGGCATAACTGCCAATAATTGAATGAGTGGCTCCAGAATCTAGGAGTCCATAAAATGTTCTACCAAAAATCGATATATTTAAATATGGTCGTTTATCACCATCGACATGAGTAAGAATATAATCGAGTAAGACCTTATATTTTAGAGTAGAATAATCATCGACCGGGTTTGTATTGGATGAAGGGCATAACCGATCACTTAGGTCCTTCTGTCGAAGTTTCCCTGATTTGAATTGCAACGCAAACATGTCCTTACTGTAACTTCAGGACATCCACATCTATAACAGTACTTATTACGAGGCTGAGTACATAAGCGGGAATGATGACCATCTTGTTTACAATTCCAGCATTTAATATTGCTAACAGGGGCAATTTCTAAGGACGATGAAGGGGTAGTAATAACATTAGTACTACTTGGCCCTGGGTTAGCGTTAACGAAAGCAAAATCTGGCTCTACGCAATTTTTATTATGAGTTGGAGGAACGTAATTTTCGCTACGAAATCGTTTAGTTTCTATTAGTAAACAAGCTTCTTCCAGTTCAGCCAATGAGTGCACGGGAGGTAACTGCATCGTATAAAACGGAGATAAATTTCGCGTCAGTATATCGAGTTGAATATCCTCGGGCATGTTGCCATACCTCCGGAACATAGAAGTCATACAAGAAAGATAACTCACAAACGACTCGGAAGGATCTTGAGTTCTTGTTAATATTTCCTGGAACAATCTGGGTCTATAATCTGGGGGTTCAAAATGACGGCGGAGTAAGTCGGTTAGACCTAACCAATCAGTAAATCTTGTTTTATTTGACCTGAACCACAATAAAGCTTGGCCTTCAAATAAATCAATTGCCGAGGAGAAAAGTTCTTGCTCTGAGACATTTCGGGCAACACTAAGCTCAGAGACGCGTTCAAGAAAATTGTGTAGTGACATGTCTTTTGGATTTCCGGTAAATTTTAAGTTCCATTTTTGTACGGGGACAGAACGACTACAATGGGCCTTATCAGGTGCGCTTTTTCGTGGACTAGCAGTGTCAGAGTCGCTAGATTCAATGTCAATTAAATGTAAGGAACCTATATCGAGCAATGACGTTTCAAATCTATCTAGCCTTTCAGAAGATCGAAAAACTTCTTCAAGACAGGTGGATCGTAAGGCTTCCTGCTCAGCACTTAAAGGGAGAGACTTTAACCTATCTATTCTTTTTTAATAAATGCAAAACACGGGCTTGCACGCTTTCAGTTCTTGATTCCCCTGGACGTAATTTAATAATTGATTCATTTAAAATTTTAAGTTTAGTTTGCAACGTAGCTAGTTCCGTATCTACCATTATAAATTCTAAATTTTCTTTTAAGGGACTACCTAATTTTTCCAGTTTTAATACGGGCCTTAGTCGAGCTCGTAGTTCCTCCACTGACTTATTCTCTATGCCGGATACACCTCTAACTAATAACTCATATTCTAACTCGTCCTTCTTTAAATAATTAATATTAAATCTTTTAGATTCCGCCATGTCGAACAACAACTAAAGTTTTCACAAAAAAACAAAATAACTAACTACCACTAACAGGTAAATATGGGAAATTAATAATAGTCACAATCCAACTAATAGTTATCTATTTACATGAAACCAGAAATGAAAGGAAAAAAATCTCGAAACCCAAAACAAAATTGATTGGACAAAATGAAAAAAATGGGGTACGTAAAAGCAAAGGCAAACCAGTGCAGGGAATAAAATGCTCGGGCCCCACGTTGGGCGCCAAAATTGCTACGTTGGCCGTGGTTGCGGCACACCGGGATTGTAGCAGGGTTGCCAACTAGCTCCTTGGCAAATGGGGAGTTCGATTTCAAAAGGAAACTTCCGAATAATCTGGGCGCCAGGTCACGGCTATGTATTACATCCAGCAGACCCACTGGATAGCCTCATCCCAGTGGCACTCGTAACAAAATGTCAATAACCCCAAAACGTAAAAAATAAAACGAAATATTTGAAAGTAGACAGAAATTTATTCGTTTAATCAAAACGTAGATATACGTATAAATCCAGATACGATACAAAAAAATATAACCCCAAATAACTATAAACAAAGCCAGTAAGATCAATTTGAGCAAAACAAAATAATGAATAATATTTTGTATGTATAAATGTTGCGAATTCCCAAGATAAATCGAATTTAATTTTTAAACGCATATAATTAATTTAATAAGAAAATGTATTTATAAGATTAAGAAAATTTACGCTTGGTTCGTAAAGAATCACCCTGTATGTATATAAATGTGTCGTTAGTTGCAGGAGCTGTCGCAAGCGCTTGTACATAACCTGATTCTGGATTGATTATTGTGTTTTTTTTTCTTTTAATTTTAGGGTCTGTTTTAATTTAATTTATTAGGATATATTTTTAGTTTTCTATATTTCCTTGCGACCGTAGCGTGTACAGATTAAATTGATTTGTGTATGTGAAGTTAATCGAATTCGACAACAAAGGAAACGCAGACAAATATGTACAGGTATTTCAACAATTAATTATACACCAAGTACTAAATTAAACCCATAGATATGAATATTTACATGGCTCGGTATAGCAACAATTACTGAGTTCAATTATCAATATGAACAAGGACAATCACAAACAGGAAGAATCAAACCCTCCGCAGATGCTGGATCGAAGAGACCAGAGACCGTAGTTTGACTGCGGCGACCAGGAAGGCTCGGCTGGGGCGATGTAAGTATGCAGTTCAGCCTGGCTATTGCCTCTAATACATCGAACACTTCAGTTGTAGACAAAGTGAGAGCGTGACCCCTAAATAAAAGGCTACAAACGAAGTGGACTTAGATAAGAGCTTACCCGTTGTTCGCCTTTGGAAAGAGTGTGCTTTAACTTTTGTTCGTTCGAATTGGATTATATCCCTTTAACAAGGTTTAATATACTTCACCAACTAAACTTATGGAAGTTATATTTTTGCCTGTTGGTGGTTGATCCCTTTATAATTATTTTTAGGACTAATTAAATTCATACCACTCAACATTGCCCAAACGAACGCCAAACGAAAAATGAGCTCAAAATGTCTGCCCGACCAAAAGTACAAGGAGTGATAAGCAATCATAAGAATAAATACAAATTTGAAAGAAATAGAAATGAAGAGGCAACACGCAATACATTTCAGTAAACAAGAAACTATATACAACGAATACGAAATTTAAAAAATAGTTAAGGAATATTTACACTGAATTAAGTAAACTGTTACAGACTGTTGTGGAGGGCCTAACTGAGTGCCATCCGTAAGGATTAGCCATGGTCGCGGTTCGAAGAGGGTGGCAGAACGCCCTCAATCTTACTATTTAGTTAAGCCTAAAATTTTTTCCAGTAGTCCTTTGGTAGCCTACAACCATCGATATAACATTGGCAGATCGATTGGACGGTTCTAAGAGGGTGGCAGATCGCCCCCAACATGTCGCAGGAGCAATGAACTTTTTATTATTTAGTTAAGCTTTATATTTTAGTATGTTATTGTACCAACTATTTCAAGTGTACATAACAATTGGCAGAACAAAATGGCGGTTTTAACTACCTGGCAGAACGACTTGAACATTCTATATGCGCGCCCTTATTTCGTGTCTCGATCGCACAATAATTTGCGTTATAAATGCTTTAAATGTAAATAATAATTTTGTTCATTTATTTAGAATGCTTGTATAAAATACAAACACTCATTTCTTTACCTTTTTTTACCTTTGGAGCTGATATTTTAATATTCATACGTTGGAAATGCAATTTGCAAATTGTAAAATTTTTTTATTTGAGAATAACTTTGCAAATAAGAGGGATACGAAGAAACATTGAAACATTTTTGGACATTTTGTTGAAATCCTACAATAATATTAAATAAATATATATATTGGACATCTTATTGAATATTTATTTAATATTATTGTAGGATTTCAACAAAAAATGTCCAAAAATGTTTCAAGGAATACATGAAATTAATAAAATATATTTCAAGAAACAAAAAATTTTTTTGCAAGAATCGTGGTATGTGAATTAAAAGAATAATTTTAATACATTATTTCTAAAGCAAATTAATTTTCAAAAATTTTTATTTAGTAGACGTAAAGTAATTTTAATACATAAAAATATATGTGAAAACATTTAATATTCTTCTTCGAGCCCATCAGAATCATTTTCGTCTTCGTCTGCTGAATCCAGATCACTTGATGCTCTGGAGTCCATGTCTATAAAAGTTAAACAAATTAATATGAATAATTCAATATTACTCTCATATTTGCTGCTAAATATATATACCTGATTCAGAATCACCGTTGTCATTTTTGCTGGTTGTACTCAAAGTATCCGTGAGTGTATCACCAACGAATTGAGGCAATTGGTCCCCTTGAAACCAGAGGAACTCGTATTTTTCGTCATTAATATAACAGCATGGTTTTCTAGTAATTTTTAGTTGGCTTCATCGACCGTATCTACATGTTTTACACTGTACATTCAACAGACAAACTCTTCTATGATGCGAAACAATGCAGACGCATCAACATTTTTATCACCTAGATCTCCAAATGCTCTTTGGTAACCTTCAAATGCCTTCAACAACTTGAATGGTTTATTTTTTCTTTTACGGAAAAATGATGGCGTGGAAGCCAAGCAAAGCTCTTGATAGTGAAGTTCCCAACTTGTTATACAGTTTTGTTACATCCAGGTATCTCTGAGAATTACCTACACCCACTTCCATCCGTATTTTATGAGATTGTTAAAAATTCACCATATTGCTCAACAAAATAACCAACATATCGGTATCAGAACATCGGATTAATATATTACTAGAGTCATTAATTGTTGACACATGGTATATAATTTTTGTGTCTGTTTCTTCATGATGTTGACAGAAAAGTTGGTAATTCACTGTGCCCAAAACCTTACTATTTTTAGTCCTAAAATTGTAACAGAAATCGTAATTGATATTGACAGTTTTATTTCCGATGTAGCTGGCAAATTCATCACTGGCCCAATGTTGTACTAAAAATTGAATGAGGGCTTCCTTAAAATTTTCATTTTGCAGTTCCTTCATAAAATCAGTCTGTTTCTCTATGTATCAGTCTATTGATGACGTAGTGACGCAATAAGATCCCATGACTTAGGTATCTACTTATAATTCTACACGCAGCCTTGAAAACGTTTTCTTCGTCCACTTGAGGATTAGATGAATTTTTAATCAATCATGACACTACAATTATATACATGTTTCATAATTTGAGGTTCTCCGTCGGTACTGATTATTAAAATTTTTTGTTTTCACTATATCTTCAAAACTAAGTGAGATACGTAAAAAAATTAAGTAAAAAATATTTACAATTTTATCTTATTTCCACTATATCGCAGAAACTAAGCAAGATACAAAAAAAAGGTAATTAACCCTTTTTGTAGAGAATTTAATTTCCTACAAAAAAACGTCCAGACAACTTCTTCGTATCCCTCTTATTTGCAAAGTTATTCACGAATAAAAAAATTTTTACAATTTGCAAGTTGCATTTCCAACGTATGAATGTTAAAATATCAGCTCCAAAGGTAAAAAAGGTAAAGAAATGAGTGTTTGTATTTCATACAAGCATTCTAAATAAATGAACAAAATTATTATTTACATTTAAAGCATTTATAACGCAAATTATTGTGCGATCGAGACATGAAATAAGGGCGCGCATATAGAATGTTCAAGTCGTTCTGCCAGGTAGTTAGAACTGCCATTTTGTTCTGCCAATTGTTATGTACACTTGAAATAGTTGGTACAATAACATACTAAAATATAAAGCTTAACTAAATAATAAAAAGACCATTGCTCCCGCGACTTGTTGGGGGCGTTCTGTCATCCTCTTAGAACCGTCCAATCGATCTGCCAATGTTATATCGATGGTTGTAGGCTACCAAAGGACTACTGGAAAAAATTTTAGGTTTAACTAAATAGTAAAAGATGCGCGTTTTTAACAGATTGAGGGCGTTCTGCCACCCTCTTGAAACCGCGACCATGGCTAATCTTTACGGATGGCACTCAGTTAAGCCCTCCACAACAGTCTCTCGAAAAATAGGCCTTAACTAAATCATCACTCAAAAATGTCACTAGCTCTCCTACTATATCCTGAAAAATCTTCAAGAATGTAGAAATCAATATAAAATTTTTAAGTTATAACCAAATCGCTAAATCGTTAATAAAGAAATTGTTCTAATTATGTTTATTAAACAAGAGCATGCAAATAAACATTTTCTAATTTCATAAAGTATACAAGGCAATAATCAAACTGTTTAAATTTTTTTTTTTAAACAGCAATTTGAATATAATTCATCAGACTCAGTGATTCAATTTTAAACTAATGTAAACGGTTCAACGATAAACAAATTTGAATTAAAAAATTATTTAAATGAATTACTGTTGTAAACAACAATGTTTTATATTTAAACGTTATTATTACGTGCTTTGATCTTTTCATTGCATAAATTGATATAAACGTTCAAACTAATTTTTAACTTTATTATTTAATTGTATTCTTTAACAAATCAAATGCCCAAATAAGTTTAACTAAAATACGTTTGCTCAATTGTTTTAGTACTATTGGTTGGTACGTACTAAAAATTACTAAACAACCAAAATATTAAATGTAGCTTTTTAGTTGTAGTTCTAATATGAAAATTTTTAATGGACTATAATAATAGTAGTCAGACAAAAGTATCACACATAGCGAAAGTAAAAAAAAAATATTTTTTCGGTTAGCTCAACAATATAATACTAGCTCGTTGTTCTAAAATAGTTTCAAACAAGGCAATTAGGTTATATGCCAAAAAATAACAATTCGTATAAGCATTAAATTTGTTAGAAATATGTAATCCTTAAATAAAATTAAGTACAAAATTTTGATGCATTTAACATTTTATTATTGCAAACAATATTTCATTTTAACGGACTTTATATAAGGTAATTTTTCTTTATTTATATAACACCTTACAATGTATTGAACATATTGCAGTGATCGCAAAGTGGTGTTAATGTATGAAACTGTAATCATGTGTATTGTATAGTATGATGATAAGTCGATACTGGGGGTACGTGCTAAAACAATGTAAAACTGGAGACGAGAACGTTTGGAGTTAAGATCAAACAATGAATAATAATAATAATAATTAAAATTACATTACAAAATGATTAGTAATTGAAACATTAATGCAAAGTAAATGCAAAGTGTATGGATTTTGTTACTTTAGAGGTTTCAAACGTGATCGCGTATGATCGTAAAATCAAATTGTTTTTTGTCTTTTTTTTGTTTGAAAACTATTGACATGTTTATTATTGAAATTATTGACGTATTTATTATTGAGGTTTGACGTATTTTGTATTTGTAGAAGAGATTTATTATAAATCAAATAATTCTATGGTCCTTTGTCCGGGATTTCTCCAATTTTGAATCAGATGTAACGTAATAATTTGGCTTTGACACGTGTATTTGGTATTAAGGATAGTAATCATCTGTATGGAACAGTGAGTGATTTTCCATCCTCCATTTTTTCTTAATTTTTAATTATAACGGTTTTGTGTATTTAGTGTGTGAATTTTTTAAACATTTTCTAACTAGAAAACGTTTATTGCACCAGTACACGCCAAAAATTTATTCATCGAAACTACTTTCATACGTCCGAAAATTTGACATTTGTATTTCGCGATTTCGATTTATTATCGCTACATACAGTCATTTTGTTTGTTTATCTTTTATTTACAATTAATTGTATTTTTAATCCTATTGTTACAATTTAATCGTATGGTACATTTAATATATTGTATTGTGATGTAGGTGTTATGTATGGTGCCCCAGAAGATCAGTATAAACCTGTACAGTGTAGTGACAAAACCGTGTGTAATTGTGCATTGGTTTGCCTTGGCAAAGCATTTACTTCAAGGTTTAGGAATACCACTAAAACCTAAACATGCCAACCCTTACCCACCCTAGTATTCACATGCAATAATGTTACAATGGGGAATAAAGATAAAAAAGCATCAAAAAAGAATCTGTTGCTTGCGAAGGGCAAAAGTCTAATTGAAAAATGCGAATATTTTTGTAATTTTTAAATTCGCTAGCCGTTGATCAGGTTACTAATATAATTAAACGGCAAATTCGTGTTGTACTTAGTCTTTTCAATCCGCTTATGCAACAGGATTCAAACTTCCTAGTGGAAGCTAAAGCTGAAAGTTTTCAATTAGATGATTATTCGACACTTCATCAATTCAGAAGCGATTGTACGCAATTAAAGGTCAGTATGGAAATCATTTTAGAACAAAATATTCCGTCAAATAATTCACTCACGTGAACAAGGCAGGGTAAACCTTTCTGTTATATCACTTCCAAATTTTGATGGAACTCAACATGCTTTCCGTAATTTTTTTGAAGTATTTGAAGCCTTGGTGGGTAATAATAAAAACTTAAATGACGCCCAAAATTTTATGTACTTAAAAAAATGCTTGACTGGTTCGGCTAAGCAGATCCTTGGCGAACTGAAAGCAAGTGAAGTTAACTAGTAGTAACTGAATTATTAAAAGAACGATATGACAATAAAAAATCTCTCATGTTTAGTCACTTCGATTTATTGGTAGATTCTCCTAAATTGACAAAAAAGTCACAATTGGGGTCATTTTATGATAATTTTATTACTCACATTAAAGTAGTTGCGAATGAAAAAATAACTCCGGTTGAATATAAAAACGCAGTGCTAGCTTGCATAACTAAATCAAAATTTGACAGTCGTACTGCTGAAGAATTTGCTCGATTTTTTCCAAAAACAATTCCTTCAGTAGACAATATTTCTAGGTTTCTCTAAAATAGGTGTAACATTGTTAAAGAAATTTGTGGTAATGTTTTAAAACCGTCAAAGAACTTAGAGAAGTTGCGATCTGGAGATAAGGGTTTATATCTAAATCCAAAAATCTCATTCTTTTTGTATTCTTTGCAGGGAAGAACACTTCTTTATTCATTGTCCTTCGTTTAGCTTTAACTCCGAGAGAACGTTTTAATAAAGTAAGGTTTTTAAAACTTGTACTGTTTGTTCGAGTCACAGCAACAAATCCAAATGTTCTTCTACTTTGAATTGTAAAATTTGTAAAGGCCGCTATTATTATTTACTTTGTTTTAAAACTCCTATTGATCCCAATAATTTTAATACCGGTAATGAAACTTCTTCCAATTCTCCAGATGTTTCTTCATTTTTTAAAGATAGCAGCACATCTGCTGCTAGTAACACTAAACTTCTAATTTGTGGGTTTTCAAGATGGTCTGCAGTTTTGTTGTTTATTGTTAAGGTTAACTTAGTTAATAATGATAAATATTGTACTGTTTGAAGTTTGTTATATTCAAGTTCTCAAAATAATCTTATTTCAGAAAGAATTCATAAGAAATTGGACACTTTAGTGAATCCTATTAATCTAACTCTTAAGGGAGTCGACGGTGGTATTAGCACTTGCTCCAAATATACTTCTATTTAGCTACAATCTACCACCGGCAGATTTAATGCAAATATCGATTGTTAATCGTACCTACGATAACGGATAGATTGCCTAGGGTGAGTTTTGAAAGAGATCTTTTTAATATACCGCCTAATTTACGTCTTGCGGACGACTCCTACCATGAGCTCGGAGACATAGATTTATTAATTGGCTCGTCCATTTTTAATAAAATCCTTTATAATATTCCTTATCCATGTGGAACATAAAATTTTAAAATAAATACGATTTTTTAACAAATTTTTGGTATTTTGTTTCTAGTCAATTGTATTTTTAATCAATCATGACACTACAATTATATACATTTATAACGCAAATTATTGTGCGATCGAGATCACGAAATAAGGGCGCGCATATGGGATGTTCAAGTCGTTCTGCCAGGTAGTTAGAACCGCCATTTTGTTCTGCCAATTGTTATCTACACTTCAAATAGTTGGTACAATAACATACTAAAATATAAAGCTTAACTAAATAATAAAAAGTTCATTGCTCCCGCGACATGTTGGGGGCGTTCTGCCACCCTCTTAGAACCGTCCAATCGATCTGCCAATGTTATATCGATGGTTATAGGCTACCAAAGGACTACTGGAAAAAATCTTAGGCTTAACTAAATAATAATAACAGATTGAGGGCGTTCTGCCACCCCCTTGGAACCGCGATCATGGCTAATCCTTACGGATGGCACTCAGTTAGGCCCTCCACAACAGTCTCTCAAAAAATAGGCCTTAACTAAATCATCACTCAAAAATGTCTCTACACAATTCTCCTGTTTTGGGACGCCTTACGTTTTGTGTAGTATTTTGTTTAAATGTTAGTTCAAATAGTACATGTACACGTACACGTTTGGTAGTGCTCCGTTTATTACGCTAAATACTATCATTAATAGATCGAATTTAATTTTAAAATTTATATTTCTATAATCAGAAAATAAATTGTGGTTAAGTGAAATAATTTAATTAGTGTTATAATCTTTTGTGTTATTTTAATAAGTAAATCAATCTGACGTTGGTGAATAATGGAAAGTACAATTGAAAGTATAAAGAATATTAATTTCTTCAATGTCAAACACAAATTTATCTTTGGAGAATAAGATTAATATAATTCTACAAACGGTGACTCAAACAAATACTGATATTACAATTATGAAAAATGAAATACAACTGTTAAAGGATGAAAATAAAATCGCAGAAATAATTTAGTTTTCTACGGTATTCCTGACTCGCTAAATGAATCATGGACGCAATCTGAAAAAAAAGTTATCAACATTATACGTGACAAATTAAATATTAATATCGAGGACTATAAGGTCGAACGAGCTCATAGACTTGGTTTTTTTAAAGAAGCAGTAAATAGACTAATTGTCGTTAAATTTAATAATTTTAAATATCGGGAAGAAGTTATTGGAAACGCTTTTAAATTATCTGGTTCAAATATCAGTATCTCAGAAAATTTCTAAAGAAGTACTGAACCAAATAGCTTTGTTAAAACCACATCTGATAAGAGCTAAGAGCATCGGAATGAAAGCACATTTGCGGTTCAACAATATAATAAAAAATACAGTATTCAAGGTATGAACCAAATTGGAATAGCTATAGACCTATTTGCTAGTAACCAAACTTCAGCTGCTTTAAGAGTTCAACCCACACGCACATAAAAGCATAACACAATTGATGATTTATTGTTGCTTTTAGATGATATTGGATATCCGGATATATTCTGCATAACGGAACACTGGTTAAAATCTCATGAAACTGGCATCAATTTTTACTCGTAAGATAAAATTGCATGGGGTGTAAAAAACCGAAAAATGATATAACACTATCTCGCAACATAAAATTACATTTTTCATACTAAGAGCGTAGCGCGCACCGCCTCTCTTGAAATTCCCCCCCTATTAACGGTACTCACTCTTCCCTGTATGATAAGATCCCCTTTAAAAAGAGCAAACCTGATGCTAAGAATAACATTTCACTTTTATCTACTGGCGTCTGCAAAGATCCCGGTGATTCAATTCGTTCGCGATCGAGAAACAGAGCCATTATTTTCACTAACAAAAGACCACTTCAAAGGTTAATTCGATTTGGTACGTGCTGTGGCAAAATATTACTAACCGCTGTGTATATACTAGAAACAAAACCGACGCAATAAACCGCTTTAAACACCATCCCTTACCTGCAACCCCCAAAGTGGCCGATTGCTTCGGTAACAGAGGGTCCGATACTAAACCCGTTCTTGTCCTAACCAAGATAACACCAACAAACTTCCCCTGTCTAACGTGTGGCCGATCACTCGGTAGCACCCTATACATAATCCGCTTTGCTTATAGGCGACGTCCACCACCAAAAAGCATTAACCTGTACAATTTAAATTCGACTCCCCATCTTCGTAGTGAAACCCATTTTAGAGTAGCTTAGGATTTGGTAACGTCTAAAAGAAGGTGCATTCTTAACCGCTGGCTAGAATAATTCAACATAACTAACACCAAAATTGAAATCAACATCGGATGCACCAAAATCGTTTGCACACCAGGCTCCGACACATTAGTAAGACCGTCGTGCTCCCAGGGTAACTCAATGCAGCACCGACACGCCGAAAGCCGCAAATAAACACCAATAAACACCGTCGTACCGTCTCAATTAAGGGCGAACTTTACCGGACCGAAAATTAACCTAAAACAGCAATTGTGGTTTTACACCGATAATTACACCCCTTACCTGTTTCAGAGATTACACAAGCACCCGAAAATAAGGGCCACTTCGTCCGCAAACGCCGTTACAAAATCCGTTCTACCGCTTCAACACGTTCCAAACCTAAAAGTGACAGCGTGGCTGTGTCTCTACTACCGTCACTTTCAACCGAAGAACGGCGCGCAATTTGAATTCTTCAACCTATTGTAAATATTCACATCCCTTGTAAATATAATCGCCCCAACATTGTAGATAATTCAATATACCGATAAAATGAACCTTGGGTTATTTAATCTCGCTGGAAGCTACCTGTGTTGAAATTATAAATTTTGTTTCGTTCCGCCCATTCGAATCTATCTGCGACCGAAACAGGGGCTCGAAGGAGTAGAGCGTTACAGGGGGATCATTAATTCTTGTACAAGATAATATTAATTGTATTAACCCTCTGAAGTTTGACCAACTAGTACTAGAAGGTCACTTTGAATTTACAATAATTAACATACCTACAACGCATTTATTCGTCATTTGTTGTTATCGTCCTCCTTCAAGTGATAGCCTAGCATTCTTTGAAAAATTAAAACAGTTATTAAACCTTATACCTTATAAATCCAATATTCTTTTGACAGGTGGCTTAAATATCGACTATAATGACTCTGATGAGATAATGACTAAAGATTTAATTCAAGTATTAAATTCACATAATTTAAAAATGCACGTTAAAAATTTTACACTCATCACTAATAGCAGTGCCACTATAATTGATTACATTTGCAGTAATCTCGGTAATAATGATATTAATGTAGTAAATATAAACACTAATATTAGCGATCAGGAACTTATTAAAAGTACTCTCAAACTCAATAAAATACCAAGTTTATGTAAACAGACTACAATTTACAAGCGATTATTTTCTAAATAACTAAAGGAATAAAAATCTCTAGTGCTAACAAACGATATTTATTCCACCTGTATAAATCAACGAGTCTAAATTTCATTGGGCAATATTACACTAATTACAAATCAATTTTACATAAAACTGTAATATTAGCAAAAAAGTTACTCAGATAACAGCTAAAAAGAGATATGGAAGGTTCTCAATGAAATAACGGGTAGGAAAAATTGCAAAATATTAATTATATAATAAAAATTGACGAACATATTGTGATTGATTGAAGTATTAAAGCAAGAATTAAACCGGGGAATTAATCAAAACGAGTAATAGTGTTTTAGACCAATCTTTTTTTATAGAACCAAGGGATGTAACAAATTAAACGAGTAACAAACAGTATTAAAAATGTACACACGGCTGGTTATGATGAATTTAATATCAAATTTTTTAAACTGTTAGATGATAACATTTTACACAAAGTATGTTAATTAATAAACGACTCGTTTATGGAGGGCATATTTCCAGATACTTTAAAAATATCAAAGGTTATCCCATTATACAAAGGTGGTGATATTCAAGATCCAACGAATTTCAGATCTATTTCTCAGTTAAGTTTAGTCTTTCTAAAATTCTTGAAACTCTAATAAAGGGACGTATGTTAAAGTTTTTAAACAAACATCATATATTAGCTGATCAACAACATGGATTTCGCGGTGGACGCAATACGAACGACGCAATATATGACTTATATACTTTGTCTACTTTAATCTAAATGAATATAAATGCTGTGCTACAATCTTCTGTGATCTTGAAAAGCATTTGACTGCGTCAATCAAGAAGTACTACTCGAAAAACTAAATTTGTGTGTATTCCGTGGTACAATTAGTAACTGGTTACGAACCTACTTAACTCAAAGACAACAATAAGTTGTGTTACATGGGGTGCCACAGTGCTCTGTTTTGGGTCCTGTTCTTTTTCTTCTCTACGTAAACGATATATCTTTTCTGCCGATTTCTGCTCACTTTAATCTGTTTGCTGATGACACTGCTATTACATGGGTGGCTAATAATGAAGTACAATTAAATAATTCGGAGTGGTTTAACTCAAATTACTTAAATATTAACATAAAAAATTTGTTTTACAAAAATCAACATATCTTGAATATCAATGTAAATAACAATAGCATGCCGATGGTTCCTAACCAGAAGTTTCTTGGAATCAGTATTGACTCGAATTTAAATTGGAATAAACACACAGAAATATTGTCGTCAAAATTAGCAACTGGATGTTACGCATTAAGAACAGTCAGAAGAGATATTGGTTTATAACATGTACCCTCAATTGTTATCATGCTTTATTTCATTCAGTTATAAAGTATGGAATTGCATTCTAGGGTAACTGCAGTAAAACGTCTTTTAGCAGCATATTTAAATGTCAAAAACAAGCCGTTAGAATTTTAAATGATTCCGCACCATGGGAATCATGCAGAATTTTGTTTATAAAATTTCAAATATTGACATTAAGCTGTATTTACATACTAGAGGTATTAAGCATTATAAAGTTAGCGATAACAACAGATGATGTAAATGAATCACATTACAACATTAGGAACCCTTCATATATTAAACTGCCCATCCCTCATTCGGCACTTATAAAAAATTCTTTTATTTATACAGGAAAAGTGTTTTTAATAAAATTCCTAAATCTATCAGACTCCTAGAATTCAACCGTTTCAGAAAAGTTCTTAAAAAACATTTGCTAACAAAGGCGTATTATACAGTTTGATGAAATTATAACCAATTCCTCATTATCATTTGATAATTTAATTTAATTTAATTTAATCTCTTAAATTTCTTTAATTTCTTTTTATTATGATTATACTATATATGTATGTGTGTACAAAGGTGTAAGTTAAAAAATTTAATTTAATTTAGTAATGAATTGTGAAGTACAAATTATTATTATTGTTATTATTCAACTCTGTATTGACAGACACAGAATAAAATTAAAATAAAAATAAAATGCGTATTTAGTATTTAAATTGCTTCATCATGGCTTTATCAAAAGTTAAAAGTGATTATCAATTATTTCAAATTTAATCATTGCCTTTCATAAACAAAACTCGTAGAACACTTAAGTCGACAGTTCGTTGTTAGTCTTTCAAATAGGAATAACTTTAATTTAGTTGAATGTATCTGCTGAAACGTTCGCTTAATATGTAATAAAAATGATTTAAAATTGTTTTTAAAACAGCTTTATGTGTAATTACGTGTCGGTCATAAAAAAATTATCATGTTGTTATTTCCTAAAATCTTAGCTGGTAGTATTGTCAAAACTTAAGAATAATAAAAATAGAAAAATTTTTGGCGAGATTATCTAATGAAAAATGTAAAAAAAATTGGAATAGTTATGGTTGCCTGCACGTAAAAGTTTTTACTTACAAAAAACTAATTTACTTAATTCTTTTATTTTTATTTATTTACTAGTTAGATTATCAAAAGTGCTTTTGTTTGTTTTATATTTATTGCAAGCATTTGGAAAATAATTACAATTAGAAATGTAGCACATAAAACATTTCCAACTAATGGCCAACCTTTGAAGCTATTGAAATTCGTCTTTAAAAAAACGCAAATAGAAACACATACAGGTAAATCTGAATTGATATAATTTCTGACACGTTACAAACGTTGCTAACATTTACATCAAAAGATTTCTTAGAACGGTGAACTAACAAGTTTTATTAAGAGGCGTTGTGGTTCGATCACGTTTCTTGCAATTCATTAGATTTCTCGGAATAAACCAGTGTTAATTACTCTTTTTTTACAGAATCAGTTGAACTGAGATATTTTACGGGTACAAAGCATTTCTAACGCGGCTACCATAATAATATTTGACAAAATACTTCATAAACCATTTACGGAATTAGATGTTTCGTTAGCTTCATACAAATCTCAGGTACGTCAAATGTATCTAAACTATATGATATGAAACTATATAAATTTTTGTTTATATAAATCGTACAAAGAGAGCACAAAGTCAATTTATCATGCGGTTAAATGTTATTAATAACTGGCAGTTTTAGGTTAATAGAACGATTTTAAGAAGATTTTTCAAAAAAATTTTTTAAGAGTTGATACGGTTCAAAATTTTCAAGTTGCGCGTAGCAACAAGAATCAAATTTACCGCGCTTTGAACCGAATTTTCCGATTGGTGATTCAAAATTCGGGGATTTCTACTCAAAGCGGCGGGCCGACATCTTGAAAAACGTTCTTTATTTCTTGGGCAAATGGCCGTACTGTACGAAGCTAAAAATTAAACATAAAACTGCGATGTGGCTTCGATAATTTTACAATAATTGAGTGTAAAAATATATACCGACCAATTTACGCCGTAAGTGGGTTTCTTTGCTATAATTTTAGTGGATTTAGCGGTTTTATTAATTGTTAATTACGATTTATGATTTAACACGTGTCTGGACCTCAAATCCTTCTCACAATTGATAATTGGATAATTTCTGGGGATGCTGGAACGAGCAATTACGCTTCCGCAAGGACCGTCTTTATCAGCATTACGTACAACCATAAACAGATAAGTTATCGTTTTAAGGAACCAATCCATATTTTGCATGCGTTCGAAACTTAAGTACACGCTACATCAAGCGGTTATACTTTTAGTATCTAAGACAATTTGTGATTCGGGGTAGCCTCCATACTCTCACGATAGTTGTTGTTGGCACGAACTCCTTCAGGGTTTCGAGGGGTAAGCTGAATCAAAAAGTCTTTTGGATTGGCAGAAGCTACATCCTATATCTAAAACGTGTGTTATTAGTTTTAAACCACCGCGTGTACGTGGCGAGTGTACGTCAAGTTTCTTATTCACCAATCTTAAATTGGTTCGCTATCTACATTTTGGAGTTAATAAACAAGAAACTTAACTGAATTAATTCAGATTTGATCGCGTACTACGAGTAATTGGGTACTGTTAATTCGCGCAAGTTCTATGCGACAGACTTTATTGTTCCTACTAAATACTTCTAACATTTTAAATTGTATGTGTTAAATTCATGTGTCTTTTGTTTCTCTCTTAAATTTGCATTTGTTGTAGCTTGTTAAATTTTAAGTAAAACCATTTGAATTCCTGCTGATCGGTTTTACTTCTCTTCGTTACCCAACAGGTGGCGCCACGTTACTAAGCAAATATTTTTTTAGTTTTCCTAAGGACCTTCCCCATCTCACCTACTTAGCCGGACACTGCTGTACTAAAGTTTATAAATTCGGGATCCTCCAAGCATTTAGTACGCTACTTTGTGCCCAATATTCTTGTGTTTCGTTCTTTTCTAGGTTGCATCGCTAGAGCCGTCACTTCAATTTTATCTATTACTAATTTGTGAACTGCAACCGTTACAGAGTGAAAGGTGTTACACCATGAAATTTCAAAAATAAACAACACAACGCAACAAGTGCCAAACTAACTCATCGGCGAGGGGTAGGTCTAACAAAATGTCTCTCATTTACCCTTACGAAAGGCTAAAGGTCGTTATCACAAATCACTATTGGAATTTTGTTAGGCGCCACACAAATCTTTCTAAATGTTTAACAAATGCTTACTAAAAAAACTGGGAAAAACTATAAACACTCGAAAGAAAGCGCTTCAAAAAAGAAAGAAACAGGAGTAATGTACGATTTTCTATTTAAATGTAATTGTGTGTTACAAATAGTAATTACACCATAGTCGCGTTCTTCAACGCTTTAGCATTACTTAATATCATAAATATAAAATACAATGGCGGTACCGCTCAATTTCACTAGTGAACGAAGATTATACCGAGTTTACTTAAAAACTAGTTACAAAATTTACTAAATTCCTGAATGAAGTGAGACGGTACATTTTGTTTATTCCAAAATAACTAATCTAGCAACGGACTAAAAAGTAACCAACCTTATTTCAGTTTGTTTATTTTGAACAATACGACATTATCAAACAAGAACAAACAAACAAAAAAAAACGTACGTAAGGACATTTTCTAACTTAATCATTCAGACACGATGGTTTTCCGGAATAAACAATCAGATTACTAACAGTTGAAACTTTTGGTAACACGAATAATCTAATTTTGGTATACGTCAAATAAAAATTTATGTTGTTGTTACACTAAACTTTTTTAAACAGGAACAGTCTGTTATTATACCAAATTTATTGAAAAAAAAATGCACATTTACGATACTGCATGTCCATATTTAGTTCGCAAATGTTAATTAATCCGCCAGCGTTGTTTAGATCTTTAGCTTTAATCCAACAAAAAATCTTATAATTTCGTGAGCTGTTGTTTTTTATTTTAATAATCAACGTAACTTTAACACACCTATACGAATCACTTCTCAATAGTTAACGCAAAGAACAATTTGCCTCCTTTTATTATTGACGGTTGTATGATTTGAACCACATTATTCCGCTTTCGTACATGTTTTTAGTACATATTACTAATTTAGAGTCTAAATATCGAGTAACTTAAAAAATATCAAAATACAAACGGGGGAGTAGGTCTCCTTTATTTTAATTTCTACATACACAAAGAAGCTTCCAAAAAATAAGTTAATAGTTTCTCTGAAAGATAGTCAATCTGCAAATTTAGAATTTAACCGTGGTTTGTAATCAGTGTATTAAAAAGCAAGTCAAAACAAAATATCTAATTTTACTTTAACAACAACATGATTCGAGCTTTTTCCTTGAAGCAAACAGAGACTTTATTAATTCAGCAAAACTAAACGGCAATGTAAGTTAAATAATTCCAAGAAAATCCCGATAGTGACTACCGAAATAAGCATTTCTTGACAGGCATTAAAGATAAGACAATTCACAACTCTACAACTGATTTAAAAAAATATCAAATGACAAAACAAAACTTCGTTCAAAAACAAATCTGATTTATCAACACGAAAGAAATCTAATTAAAATACAGTACTCACTTAAAACAATCCAAAGACCCACAACAACATAATTTAAATTTATGTGAGGAATTTTTTAAAATCTGTACAACATTTGTAACCACAAGATGGTAATAAAAAAAAATAATATACCATACCTTAATTCTGTAGTGCACGCAAGATCCTAACTTCTTGATTTGACATTGGTAATTGACAAACTTTTCTTAAAAAATAGGGTTATTAATTTCAAAACATTCATACTTGAAACTATATATTTTATTGGCACATTTTTGTTACCAACATAGGTTTTAATAACAGCAAAGGTTTTGGTTTATAAAGATAAGCTTGGGTTCACTAACAATTTTTTTGATTTTAGCGAGTCAAAATTGTTTCTCCCAGTTAACACGAAATGTTAATGTTTATTTATCAAAAAACAAGTTTAATACCCTAGTCGACTAATTCATAGTCATACAGTTTTGATAAACAAATTTTTTTCTTCTAACGTTGTAAACACATATTAAGATTGAATATCCCGGTTTAATAAATATAATTATTTAAATTTTGTTACAATAATTTTCAAAACAAAACCGCTCGTTTGCTTTTGCTTCCCCACACTCGTCCCCAACTTCTCCCTGCAACCGCCCATTAAATATTGTAAATTGTTCATACTTGGCAACTCTGCTATTTTCCTGGTCCACAAAGATAAACCCGTTGTAGTTTACGCTCGTCGATATTGTTTAGAACCTACTACGTTCCGGCTGCAAACGTTTAATACTGTAGGTATCTGTTTAAACTTTCTTATGTTTTCTTTTATTTGGACTCAATTTCCCAATTTTAACGGTTTCTCCCAGTTAAAGCTCCTTTGCTGGCCCATGGTGTTTTCAAACTTAAACTTTTCCATCGTTTTTTTCTTCTTAAGCAAAATCTAATATCCATAAACTACATGGAACGGAGTTTGCCCCGTTGTTGCACTGACTTAGTTGTTACTCGATATTCTTGCACAAAAAAACCCACCCGTAGGTTTGGGTCTTCTCAGTTATATTTTTGTTCTAATACACTAACGCTTGGCAATCTGTCACGACTGTGAATTCAATATCAATTAACCAATTTCACAGTATATCGACGCACCAAATGTTCGCTAAAAGATCTAATTTTCCTGAGTAATATCTTTTTTTGTAGTTTTTTTACTTACTTAATATACAGGGTGAAATTGTCTTCACCACACTGTAATAATATTCTCGAAAGTCCTTCCGCGTTTGCGTGAGTATGCAATTCTGTTTCCCGAGTCAAACAATGCAATTTTAAAATCGGTTTATTCCTTAACGTTATACAGGAATTTATTGCATTTTATGCATCTTCTCACAACAATTTCGAAAGGGATTCCATAATTCCTATGAAATGCCGAAAATACTCTTTAATTGGAGGAAACGTCCAATCTTATGCACATATCGTTCATAGTTACCGCTATCAAGTTTTCTGTTCCAGGTCCGCACTCGTCACGTTTTTCTATTTTGTTTTATAATGTATATTTGCATAATAATATTGTCGATGTAAATTTATACTTCCTTGTAATTTATTATTGCTACCATGTGACATATTAGGTTCGAGAAAACTACAGGAGCGTTTTAGCCCAATCATCACTTGCTGAAATTTTCCTCTTGAGCTGTTTTCTCTTGCGATTCCTTATTCACAGGAACCTAAAGGTACGCTAAGACATGGTGGTGTATATTGAATTCTCCCGCAATTGTTTCACAATGTCGTCGTTTTCCGGAATTAGAAAAGGCACACCAACTGTAATGTCATTCCGTTTGCCAAACCCCTCGGTTTAAGGTTAATTCGCATTTAGGTTTCGGTTGTATGTTGCAATTTACAGACGTCTTTAATATTTATTGACTATAGTTACCAATTCGTCTTTTTGCTCTTTACTCACATACAGGTCAACCTCGATTTTTTTTTGATAATTACTCTGTCTGCTGTATGTGTGGCATTACCTCACACTGTTTTTCTTCGTCGTCGTTAGTAAGTCAAAAATTTTCCATTAGATTTTTGTCGCCGAAATGATCAATGGGTCATTCTCTTCAAAAAATCTCATTAGGTTCTTCCAAATATCACAATTACTATCTTCAAGCACAATCACATAAAAAAAATTTTCTTTGCATAAATTGCCATCATCGACATCGACCCACATTGTTCTCAATTTTTCTACGCGCGTTTTTGACTCTACGGTACAACCGTATATGATTTTTTTTTTCCGGATTCGCATTTGTCCAAGTATCTCCTATTTTGCAATAAAATTTATTGATTTTTGCAGAAGTTAGTACTACTCAGGTAACCAAATTTCCTTGCTTTCTAACTAACATGGTCATTAACTGGGTTTTGATTTAACAGTCGCTGCATGGTGTTCACCATCCTGTTTCAGTCGCTTTTTTGTCTTTCTAATCTTTTTCCGCAGACACTGTTATGGTTCTATTTTTTAAATATAGGACGTATGTCGTGAGCCGTCTTAAAACGTGTGCCGCAAGTAGTATGTTGCGACGAAAGTCGTATTTGGAGCTTATGCTGCTAATTTCTTATTGGTAGAAAATTAAATTAGACTGAGTTTTCTAGACGTACAGCGGACATCTACCTTTTTGTTTGATACATGCGGGTGTTTTACAGCATTTCTTGAAGTAAAATTTTCACAAAAATTATTTAATGTGGGTTTCAAGATTTTCAATCCAAATTGATGCTTAGGTTTAATCCGGCTAAATTTTCCGTGAATACATTTTGTTTTTCTTTTTATTCCCGTTTGTATTTAATTTTAATTGCCACGTATGCTTTTAGCACGTTGCGTTTGACCTTATGTTATCGTTGTGTGTTATCTTTAGATAATTTTTGAGGGTGCTGGAGTGGCTGATAAAGAACCTTCCTTATTAAGCAAAGACCACATCACGGTTTTGCATTAATTAAGCTGCAGATAACCGGTGGATACTAGGTCTACAGGGGTTGGTTATGCTGCACAACTTTATGGAGGAAGTCAATCGCCTTCTGTTCTTCTCCGCACACTTCCCTAAGAAAAATACTGGAACTATCAAACCTCCCACCCCCCCCCCCCCCCCCCCCCCCCCCCCCACCCACACCCCCCACTCACACCCACCCCCCCCCACTTACACACTCACCCCCACCCCTAACACACACAACACACCCCACCTCCACAACACACACCCTCCCTCTTTCCTTTTTTTTTTCTTTTTTTTCAAATTCCCCCCCCACCTTTTCTTTACTTCTTACTTCTTTACTCTTTATTTTTTTTTCCCCCCTTTTTTTATTTTTATTAAAACCCACATTATTAAAAAATTCTAAATTAAAATAATATTTTACCTAATAAATATAAATCTCCCCTAAATCTCCCTTAATTTCCGTTTTTTTTATTTTTAAGCGAGGCTGCTGCTAACGCACATAACTATATGCTATAGTTTCTCTATTTCTGTCACATTTTTCTAATATTTTAAGATATGCTTGTTGTATTGAATTGTCTGTCTTTTTCTCTGGTTTGTGTTTGATTTGGCGTATTAGATTTTAAGTAAAACCTGTTGATCTCCTGTTGGTCGGTTTTATTTCTTTCTTTATCCAACATGTGGCGCCTTGTTAGGCCAGCAGTTTATTTTTTTATAGTTTTTCAGAGACCTAAGCGACTCAAACCGGACGATGCTGATCTAACTACCATAAATTCTGTATTCTCCACGAACTTAGTGCGCTACAATGAGCCACATTCCCTTTAGTTTATTTCCTTTGGTTGTTCCGCTAGAGCCGTTGCTTCTTTTTGTTATTTTGTAAACAACAACCGTTACAACAAGGTTACTTTTGAGCTAACTTGATTCTAAATATTAAAATTGAATATGTTTGTTCAATAAAGGTATTTATTTGTGCAGCAATTATTCTCAAAAAAGAATTTCCCCGTTTCGCTTGTCCTCTTCTTTGCTATGCGACCACATTAGAAGTACAGGGTCGTTCACAAACATGCTTTATTCAGATTTTTGTTTATTAGTAGTTTTCTTATACTTAATCAACTAAATAACTTCACGTAGTGGTCCTTCTTGAGAAGTAAAAGAACGGATACTCAAAATAAACTTTTTAAGTAATTTATTTTGCCAACGTTTTTACCATTCAGGTGGCCTTTATTATGATATATAAATAATTAGTTACTAAAAAACAAATTATTGATCTGGATGAAAGATGTTGAGACTCTTTTCTCTTGAGCATCCGTTCCTTTACTCCTCAAAAAAGCTCACTACGTGGAATTATTTAATCGAATTTTTAATGTTTAGTTGTTGATTGTTTGATAGTTGTTGTTGTCAAAAAATTGTTTATTATGTTTTCACTGCTCCTAACACGTGTTAGTGTTTGTTGTAATTTTGTGTTGTAGTTAAAATACCGATATCTCTGTAAGATGTGCACGGAAGGAGACATAGTTAGAGAGTTACCGAGTGTAGGTATGGAGTTTCTCAAAACAATGTTCAAAGGATTAAACAGAGATACCAAGAAAATTGTTTACTCACAGCCAGAACACGGTCAGAAAGACTAATGCTTAACATGCAAGGACTGCAAAAATCACCGCTAATAAGTTTGCCGTGTCAGAAATCATAAAATATCGGTATGTATAGTTCAGCGACGACTTCAAAAAAATATTATTGTCTTATTTTTGTGGAAGCTCGTACAAAACTCAATGTTATTGATAGAGCAGCCCCTAACGCAGATAGGAACATTAAGGCAATTCTAAATAGGATAATGTTTGACTACATTTGGCCAACATCACCCTTCAATATATATAAGTTACGAATGACACCGGTGTAGTTGAGTGTTTTGGTTATCCGCAGTGATAAGTCAATACAAGGTGAATCATCTGCATTATTACATAATCACTAATTGTATCTTTAACTGATTACGGTGCTGCGTTGAATTGAGAATAATTCATATCAAAAGGCAACTGATTATCTAATAATTAACGCAATAAATTTTTATCGGTGGTTTCAACGTGTAAAAATTGCAATTCGAGTTGTGTGTTGCCTAATATAGGCGCGTTTTAGCATTAATATTCTCTTATTTGGTTTTGAAAATAGTTCGGAATGCCGATAACTGATAAAATGACGTCCTTCGAAGAAAAGTTTCTTGCACTATCCGAAAAATTTGAAGGCCAGATTACTGGTGAATTTCAAAATATAAAACAGCAGTTTACTAATTTTAAATCTGAAGTTCTTGATTGTATCGGTAACCTAAAGGAACTGGTCAAAAATCTAAGTTACAGAATTGAAGAAAACGAAGCTCAATCTAGGAAAAACTGTCTGATCATAAATGGTATTAAGGAAGTAAAAATGAAGACTTAGTGGTAACCTGTTTAAACTTTTTTAAGGAACATTTAAAAGTAGAGTTAACAGTTAGTATGATCTGTAACTGTCATCGTTTAGGGAACGCAAGTGCGAAAACTGCGAAGCCACGTGCAATTTTCATAAAATTTGCTACCTATTTGGCAAAGAAAGGCGTGTGGAAAACAAAAAGATTTTAAAGAACAAGCCATTCTTTATAAGTGAATCTCTGACCAAAATAAGAGCCGACATATTTAAACGCTCAAAAAGAGTCCTTTGGAAAGAATTGTGTTTGGACCTTTAATGGTAAAATAATTGTGTTATTGCCTAATGGTAATAAACGTGCTATAACTTGTGAAGATGAATTTAAGGATACCATAAAACTGCTAAATAATGAAAAAGAAGGAGCTATAAAGAAGAATACTGGATATTATACTAGGCAAACAAAGCTATCGAGTGGTGGTGCTACTAGTCTGCTGTCTGATAAGTAATATACCCTACTACACGCTTTTTTTTTTGTTGTTTTTTTTGCGTAAATTCTACTAATTATTTTGTATTCTGTTTAAATGATATTTGCATTCGTATAACATTTTGTACAATCTCTTAATGTAATACAGTAGGTTTAAGTCTGTTTTTTTATTTTATCTTTTTGTTTTTCAATCCTTTTGTTTGTAGAAAGATACAATTATTTGACAATTATATACATACTATAGGATTCACCATTTTATGTTTTTTAAAGTCAATGTATAGATTCGCGGTATAACCTGCTTAATTCATTGGTGGATTGCATAATACCTCGTTTTTCGCGTACTTTGTTTCCAATTCATTTACAGATTTACTACATAGTTGCATACATTTGAATTTCTGTAGCTACCTCTGTGCTTTAACCTTATTATAAAAGAACACATTATTAGTTTTTTACTATATAGACGAACGTAAGTTAACTTTGCGTTCGTATTGTACCTAGTTTATTTTTAATTATATTTATATAGCTTTGTTCAAGTGTTTATATATCTTTAATAATATTCATGTAAAGTAACTTATTATGTCTCTTAGTCTTGCGCATGTCAATGTAAGGTCTGTTCTTGCTCATTTTGATGGTGTTAGAAATATATTACTCTCTAATGATTACGATATCCTTGGTATAACGGAAACGTGGATTACACCAAATTTTATTGTTGACAACATACATATTAACAATTACAAATTTTTCATATCTGCAGAAATGATCGTGGTGGCGGAGTTGGGGTATACGTTAAATCTATTTATAATGTATCAGTTACTATTAGTGATCTTAGCGATGGCTTTGAACAATTATGGTTAAAAATTTTACTTAATAACAAAACAATAAGTATTGGTATTATTTATCGCCCCAATCGCAATATTAATAATTTTTTTGAAAAATTTGAAGAATCACTTGCGAATACTAGTTTATTTTCTGATGAAATTTTCTGCCTTGGCGATTTCAATATTGATTTCTTAAAATATGATAGTTATCTGTGCAATCGACTTACTACTTTAATTGAATCATTTAAGTTAAAACAAATCATTGTACAACCCACTAGAGTCACCGAATTTTCTTCTACCCTTATTGATCTGATTTTCTGTTTGGTCGACGCGCCTGTCGATGAATCGGGGGTACTTGCTGTGCACGATCTCGCTGACCATGCTCTTGTTTACTGCAATGTCTCTATCCACATTCCAGTGCGTGTTCCTATTATGCGTACTTTTAGAAATTTAAAAATATTAATCTCGAGGATTTTCTTAGTGATCTGTACTCTATTCCTTGGTATCATATTTTTGATCTTAATAATATAGACGATAAATTAGATTTATTCAATAATAATCTGATGCTCTTATTTGACATTCATGCTCCATTTATCACCCGGAAGATTTATAAACCATTTAAACCTTGGATCACCGATAATATAAAGTTTATGATCTCCTTACGTGATAAAGCTTATAAAAAATTCAAAAAGACATCGAATGTAGTTCATTGGAATTTCTATAAACAACTCAGAAATTATGTTAATTCTGCTGTAAGAAGAGAGAAAAAGTGTTTTTAAGTACAGCCTTCACATCATCCGATCGCCGAAATGTATGGAAATCTTTCAATAAACTAAATATTTATTCCAAAAAAGAAACTGCTCTCTACCACCTCACGTCAGTGACCCCAATTTAATTAACAGCTATTTTTCTTCAGTTCAAATTGAAACGAACCTGATCCGGATCTTCATAAATTCTATAGCAGTAATCTTCTATAAAAATGTCTCAGATGTATTCAATTTCATCAACATTACGGAATCTGACATCGTACAGGCCATTAATTCTTTCTCTTCGGGTGCAGCCGGTTCAGACTGCATTTCCCTAGACATGATCAAAATGTGCTGCCCTCATATATTACATTACATGCGCCATATTATTAATTCCATTATTTCTGCTTCAAATTTTCCTTCTTCTTGGAAAATTGCCAAAATAGTCCCAATTCCTAAGAAGAATAATGTCGCGGATTTTGATGATATTCGGCCTATCAGCATATTATCTGTGTTTTCTAAAATATTTGAGAAGCTGATTTCTGTGCAGCTTTTGCGTTACCTGAATGCGAGTTCTTTCATTCCTGACCATCAATCTGGTTTTCGATCAGGTTATTCATGCACAGGTACATTACTTGATGTAACTGACGAAATCTTCCGAACAATTGATGTTGGGAATGTCTTTGCTCTTGTCTTAGTTGACTATTCCAAGGCTTTTGATACCATAAACCACAAATTGCTCTTATCTATTTTACATTTCATAGGTCTTGGAAAGGATGCGCTTGAACTAGTGTCAAGTTATTTTAGTGAGAGAAGTCAGATTGTTTGTTCAAACGGCTCATCTTCCTATCCGCTAATAATGAAATCAGGAGTGCCGCAGGGCTCGATTTTGGGACCCTTATTTTACATTATTTATACTTCCAATATCTATAAACACATTAAATATTGTAAATATCATTGTTATGCGGATGATACACAACTTTATACATCATTTAAATTAAGCAATTTAGTAAATTCCATGTTCAAAATAAATTTCGATCTTGACACACTTAATACACTTTCAAATAAGCATCAACTTTTTTCATCAATATCAATTTACTTAAAATTCATATTAATAATAAACCTCTTCCTACTGTTACTAAAATACGCAATTTAGGACTTTTAATGGATTCTGATCTTAAATTTACACAACACATAACTAAACTTCTAAGTACGGCTTACTCAACTCTAAAGTTACTCTATTCTAATAGACACCTTTTAAACTTATCCGCAAGAAAGCTTCTTTGTGAATCGTTAATTTTGTCCAACTTTAATTACTGTGATGTTGTATATAATAAGTGTCTGGATTATGAGGACAGAAGGAGAATTCAGGTGTTGCAAAATAGTTGTTTAAGGTTTATTTATAACATTCGTAGACGCCAACATGTTTCTCATACACTAAAGGTTGCTGGCTGGTTATCCATGGTGCAACGTAGAGTCGTCCACTCTCTTCTTTTTATCATAAAATCTTAACTACCCAAACTCCGCCATACTTGTATAATAAAATTAGATTTAGGACTGATGTGCATAATATTAATGTTAGACGCAAGAATGATTTAAGCTTACCCTCTTTTAACCTTGAACTGTTTAAGAAGTCGTTTTCATATGATGTTTGCATATCATATAACAACATTATACCGGAGTCACTTAAAAATGTTCCCCTTCTACATTCAAAAAAATCAAGATATTGATATTCAGAGGAGATTTGAAAATATGAGAGTTATTTATTTTCTTTTATTTATTTCCTTTGTTGTTATAGACTATTTACATTTGACACGCGTTAGTGATTAGTTTTAATTATACATGTTGGTGTTTTTTTTTCTTTTCTTACTCGTTTTGTATAGGTACAGAATTCTTTGTTGCGGTTAGGTGTAGTATAGTAATATTATTTTTCTTTTTTTTTGTTATGCTGTTAATGTTAATTTTTTTTTTTTTATTTTGGGTTTACGTAACTTATATTATAGGTGTCGAGTATGGTTCCTTGGTAGCCAACCAGACGGTTGCCCTGTGCAACTGGTCTGCTCTCGAGACCTTTTGGCTGGTTAGTTAATTTATTCTGCTTTATATATATTTTTTTTCTTTTTTCTCTACAGCCAATAAACGTTATTATTATTATTATTATTATTATTATTATTATATTTAAACAAAATCGGAATTAGGTGTTTTGGATTGGCCATATTGTTTAACAAATCTAAACCTTATTGAGCACATGTAGGACTAACTAAAAAAAGTATTCATCCACGTCCTAATCGTCCTTTAAGAGACCTTAGAGCATGTTTCGTTAAAGAGTGGGACAGACTGCGCAAGAAAAAAATGCAACTTTGGTTAACAACATGTTTAGGCGTCTGGAATGTATTATTACCGGTCATCGCGGAAACACTAGATATTGAACGTTTAATTTGTACTCATAGTGCATGCTTTTTTTTGTCCAATTGGTTCAAAAACTGTAAACATTTAACCGCACTTTTGGTTTGTTTATAATCACTATATTTCTTTAGTATTCCAAAATGTAATTTGCAAAATTTATTATCAATAGTGGTTTTGATTGACCACATCATTTTTTTTAAATAAGTTACTAAATCCAGACTTTTGTTGCTCAATATACATGACTTTTGGCACAACAAAATTTAGGGTTTTACTTTAAGCGTGCTTAAATAAATTATAGAAAATGTTTTGATTGGTAGTGCTATTTGTCATATTTAATAAATTTATTAACATCATTTTTTACACACTACAATTTTTATTGTATTTTGTAGTGTAGACATAAAATTGACGTTATATTATGCAATGAAATTAAATTCATGTAACCAATATTTCCAAACTTTTATAACCAATTCATAAAATTGTAAAATTTAAATACCCCGCACAAAACTCAAATTTGACACAACCGTGTAAACGTCAACTCGGTGTGACTACTCCACGCGTTGACCGTGGCAACCATAATAAAGTCATGAAAGACCTCAATTGTAATTAATTACTATTAATTATTTTAAATATGATTAAACGACTTAAGGTTTAGTGCAAAGTAACCGTATGGAATGTAATGATCATAGGTTTGATGACGTTTTTATGATAAGAAAATTATCTTGACCTCACCCATCCTTACATTATTTCTCACTATAATTCCCTCGCTTTTAATTTCCACTAAAATTGTAGATAAGAATAGGCATAAATTTGCCTGTTTTTATTAGTTACACTTATTTAGAGATTTTTCCACTTTTTCTAAAATCCTGTAGTATTTCGACCTTATTTATTTCGGCTTAAAAACCGAACGACCGCCTGAATTTGGTTTTCCCTTGATATCCTGCTTAAATACTATTTACCACCGCCTAAACTTAATCTGAAACCAATACCTAATTAAACTGCTATATCTTTGTCTTATTACGCACAAATACTCTCCCGCAATTCAATTTGTCGCAGACAAAAGTGTGAACTTCTTCTTGTGTTACGTCCACGACATCAAAGAGCACAGTATTTCAATGTATCGCGTTTGAAAGCCAATAACGTAACCCTTCATCTATTTTGCTATGTCTGACTTCAACCAATTTGCGTTTGGCCGTTGTTTAGACGCTTTCTTTCATACTACACTCTGACTTCCTGTCTTAATCTCGAGCACTATTACCTGTTTGGATAGCCGTCCCAGAAAAACCTTCGATGTTTCACAGCGTATATTGACATCGTTACAGAACCGTCCGCTTAAACAGGACGTCTAGCACTACGTTAAAAATAACTGGCGTTATAGAACCGTAAGAACCAGGTCTACTCGCAAAGCTATTCATATACAGGGAGCCGCCCTGGAGCACAGGAATTCGCTTAGTTATAACGAACCCGAAACTTTTTCGGTTGATAAAGAAAGGCTCACGATTGAATTGTTTCTTGGTTTACAACCACCAAACGTAGGTAATAAAAGTAACTCACACTTTTATTTTGAACGATAATTTAACAGCTAGTTTTATTAGCACCTGTTGACAAATTCCTGGTTATGTCTCCAATACCCCCACGAGACGATAGGTCTGCTACAAGTTGTAGGAGAACTTCTGACGTTGCAGGAGATAATTAATCCGTTATTTGTATTGTATAATTAATCATCGGATGTATAATTATTTTGTTAATTGTAATTTTTTTGATTCAAACTTAATATTCTTCTTAAAAATTGGACTCTCTTTATATCTTTGCTGTGGATACCCGACGCAAAATAAATGTTGTAAACCTGTAACAGTTTTATTTTCCGTATTTAGAACGTATGTTGTGAGCGGCCTTAAAACGTGCGTCGCGAGGGGTATGTTACGACGAAAGTCGTATTTGGCGTGCATTATTTAATGTGGGTTTTACAATTTTGAATACAAATTGGCGTTTACGTCTAATCCGGCTAGATTCACAGTGAGTATATTGGGTTTTTTTCTATTTGTTTTAATTCTGATTTCTGCATATGTTTTTAGCACGTTGCGTTTGACATTATGTGCTTGTTGTGTACTGTACTGGGATAACTCTTGAGAGTGCTGGAGTATAAATGAAAGACAACACCAAGGTATTGCATTAATAAAACTGTAGACCACCGGTGAATACTCCATCTACAGAGGTTGGTTATGCTGCATACTTTCAGCAAGGGAATCAATTGCTTACTGTTCTTCTCCGCACACCTCCTCTAGAGAAATCCCTGGGTCTATCTAACTTCCCCAAACTGTCGATACCGTCGCTAGCAGAATAACTTTAGTCTCGGAACAACACTCGACGAAGGGCTAGATCGCTTAATTTAGAGGGGTTGTCGCAAACACAAATGGCTTTTTGGGTTTGCGGGAGGTACTTACCCCTTTTATTCTTCTTTAGATCTTGTGTAACTTGCCGTGTGTAAGTGATATGTGTACCCAGAGCCTTAATAGCAGCCGATTCTTAATTTAAGTGTAAATTCTAACTCAAGCGTTAACTAAAGCTTACTTGAAATTTGATACTAAAAGCCTTATTTATTGTAAGCGAGGCTGCTGCTAACGCACGTAACTATATGCGACAGTCTCTCTATTTCTGTCATATTCTCCTAATATTTTAAGATTTGTTATACTGAATTGTTTGTTTCTCTCTCTCTCTGATTTGTGTTTGATTTAGCATATTAATTTTAAGTAAAATCTGTTGATCTCGTGTTGGTCGGTTTTATTTCTTTCTTTATCCAGCAGGTGGCGCCTTGTTAGACCAGCAGTTAAATTTCTTATAGTTATTTAGTAATTCACCCAACTACTATAAATATTCTTATCTTCCACAAATTTAGTGCGCTACATCGAGCCGAATTCTCTTTAATATTTTTTTCCAATTTGTTCCGCTAGGGCCGTCGCTTCTTTTTGTTATTTTGTAAACTGCAACCGTTACAAGTCTTATAAAACTAATGTTTCTGTACGTTGAGGTTTTACAAGAAATAAAAAGAAATAATTTTATTAGTAGTGAGTAATTATGGCTCTTTCTACAATTTACAACTTCAGTTGAATAATGTAACCCTAGTTCCATAATAATTTTAAATAATATATGAACAGAAATGCTAAACTAAATAATGATTCTTTTTTGTTAAAATTAATAGTTTAATTAAAACACCCACAATAGACCCAAATAGTACAAAAAAATTTATATGAAACATCATTATCGAACATTACTTATTTATTGGAAAGTAGATTTCGATCAACTTGACAAAAAAAATGCATTATTGGATAACAGTATTAATAATTATTATAAACTCGCACCGTTTTCCTACAGTCTAGACTGTTTAATGCAAATCTCTATTTAATAATATTGATTTTAGACGTAAAATTTCCACTTCTGTCGTGCTTCGTGTTTTAATTTCCTTAAAAGTTGCTGCACGGGAACTTCGGTAATCTGACTTAATTTATAGCTGACTTCATTAGATTCAAAGGTAAATTAAGGGTACGGTAACATTTCATTTATAATACCGATGAAATAATTAGAAAATTATGGCAAATAATTGTTAGAGCGCGTATATTTGCGGCAAATGTAAACACACGATGTTCACTCGGATTTATTTAATATCTTACATCGTTAGCGTAGAATTATTATTAGAAAATCAGGAAATAACTGAGTTAATTACGGTGGCTTTACGTTTTGTGTCTTTGTTAATTGCTGCCGGTATGCAGGTGTTGAGAAAAAATTTAAATTAACAAAATGTGAAGAATAATTTAAATTTTTTTTCGAGAAAATATACTTAAAAGTCTCAGAGAATTTTAAAATTTACTTAAAGACAATAAGTCAATTCGCTTACTATTTTTTTCTAATTTTCGTCTATAATACGTTTATTAATGTTTTTCAGTCCGAGTCGTTTATAGCTATCTATAAGAGTACACTGTACTTTAATAGATTTAGAATAATTTTCATTTGTATGGTTGGTAGTGGTAGTTCGAGATGATGAAGTTGTCATCTGACAATTCAACATAGAGTAAATTATTTTAAGTAAATATGTAATTGTAATTGCACGGAAGTAATTGTAATTTTACGTAAGTAATTGTAATTTTATGTCACATACTATAAATAGAACATACACTTAGGTACAGTCGAATTAATCATTGTTTTTTATTTCATTTTCTAGTACTCGAAAGACAAGTTCTGTTATTTAAAACGACGAAATGGTGACAACACCAAATATTGTAGGTGCTGCAAAACGGCAATAAGACGCATCCAAATTCACAAATTTCAAGAAATTGATAAACCCCATGTGACCACCTACATTATCTATTATTGAAAATGATAATAATACAGTATTTTTTTTTACTTTTGTTATTGAATAGGTAGGTAGGTACTTGTGAACTTGTATTGCTTTATGAATTATTTGAAATAAAATTATAGTAAATATTTGTGGATTTATTACAATTTCTTAATCTACTCATAAGGTATTACCTTTATAATCAATGGTATTACATATTACAAGGTGTTTTCAACGTACGACCCCAACTACTCAAGTGTTATGAGTGTTGCAGAGAGCTTGAGTCTCAAATTCCTAAATTTTAAATAGTAGAAGTTCGTTAGTTACCTAGTTTACATCGAGCTGCATACGTATTTCATTATTTTGTGACAAAAAATAACGCAATAGTGTAGATACGAACAAACGGTTATAATTTATTATAAAGAAGTGAAAAATTTAATTATTTTTGCTACATGGACATGTGTTGTAAACATTGATGGTCACATTTGCTGTATCGTGTGCTTGGACATTTATGCTTGGAACATTGCTATTATTGTAGACCGTAACAGTTTCATTACTTCCATAATTAAACTGCAGAGATGGATTTTCCTCCCTGGAAGGTCCAGGTAAGGAAACGTCAGTATATTGTGGTCGAAGCATTTGTAATACATCAATTTTGTTCTTTAGGGATGCATCGACGTAACTTTCTGCTACAGCACTCGACTTCCAACCTCCGTGCCTCTTAATAGTCAGCAAATCACCTCCACGGTTAGCAAAATGAGTCACATTAGATCGCCTGAAACAGTGTCCAGTATAAAGCTCTGGATTGGGTAACCGAAGGAAACTGGCAATTTCTTTGCAAATAGCCCCATCCTATTAATGCCAATAGGACTATTTATGCATTTGCCACTTCTATAGGTCAGGAAAAACCGCCGGTGAGTCATTTTTGTGGTCTTAATTGATAATATTCTTTTATCAGTGCAATCCATGTTCCCTCTGTGATTGCAAACAATCGGGGCTTATTGTTTTTTGTTTTAGGCACTGAAATTGTCACCAATTCGGACTTAAATTCAATGTCATCCACACTCATGTTGGCGAGTTCCTCGCGTCTTAAAGCCCCATTGTAGCCAATAATTCAAGATCACCTAAAAATATTATGGGATTTATGGATATATCTGGAAGAATTATACCACATACTTTTATTGCAAGGTATTTCTGATTTTCTGCGTCACAAATAAATTTATTTATGTCATACTCTTCCAGGATCTTAGATTTCTTTGGTACATAGCCTTGGGACGTCCTTTTCAGGAGAGCTTGCAATTTTGCATAGTTTGAAATGTCAATGCTCATATTAATTGATAAACATGACCGCAACATTGAGTAAATGGTCTACAGGGTAGATGGTTTATATTTTTGCCGCTGGGACTCGAAGTATGCCAAGACAACATTTTCTGAGATATTGTCTTGTCGGGTAACAAATTTTGAGTGGTTGCTTCAGTAATTTGCCGAATTTCGGGCGAAGTGCAAACAAAATCTCTTCACTCATTATTAACAGTAAGTAACAATAATTTATAATAATTTTTGTTTTAAATGACAAAACACGAAATTTAAATTACATTTTAAAATAAAGTTGGCGGGGAGCATTACCAACCAACACAAAATTCCCTAGATCTAAAAAAAATTTTTTCTATTAAAATAGGAAAAAAGGTGCGCAAATTAGAAAAATAGCATAAACAACTCGTTTTATAAGGGCATTGGCGCACTTGTCCCATAGAACACCTACACCTGGGACGCGTGCGCTATATCAACCCTTATAAAACTTGTTATTTAATATACTATTATAGATTTCAAAGTTGTTATAGGCAAAATCAAGAAAAGAGTTCTTTGATATACCAGAAAAATTAAATTTGAAGATGTTACTAATAACAAAACAAAAAAACTTTTTATGAACAAATTAATCAATAATAAGTAAAAATAAACGTCTAAAAAATAATTCAAATTTGTACATCGTAACTTCTAAATTTTTGCTAGAAGAATTAAAAAACAAAACCTTAACGATCAATTAACACAAACAAATATTAGTTGCTTAAGCAAAACGTAATGGGTGCCAAAAATGCAATAATTTTTTTAAAATTACTCGGTTAAATTAAATAAATTAAAATAAAATAATATAAAATTAAACCACTTTAAAAAAATGTTTGATTGTGTTTTTTTTTTAATTTTAATTACTAGTTTTTATATTTTGTTTATATACACTACACGGCAATATAATAGAATCCGTACATTTAATATTTCGCATTCAGCGGAACGTAATTTCATTGCGGTTATTGAAGTAGAGACTTCGTTTTGTAATATGAGTACAAAACTGGCATTTAACGCTATTATGATTTTTATTTAGTATTGTGCTTTATGAATCAATTATATTTATTTTACGTTAAAGTCATTATTTAATAAATACATTACAGATATTACGTTTTACCCCACTACGTAAACTTTGTTATTTAAAACAAAATTAAAACATGTTTAGACCCCTCAGTATCTTGCGATTTAAACCATACTGTTTTTGTAAAAAAACCCTTAATTGAAACAAAATTTGATGGGTCTTGCAATTTTTTAATTATGTATTAAGTAACGGAACTTATCTAGTAAAGAAAGCATAAAATCCGCACAATGTAAATAATTCATACAATCCGTTTTGGTTATTATCGTATGTACACTGCTTTTATCTATTGTCTACCTAAACGTCACGCGCTCTCCGCCATATTTTTTTATCTGAACATTGACAAAAATTATTAGTTTATATTGTATTTAGCACGTTGTCGAATGCCGTAAGTGATAAAATTTTTCTTATCAATACAAGCGCCATTTTGGTATTATTTTTAGAATTTCTACCTAATGGACAAACTCATGAGTAACTGTAGGCAAAACTAGCTAATGAATTACGATAGTAATATATCTTTCAAAACATTTCGATCTATAAGGCAGAAGTGGTTACCATTTCTCGAAAGAAACCATTGCACCTTATCAAAACAAGCCGCCTTCAGTTTTTATACCTGATTGTCGTGATCGTATCAGCCAGTAGCTAGTATCAATTAGAAATTTATCTAAAGCATCTGATGTTTCCGAACAACAAATAAAACGATTTGATGGCTAAATACCCTAGTTTTTATATTTTATCTGTCTTATGAGTATCGTATTGTAATTTCTATGAATATAATTACATACGTACTAGAATCTTTGTCATAATTCGTAATTAATTAATATAGCACCTTTTATAACATTTTTTGTGATCGCGGGGCCTCGACAAATCTTTTTACATATTTTTGAGTCAATATTACGGTATTAGCTGTAATCAATTACACGGTTTTGTAGCTATAATTATAGAAGTTAACGTAACTTATTTGAAATGAAATTCGTATTAAAATAATTAGGGTGCTTGTAATCAAAACTAGAATTGTTTATTCGATTTTGGCTGAAGAGTTTGCTTTGTTTTAGGAAAAACAACGATATTGCTGTCAGATAACTACACAGGGTGATCTGCGTATAGCGTGCATTAAAAGTTTTTAACTTTGAGATAAATCAGAAACTAGAAATTTAGTCCGCGGTCATAATTGATTATTTTCGTTCTACCTAAAATATTTTTAGTCCTTCAGTTATACAGGGTGTGCCAAAAATATCTATCAACTTTCTTATTTTAAATACAAACCTATAATTCTTTTTACATAGGTCGATTAGTTATGTAACCTAAATTATATTATCTTATCCTTGACGGTTCCTAATGTTGATTAAATCAGTTGAAATTATAAAATTAAATTTATAGAGCAGTTGGCTGAAAATCTAGACTTACTCCTGATGCCCTACTGGTGGTTCCATTTTGTACCATATGGCTACAGGCAATATTACACATATCTCGATCATTAGTGCAGGTAACTTAATTAAATGGTTTTCTTCTTATTTGTCGTGCAGTCCTTTTCCAGGTTACCTCGTCATTCACCAGATACTTCGATTGAATTTTTACTACTGCTGATCGTTGAGGAGTCCTTTCTTATCCCTATCTTACTTAGTTTGAACAAACACCAACTTGGGTAAATTCACCTTTTAGAATTATTTAAGTGTTCTTATTTGGGGCGCTTGTTACTTTTATTAACGTTTATAATTTTTTTCGGCGCTTGCACTTAAACTTTTGCCCGACACATTAAAAATTTTTCAGCTATCGTTTACTTTATTTGTGACGTCACATCTATCATCCCTTTCTAATTTTCTAAAAATTTGCCATTGTTTTTTTAACACGGACAAACGGAAGAAGATCTAAGTGTCGGTTGGCACCCATATTTATAACTTTTCAATCAATGGCCTACTGTAATTTGATTTTTGAATTCAAACTCTTGTCAAGGATTTCACCTTTTGTCTCGCATCTACCGGTACCTCTTTGTAACTATAATAACCCCGGCTAGTTCCCTGTAATTTGGATATTAATTATCCGGAATTAATTGCATTTACTTTAATTAACTGAGGAAGTGATCCATTAATCTTCCTTTTTTTATGCATTTTTCTTTATTTACTGAGCCATAAAATAATCAATTGTCAAATTTTTACGTAAATTTAACCTTCAATGCAATTAGAGTTTTTTCCAAATTAATCAATTTTTTTACTTTCGCGGACGGTTTTGGGCCATGAATTTAGTTTTTACACCATTTTTACACAATAGATTCTTAGTATCACATGCACATATTGTTATGTTAATTGTTTAATTACCAATGACCTTGACAATTACCTAATTTTCTTAAAAACTCATACTAATTTAAAATAAATCTAGGGTTGATGCTGGATTTAACTTTTGGAACTGATAGAGGATCATAACTACACGATTTTATCAAGGAAAATAGACAAATTACTTCAATTTTCTACCCACCTGCAAGAATTCTTTTTTAACACCAATGCTTTTAACACATTTACAAGAATTGAGGTTTAAACGCAAGGAAATCATTGTAGGATCACATTTAAACACCAAATTGTATTTTCCCTTCATCGCTATTGTATTTAATAATATATCCCAAGTATTTTATTGTGTTTACCGTCTCTATCTCTTCTTGTCTCCACCACTATTTTTTTTCCTACTTCTACCTTTTTTTCTTTTGTAAAATACTTATTTTGTTTTTTTCATATTTACTTTCAATTTTTTCTTGTCAAAGTATGTTTTGATCGTTTTTATCATAATTTTTATCCCTTCTTCCTTATCCGCTACTATTACAATGTCATCAGCGTATCCCAACACCCACACCTTCTTTTTCCATATCATTATTTCCCCACTTTGTTGCTCCTTCAACATCTCCTCTAAGTCATCTGCACCTGGCCTCCTCATATATCTCTTCTACTCTTTCGATCACGTGCTCTCCTACACTTTTTTTCTTTAATTATTTTAACAGCTTTTTTTTATTTACATTATCCAATACTGCCTTGATGTCTACAAATGTTGCTCTTTATTTATTATTTGTTTCAAAATGTATATTTTATCTATTATTATTCTTTTTTTTTAAAGCAGTTTGCCAATCTTTCTCTAAATCTTGTTCTGCTATCTTTTTCCATTCTTTTCTCAATTGTTGTCGCATATATTTTATAATCTATACATCCCACACTCACTCTCCTGTAATTTTCCACCTTTCTCTGGTCTCCTCCTTTGTTAATTGGACTTATTATTGCCTCTCTAAATCAGTTGGGGATCATTACCTTCTCTAAACGTTATTTAATATCTCGTTTATTTTTTTTTTGGTTTTCTTTCTTATATAATTATTGTTCCCCCTGTATTCTAACACTTCCGTCATTTTCCTTTTTTAACTTTATTTATTGCATCGTTTACTTCATATATTTTTTATCATCTTCTATTTCCATCTTTTTGTTCATTTGTTTTACTTCTACTATTTTGTTCTCTTTATCTCTATTTTTGCACTTTGTAATGTATTCTTTCCACATTTTTAAAATTTATTTTCATTTCTGTTTTTTCCTTTTCACTTTTTCCATTACTATTGTCCATATTTCTCCTCATCTTTAATATTTTTATGCGTTTTTCCATTTCTTTTTTTTCTAAAATTTTTCATTAAATTTTTTTTGTACTTTTTAAATGCCTCTTTTCTTTTTCTCTATATTTTCATAGCTCTTTTTGCTTCTATTTTCAGTTCTCTACATTCCATTCCCCACCATTTATTTTTTTGTGTTTTTCCATCTTTTTTTACATGATACTTTTTTACTATTTTATTTTCCATTTTATTTCTCAATTCTTCATCTTCTTCTTCTACTTCATTTCTACCCATTTAGTTTTTTGCATTTACTCTTTATATTTTTTTATACTTTCTACTACCCATGTTTTTCACTCTTATTTTTTTTTCTCTTTTTAACGTTAACACTAGCGGTTGGTGGTCAGATTCTATCTCCTCTCCTATAATAAAACTTATTTATTTCTTCTATCATTTGCACGTGTGTTAACACGTAGTCTATTACTGTTCCATTTCAAAATGTGTATTCTCCTTTTTCCCTTTTTTCATATTTCAATATTATCTATCCTCTTGCTTCGCACATTTTTTTGAGGTTTTTACCTTGTCTATTTATCTTCTTGTCCATTGACACCTTCTTCTTTTCTTTTTATCTACCATCATTTCCTCCTCATTATCTTCTCTTTCTCGGTTTCTCCTATTATTTCCTCAATATTTTTTTTGTTTCTCTATCTTTCTCGTATACTGTCACTTTCTCCTATCCCTATCATTATGTTCCATTTTACAATTTCTTCTTTTTGCTCTATGTTTCTTTTTATATCTTTTTCCAGTATCTTTTCCTACCTCTGTCAAAATACCTCTTTTTGCCCTTCATTGGCTTTCAGTAACATCTCCCTTCATTTTTCCAGTCTTTTTTTTCCAACCATTTTTCTACCAATCTTACCATGTCAAAACTCTTTATATACCTCCAAAACCTACCTCCCATATATCTCCTTTTACGCCCGATTTCTTTTCTGTTGCCCTTTTACTGCACTACGTTCTCTCTGACCATTTTTTTAATTTCATTCCCCCTTACGTTTTCTAGTATTTTTCAATCCATTTTTTTAATTTCTATTTTCGCATCTTTTTCTTCGCTCTCTACCCACACGCATTTAAAATTTTTTTTATTTTTATTCTTCCTTGTATATCTTTTTCTTTCTTTGTCATATCATCTATATAAATTCTCTATATAAATTTTTGGCAGAAACTCTTTTCTTTTTTGCTTCAAAATTTCTAATTTTCTGTCCATAACTCCTATTTGTAATAATATTACTCTTTTCTTTATTTCTGTAGCATCTTTCAACTTTTTTCATTTTCATCTTATTTATCAACATTTGTTTCACTTGTCTCAATACTTCTCTTTTCCCTCCGTTTACTTCTAATTCTTATACTACGAAGTTTTTTCTTCTTTTCTCCCTCTTCATGCTGTATATTCTTTTTTTTAAATATCCATCCTTCCCTCCACTCTCTTAAATTTTTCTTCCTATTTTTAATTTATTGTTACAATTTCTGACTTTATTTGCTTTATGTCGTTTGTTTTTTTCTAACTTGACTTTATCGACTTTATTTCCTTCAACATTGTACTTTTATTGCTATGTTTTCCTTTGCATCAATTTAACATTAAAAGTAGTAGTTCTTCCTACTTGTTCACTATTTCAATTATACTCTTTTCCTTTTCTAATCTATTATCATTCAATTAATTAAACCTTAAAAAACTTACGCACTAATTTGTTCGCACGTGTATCGTCTAAAACCCGCATCTTTCTTTTCACAAAAATAATTCTGATAACACTTATTTTCACAAAACGTCATTTTTACATTCTTTTAATTACCTCTACAAATAGAAACTGAACATTATCTTACTTCACTAATTAAGTAAAAAGTATTTCCTTATTTAATAAACAATTATTTTACCAAATAATTATGGATTGGCATTTAAAAAAAATTGTATCATACGCAATTTCAATTTTATGTCTAATTCATACAGAAACATTTATTATAAATTTTAATTGATCATTTTGATTTTAAAATCAAATATTTATTTGTTTAAAAATTACTTTTTACTGCGATATACAACATAGTCGGTAAATGATCTAATACTTTATTACTTTACAAATCAAAACAATTCAATTAAAATAAATGTACATGTTTTTTATAAACTACGTAACTTACTTAAAAGTTATGAGGTGTGTCCTATGATTTATACTTTACTGACTAGTAAATGCAAGTAGCGTTATACACTGATTTCATATTTTTATTGCTGTAAAAAAGGTTGAAAATACAAAATTCAATAACATACATCTGTAATCAGATAAGCATTAATTTGTCAATTTATGTCAACTTGAAGTAAATTTAACCTATATTTTTCGACGATTATTTTCTCGATTATTTATTCTTATCTGGTTTCACATCTTATATAAACAGTGTAAACAATAACAAATATTATACATAATGTTAGTTTGATGAACATTTTCAGTGTTATTTAAGTAAATTATTGTAATTTATAAGAAACAAACTTAAGAGAAAATTCAAACAATGTTACAGGTTTCACAGATAATTACTTTAATAATTATTATTGTTATTAAAGTATCAACAATTCAACCGTTTGTAATTGTCGAAAAAAATTATACGCCTTATGTATAGCATTAGTAGTTGTTAGCATGAAAATTCTGAAATATAAAATACAATTATATTTAAATTTTAAACACTAATTATTCTAGATTTTAAATATTAATTTTTTGTTTTTAATTAAAATTAAAGGTGTTTGTTATACACCTTTAGTACAGCTTTTAATTTATTTAAAATTTTAAAGCATTTTAATTAAAATAATTCATGTTGGTTTTTAATTATCTTTTAATAATTTTAAAAGGTTGCCGAATAAAATTATTACTAAGGTAATAATGAATATGTGTTAGAAAACTAACACTTTAACTAGAATAAATTCTGAAAGTTTAAAATTGTTTTATTGTAAATGCAAGTTCATACGTGTTACGTTAACACAAGACGACACTAAATGTCGCAATACTTTTAAGAAATTATGTTTTGTATCTATATGCACACCTAAAGCAAAAGTTTTATGTATGGTGCCCCAAAAGATCAGTATAAACTTGTATAGTGTGGTGACAAAACCGTGTGCAATAATAAATTGGTTTGTTTTGGCAAAGCATTTACTTCAAGGTTTAGGAAAACCACTAAGACCTAAACATGCCAACCCTTACCCACCCTAGTATTCACATGTAATAATATTAATTAAGTGTGTAAACATTATAAAAAGTAAATAAGAACATAAAATATAACAGCACAGCTATTGCATGACGACATATAATGGACCGGTCCAAGCGCCAGTAATAATAACAATAAAGAAAAAAGTAGTAGGTTAAAGAAATAACAAAATAAAATAATGGAAAAACAGATAATTAAGACAAGAATACAAAATATTGCTGAACTTCAGATGTCCTTTAGATTTGTAAGCCATAATATTGCTTTATTTCTTAAATTATGAATGTTTGAAAACCTTCTTTAAACTTCGTTTAAGAAAAAAAAAAAATAATAAAAATTTTTTTTAAAATTTTTTTTTTTTTTTTTTTTTTTTTTTTTTTATTATTTTTTTTTTTTTTTAAAATTTAATTAGTCTAATAAGTTAAATAATTTTTTTTTTTTTTTTTTATTACCGAAATATTTTTTTTTTAAAAGAATTTTTAAATTTTTATTTTGTTTTTTTTATTGTTTTTTTCTAGTAGTATGAAGATAAACAAGGGAAATAACAAGCACACACACAACGACCACAATAAGCACCCCACAAACGATTTGCTTTGAGTTGTGGCCTGTGGTCCAAATGCAATGAAACCTAAGCAACTATAGTAGAACTTATCTTCTACCTGCCCAAGCAGAAAAACTTTTGATAAGATTCATACAATGATATTTGTTCAATCCTCCTTAGCTGGTCCCCACAAGGTTCTAACCTTGGATCTTTCGTTATCCCATCCCAGTAGGGTTTTTTCAAGAACCCAAAGGTTATCCTTGATTTCATCTGTGGAAGACAGTGTTTCAACCGCCAACCTCAAATCTTGTACAGTTTTGATCACGAACAAGAAAATTAAACAAATCCAAATAAACTAATGCAACAATTTCAACTGTATCACGGCACAACCACAAAATGTAGATCAAAGTTAACCGTGTCACCACTTTTTGGTGAAAATTGTTTTTTTTTGTACGCGCAAATGATTTTGGTTAGCAAAAGCTCTTTTTAATTAGATTAGACTATAGTTTTAAAGTATTTCATTTACATTGCAATGCACGTGTGTTCACAGTCATATTTGTCGGAATATTGTTTTTGGTCATTTGATATTTTTAATTCAGTTGATGTAGAGAATAGCTTATCGTCACGTTTAAGCAATAAGGGTTTTGATGAAACGCCGATTTCAATAATTTTCACACCCGATTTTTTCGAATTTAAGCATAACATGTCGCATTTTGTTTTGCTATCTGAGAGGTTCCTTTGTTTGTTCCCTGGAAAAACAGCTCGGGGTCGGCCGACTTTATCAATTAAATAGAAGTTTTGACTTAAGAATAACATACGGATTATACCTACGTTTGAAAATTCTGAGATGTCGGTTTTGTTTGTCATTTTAAAAAAATGTTAGCGCAATAATTTTTGTAACGTCTTTGAGAAAAAAATGATAAGAGGGAAGACTCGCTTCCCTTACTTGATGATTGTTATTAGTTTTTAAGTAAGTCTTTAAGCAGATTAACAACGAGTAAGATCTAGTTGATAGGCAGACTCGCGTCAAGAAACATGTAGTTATTTGACATGTACCGAATAGCGCGGATTAATGTTGTTTTTAATTAAATTAAAACAAACGCTTAAATACCGTAAGTGTTTAAATTTAAGTGCAAACTTTTCGAGGGCGCGAGTGAAAATTAAGTTTTATGTGTATACACAAAAAGAACCTTTCGTTTTGTGGCCGTGAAAGAAAATAACGGTTGATTGATTTTGCAATCGAAATAACCGCCCTGCGGATGTTGTACTATCTTTTATGCACACGTGATTTTATTTAAGAGACATGCAATGTAGTTAAATGCATGTTAAACGAAACTTCGGATTAATACAAATGGATCCAGGTGGATTATTATTCGATTAATGGTTTCTGTTGGATTAATCATCAATTAATGGTTCATCTTCCGCATTTTGGATTAAAAGAAAGAAAACCTCAACTGTAAGTACTCTATTCGTTTAATTCAGACACTTCCGCGTGCTAGTGACTTCCGTGGTGATTATGCTTATGAGTTATGAGTAAATTAGGTAGCGTCTAGTTTAATTTTATTCTATTTAGAATTGTAGTAAATTTTGTCAGTGGATCAGCATGATTAAATCCAATATTTTTCTGTATTAGTTTTAGGAACGCGGTTAAAAATCTTCCGTCACGCCCGGTACCGGGGTAGTTTGAGCGTTTTGGCATATTTGTTTGTTTTATTGTGTTGATAAGCTTCGAAAAATACTGTAAAATTTTAGTTAATACAAAACCGGTCGTAATTATGTTATTATTTTAGTGCATCAAGTGTTTGCACTTCTCCTTTCTCTTTAGTGAACATTTGACATAATCAATTAAAAGATTAGGGTGGCGCCTGACAATCCCGACTGTGACTCAAATTAAGGACTTTTACTCTTTGTAAAGGTAAGTGAGAGACAATTCCAAATCTACTCTCTCGCCGATGAGTTAGTTTGAGCATTCCTTGTACTGCGTACTTGACCTTCAAGTTTCGTGGTGTAAGAATAAAACAGAAGAAACTGGTGCTCTGCAGAGAATAACTAATATTTTGAAAATGCAAGTATTCGAGGATAGTGACCTCTCGTGGGCACCTCCATAATACCTGAACTTAAGAATATAGTGTGCGTATGTGTGATTTTTCAACCATCAAGTAAACGTGCATGACTACTATCGTATAAAACTGCGTTTACAATTCTATATAGATTACTTCGTATTAGGTGGATGACGTTTGAGCTTAGAAACATCTCTGCATTATTTCAACATCTTATGCAGTGATATCGTGCGTGTTAGCCTAAGGTCACTCTACTTGTGTATACAATACAGGAAAATGTATTGTAATATCTTTACTAAAATTCAATGATGACTCTGCAATGGAACAACCGCGCTAGTACAACTTGGCAAAACACTAAAAACACTTCCTAACCTGTTATAGAAAAATTCCATTTGCACCAATAATGTGAAGACAGATATGTTGCTACAGTTTTAACTACCCACAGAGCTAGCATCTACGCTTGTGGGAACAGTGCTATGGCAAGGTAAAGCTCCGGATGAGCTACCCCTTAAATACACTAGCCGCTTACTGCTTCCAGCCAAGAAGAATTAGTTAACAACAATACGTAAAACATTAGCAAATAGATGAGCTAGAAGCAAATGTAAGAGATACCGAAAAGTAGACACAGTCCTCATTCTCCCACTGACAAAAGAAAAACTGCATCGGGTGCATGATATATCTCGATATTCTAATTAAATCTAGTCTTTAGAAATAGCAGGTCTGAGATCCGAAATTACGGAAAACAGTCTAGCAAAATCACAGTTGAGCTAAATAAAATGCTTGTTGTGGACAAACAAACAATTCCTAATATCAAACAGAGTCTTATACCAGTAAACCACTAAGTCGTACAATGAAAAACCACAAGTGGTTCCAACAAACCTACTGGACGCCATATTAATAACATACTAACGGATGGGCATTATGAAGAAGAAAGAATTTTCCACTGCATCGTCATGGAACTGATAAACACATTTGAATTATTCTACAAAACCTGGAGCATTAACGATATCTGTTGTACCAGAGATACCAAAAATGGTAGCAGTAACACTACTACGACTAATTAATAACATTAATAAAAGTGTGGCACTTGCCAAAGTATAGGAAGTAACTATTAATTTTCTTATTTTAAATAGACATTCTAACTTTTTTTTAGTAATAGTTTACATAGTGTAATCGTGTCAGATGATCCTGCGGCGTTTTGGGCCAAACCTTTAGATAATAGAAATAAAGAACTAACAGTAAGGAATAACCTACATAAGGCTCAAGTAGAGCATTCACTTCCTTAAATAATGCCCCAGCCCTAGAGTCAGATTTATTTAAGTTGGCCTTTTAATCGGATAGCCTACTAGCAGTCTACTTAAATTTCTAAACGTAGGGATGCGCCTTGCAAGAATATGATTTTAAATTTTTCTGATCAAACTAATAACATTAGCTCAATTTAACAAGAGAAAAAATTTTTTTCAAATTGTTCGTTTTATTTGTCAGAATTATTTTGGCTTTGTGTCTTTGACGGTTGTTAAAATATTATCATTTATTTTGCAGGGCCCACATTACACAAAAAACGTCTTTGGAAGCAGACAACTAGCATACAAAAGCGGAACAAAATCCTTTGAACCGTTCTATGCTTATTCCCAATGTACACACTTTTAGAAGCACCCTGTACATTTTTTTACGGCCTTAAGAAATTATAACCCACTGCCTGCGGTGATTAAATGTGTGTTAAATAAAATAAATTTATGATGAACATAAACATAAGACTCTTTTAATTATTATCCTGTAATTTAAAATATCCCAGAAAAATTGAATTCATAAATAAAAACGTGGCTTATAATTTAACGAAATTTTAATATCAAAAAATATAATAAATTAATTCTTTACAAATATTAGTAGATTAGACTAACCTTGGGCATTTTATACGTGATGTGTTTTGTGCAATCTTTGACGTGTTCTTGGCAGTAACCTTTGCACTCTAGATTGTTTCTACAATGTTTTTTTAATTCAATTTAATTTTAAATGCGCGGGCTTTTCTTGCTACCACTTTTTGTAACAATTTGTGGTAACTGGATTAATTAAATTTAGAAATATAACACGTTTTTTAATTATTAACACAATAACTTTTTATATTAATTGTTTTATGCCCGGTCTCAAATGCACACCCATCATTGATCACTGCTCAAAATCGTTTCCTCCCCACTTACACTCCGTTTCATCACTTACGCACAAAAATCAATACATTTTCATACACATAACAAACAACTTATATCTTAGTACTAAGCATTATATATAGTTGTCCAATTATCTATTAAAGATGACCTTGCAATCACTTCAATACGTATACAGGCATGTAAATAAACGTTCATAAAAGTACACACATATACATAGATTATTTTTAAATATATAATTACTAAAAGTAGCAGCGTTTAGATGATAACATGGATACACACTTTACATTGCAGGGGCCTAACGACTTTTACTTAGTACAAACAAGAATTCGGCCAACAATATTTAGGATACATATAGTAGATGCTACCATTTTATTGTGTTACCATTTAACTTTATTCATATGATAACTTTAACATCTCTAATAAATCGAAATAGTAAGTCGTATACGCCGATTCTATTTGACGCCGAAAGTGTAGTCATGTTAATAGATAATTTTTTTTAAGAATTAGGATACTAATCAGCTTATATGTTAGTTGATAATACAAAAGACATAATAAAATTATATGATTTAGATTTTCTATAACTGTCCTAATGAAGCGCAAATTTTGTGCCCAAAATATTGACAAAAATTTTTAAAAACGTTGATAGTCAATTATTCCAATAAAAATTTTTTAAAATTTAATAATATGTTAAGTTTTCAACTCGTTCAACATAAATATAATGAGATTAAAGTCCGGTACGTCTTGATAGCTTCTGTAGTGACTTGCTAATTATCTCCAATACTGAAGTTGACCACTAATTAAATTCTGATACGCAGACAAAGTTTTTCTTGTTTATTTTTACCTGTTTGATACGATTTAATTCTGGTTTGACGGTAATTCTACCCGTTAAAAATCGTTCTACACTCTTAAACATCTCCCATTAATTAGGTTTTAATCACTAGTACCGCAAGAGTGATCTGTAGAAACAGTTTTAAACCATCTCCGTTAAACGATTTGTAGTGCTCAAAGAAATCGTTAAGTTTGTGTGAAGCCGTTCAGGTTTTTGAGTAATATGATGTTGATCTAGCTAAACCGTTCTCAGAAGACTTAACCTACAATCGCCGCTTCAGTAATTAAGGTAACACAAAGTCGTTTACTTAAGAATAAGCAAGGCGCTGGAGGAGTGAACCTTAGGTTACTTTAACTAAAACCCTCCAACAACCAGCAAAACACGTCAGTATATTGATTAATTTTTATTATTTGTAAATACATTAGTTTTATAAGAATATATTTAGTTTATTTGATTTGTTACAGGTTTGTTGTTTTGGTAAAATTTAATACTGATGAAACCACTCAGAAACCTACTCGTAGTTTTGAATCCGTGAATCGCCAGAAGGAAACGTAGAACGTTGCTAAAAGTTTCTAAAACGAAAGCGGTTTGCCAAAGTAAAACGAGACAAAAATAATAAGAGGCACAACAGTATACAAATTATTACATTAATCACTGTATGATAGTAGAAAATTTAAATTATAATGGACACTATGAGTTTATTTAAGCATCCTATACAAAATCTAAATGACCGCGCGCAGCGACTTACGATATACTAATAAGTTATAGTAAATATATCTATTTAATAAAACGGGTTCATTTCATGTATTATGCATACACCAAAAATTTAATTAGTACCATACAAAAAAACAAATAATTCGACGACTGCTAGGGCCCTTGAGTGTACAAATGGTAAACCAAAGTATAATTAGTATCTTAAAAATGTAGGTCTAATTTAAATAACGTTCCATACAAGCACAAAAAACGCGTTACAATTTAAAATTACAAATGCTTAAATCTAAACTTATCTGACGTATATTAGTGACAGCTTCACAAAAACGGTTACATATCATCACGACATAACACTGGACTGGTAAACTGGGTAATATTAGCAAGCAATAGCGGTGACCCTAGGTTATCTGTAATGAAGAAAATACCAGGTCAAAAGTCTAGATCACTCCAATCAAATATTAAATTATAAATTTGTAAATTTTTACCCGCACCCTTCTCTACTGAGCTACTTGCCAATTTGTGTAGTGTGTTTGATGATATTGTTTTATTTGAATTAAAACGTACCAAATATATTACGCTACTATAATGTAAGAAACTGTAAACCCGCACCTTTTAGGCTCCACACTACAATATTTAATTGTAATTAAAATATAAAAGGGACGTACAAAATTTATAAAACAAGTGGAGAATAATGCCCAGGATTTAACTTAATGTTTCTATTAAAATATTTACAAGTTTTACGTATTAATATTTATACACGGATTATTTTCATTTGATCTTGGATCGCATTTATATTTCACAAACCGCAACAAAAAAGTAGCGTTAATGGAGACACAGCCGGCGTTCGGATGGTGACGGGTGACACTCGGTCGTCCGCTGTTTAGCACGTGTCTCTCGGACGGTTGTATTTGGTGCTGTGCTTTAGTGTTGTCGGCTTAGAGGTTTTTGCAATCTGTCCTAGTGGGTTACTAAACAGGTAAGTTAGATTAAGTGTCGGCGGCGGTCCTTCACAACCACGATTAATATTATAGGTTAGAACATCTTCGGACAGAGCCCGCTTCTTAAGAGATAAACAATAGAAGTTACAATTACGGCTTTATAATTGACGGAAGTCCGTCTTAAGGTGCACCGGATAAAGGATAGTCATCTACTTACGGTGACACCTTGTATACGAGCAGTTTTGGTGGTAGTTTTGTTACGGTTGGACTTCAAATGAATCAGTTGCTACCGGCACACTCGCTACTAGTTGCTACCGAATGAATCGGCCACACTATAGGGGTTTGGTGATACGGAGCTGCTAGTTATAAATAGAACGAATTAAGAATGCATTAAGTGCTACCAAACAAATTAGCCACACTGTAAGGTTCGGTGGTAAGTATATGATGGCTATGCGGATTAATAACAATGGTTTTTAGGTAGTTCTTAAGCGGTTAGTACTGTTTTGCCAAACCCGTACCAAATAGAATTAGCAGTTGAAGTTTTAAAATGCGGTTAGTGGAAATAACTGGACCTATGGTTAAACAAGACAAATTTAATCACCGTATCCCACCAATATTTCTATAATAGAAGTAAGAAGGCAGCAGACAGTATAGTATAGTCTTAGGGGTTTATTTGGATCGATATTAGGATCGGAAAAATTATTGAACAGGTCAATAAGTAAGTAAGTAAGTGCTTTTTTAGCATTGCGCTTGCACTTATAAAAAGTACGTTTTTGCTAACGAAAGAGTGGCCAACGGTTGTTTGGGGGTAACGTTAAATGGTGCGCACGACGTCTCTATTGACAATGTAATGTTATGCTGTGAGATAATCGTTATCTCGGCGGCAAATGTATATAAAACAATTATCGGTTTCTTACAAAACTCTAGTTGAGGAACACAAAAATTGTTTTAAAAACGTAAGCAGGTAGTGAGTTGAACTAAATTTACAAAAAAACCATCCCAGTAACTTGTTTTTTTTAACTTTAAAGAAACCCTTGGTTTGGATATTTTTCAAAATTCCACAATTTAAATACTGCAACAAATGGGTGGTTTCCCGGTAACGGTAATTTTAGTTATTTAAAATTTTTGCGAAAATTAATTTTTAATTATTATCAATTTGAACATTTATCAGTAATGTTAATATAAGTTTGACGTAAAAAAAAATTATAGTATTACAACAAAATATTTGATTCATATTGCGACACAGCATCTTGAAATTATGGAGAAGGTAAATTTTTTTCTACATTATTTACGTCGTTATGAAATTTGCTTCATATAATAAAATAACAGCTAAATTTTGTAACAGCTTGTTAACGGTAACATATATAAATAAAACAGTAGTCAGTGTCAAAACGGAATTAGTAATAGAGATGAATATTTGTAGGTTGGAAGATTTCGTAAAATCTTAACATTCGCATAAGTTTATAGCAACATCATAACTTGTAAATTAAATTGCAATTTATTAGGATGCGGTTCCATGCACTCCCTCTTCTTATTTTAGTAGTTCCTCTACATGAATAATTAGAAGCTTTCATTACCAACTACAAATTATTACCTTTGATTAACAAGATGTACTTAATGGTTGTTTATAAATCTACAATAAAGTTTTCGTTAGTAAAGTAGATATCACAAATGTTTATTTGCTATTTACTAATTAAATAATATAACAATAATTTGTGAGAACATGTATTTAATTAAATAAAATATAGTATTGTTGACGTGTGTTTTAAGCTTCTCATGTAACTTATTGAATAATATTTTTAAAATAAGTTGTAAACTTGTGATTGTGATTTACGGATTGAACCCATGTTTAAATTACTAGATCAACATTAAGCGTGAGTAAAGTGATAAATTTCTAAACAAGCTTTAATCCGGTATATCTAAAAGTTTTACTAATTAAATAAAAATGTAATTAAAAGAAATGAAAACGCACCTATTACGTCAAATCCCAAAAACCTAAAAAAATGCAAATATAGTTATGTTTTAAACAAACAACGGATTTAAACAAACATTTTTTCCTAACAGATATTAGATTACAGACATTTGTTCGTTACTATATAAACTAAAATAAAATGTTTACTTTATTAATTAAAATAACAGGGTACGTGTTTTGTAATAAGAGCGGCTAAGAATCCATGAAACTGATATGCATAATTAAATTTGCATAATATTGTTTAAAGCAAAAGAAAATGGCGTAATCAATATCATTTCTCCTCTCATCTCGAAACTTATTTCCGAGCCATTAAATACAACATAGAAGAATTTGATGTTAGTTAATGAGATGTAAATTCGTTTCGTCTGGAATATTATATTATTGCATGATCGATACTAAAAAAAAAAGGAAAACGTGTAGGTAATACATATGCACTGATGGAATTATTCACTTGCAAGTTATAGTCATAAATCTCAGTTATTTCTGTTCATTTATATCAATACATAGTTTTCCTCGACTCTATGATAACTCAGTACTGAGTATACTCACCCTTGAGAATTTATTTTATCATATTTGCAGGAAATATAGAAATTTGCAAACGATATTTGATGTTTTTATAGATATAAATTACAATTTGTGTCTATTATTTTAAAATAAATTTTGCACGATTGTATATGTATATCTTTGCTTGAAATAAATGTGTTTTATTTATCTATTTTTCTTAACGGTTTGTAAACTTATAGACCACTGCAGTTGGCAAAAAGAAAGAAAAAATATTAATAACAGCACGCCACTATATAAGAGTAGTAGATAATAGGAATACAAACGACATACTAAAATTTAAACACTTTTGTAGTAAGGGAAGAGTGTTGGGGAATGCGATTTTGTCGATTTTCGGGAAGTTTGACTTCCTATCAAAAACTGTTTTGACAAAATTGTAGATATTAAAAAATATTTAAAACTATTGTAGATTTCATGTTTCACATAACCTAAACATTATTCCCGGAAAACTAAAACTGAATTTCGTTTTTATTTCTTTCCTCGTGCGCCAAAAACTTATTTTTTACCAAATTTAATAAAAACGTTTTTTAGGATCTACAAAAGCTGTAATTTTTGCGAAAGAAAAATTTATTTTTTAGGTTACATCGTCGAAAAATCAAAAATTACCTCTATTTTGAACCTAGAAATGTCACGTCAAATTTAGGATTTTCGAACGAATGACGTCGGATTTCTACTTGTTGAAACGTCTACTTTCACATGGTTGAAGAAAAATTGACTTCACTGTAAAACGTGCTCCAGAAATCGAAAAAAGTGAAAAAACGCGTTTTCGAAAAGTCATTATTTTAATAACCGCATACAGTTTCCTAACAACCAATATGGCGTCAGCTGAATATTGTGCTTTAAGTGATACGAAAGTTAAACCGTGTCGTTATTGCAAAAATAAACCCAAAGAAGGATTTTTATGCATTGATGTGATTCATTAATCCACCCGGGTTGTATAAAATACCTAAAAACATAAAAAACTGGTAAATAACAAAGTTATATGTTGCGAATTCGATTCGAATTCTACTATAAATACCGAAGGTGAAAGCGTATACTACGGCTCCGACCTCGAAGACTTGGAACAATTGGATATTTCAATGCAATTGAAAATTCTCAAGAAATTGTACATGTGTCAGGAACAAGTAGTACGTACTAAAGATGAATTATTAAAACTAAAGACGATCTAATAAAATTACTATATAATAAAATAGATACACTTGAAAAACAAGTATATACGGTACCGATACAGATTGATTCTAATAAAGAAAATTCTTCAAAGTCTGATTTCATCAAATGATATCGTAGCGATAAACAAAATAACAGATACTGGTGACAAAGTGGATGCTTCTTCTTTAATTGAAAACGACGTTAGTAGTGAGAAAGAAACGTGGAAAACCGTGTCATATAAAAAATCTAGTAGTAAAAAAAAATTTCGTATGCCAACAGAGAAACAAACAACATCAGAGGTACAGCTTCTGGTCTTGTGATAATTTTAGTGCAGATAGGCAACGTGCCTGGTTCCATGTTAGTCGAGCTAAAAGAAGCAACACCAGAAGATATTAAACAATATCTTATCAACAGATTTGAAAACGGCGACTTTATTGTGGAAAAATTAGTCAACAAAATGGTGATTCCAAAAGTGCATCTTTCAAGGTAGGTGCTAACTTCGAACTATTAGATAGAATGAGAGATCCGAGTATATGGCCCTCAGGTATTCTGATTAGAAGATTCAACTTTTTCGTCCCATCAGGGATAAATCAGAAGCTAAAACTAAGACAACTTAATTTAGTTTTTATCAATGTTTGTTCGATTAAAAATAAAATTAACGAAGTTGAAATTTACTCAAAATTCATCCAGTGTTTATAATATAGCGTTAATTTGTGAACATTGGCTACTTAATAGTGAAATGACTCTCTTTAAAATACCAAATTTTACTCCGATAGCGTATTACTGTCGTCCTACTTCAAATGGAGGTTCATTGATTCTAGTGGAAGACGATAAAAATGTAAACAGCCTTAACAATATAAATGAATTATCGGTCAATGATGTGTGAAATTTGTGCATGCGGTATCTCGTATATTGATAGCTATTTAATAATAATAAATGTATATCGACCACCAAAAGGCGATTTTGATACATTTATGGAAATTATGAACAACGCTTTGTTGATGTCTTACACAAACAAAAATTACATAATTTGTGGGGTGATTTTAATATACACTTTGAGTATCGCAATAATCGAAAACTCTCATTCTCTGGACTTATGGAAAGCTTTGGTTTATTTTCTAAAGTGAATTTCAATACACGCTATAAACATCGTCTTGATAATGTGTTTACAAACATACTTGAAGAATACTACACCGTTTCTCCTGTTGACAATGCTATTAGTGATCATAGAGCTATTTCGATGTCGCTAAAAATTCCAGTGAATAATCTGGACTGTACGAACGAAATTATTGTAAGACCGTTTTCTAAACGAGGTAAGATAGATTTTTTCTATACCATGAGCTCTTTCAATTTTGGATATGTTTATGATAATTCAATATCAATTCATAATAAGTTTGAGATGCTTATAGACCAAATTAGACGAGGAATTCAATTGCATTTTCCAGCTGTGATTTTAAATCCTCATACACCATCGGTCAAATGGTATACAGAACAGTTGAAGCAAATGAAATCATCATTAGACATTTTAACTTTGCTAGCGAGCAACCATCCACAAGATGTCAATTTAATAAGATACAAGAATTTCTATCGCTCACAGTATAAGAGTGAACTAGCGAAAGCCCGCGTTAAAGCGCATAACAGTTTAGTTACAAATTCAAAACATAAGAATAAAGTCATATGGCAGATTGTAAATTCTCATAGACCGAAAAACGTAAAAATAACAAATACCCTGCAGTAGATGCAAATCACATCAATAACTACTTTGTAGATACAATAACAAACATTATATCCAAAATGGAGCAAACAGACAACGATGCAGTTACTTTGATGCTTCAATCAGTTTTCAAAAGCAACGCTACATTTTCATTTATGGAGGTTTCACAAGTTAGTGTTAGAGCTGCCCTAGATTCTTTAAAATCAGGAAATGCAAATGATTGCTACGACATGTCTGCTAATATTATAAAATTTATTAAAACATACTTATTGGGCATTTAACCCATTTATTCAACGACTGTATACGCAAAGGAATTTTTCCCAACTGTTTGAAAATAGCAAAAATTACACCGCTGTTTAAGAAAGGTAATGTAAACGATCTAAATAATTATCGTCCGATTTGTATGTTACCAGTCTTAGGAAAGGTGTTCGAAAAATTCTATTTATTCAACTCTACAATTACTTCGAGAGCAACAATCTGTTTCATTCAAGCCAACATGGTTTTAGAAAAATGAAATCTACTACTACAGCAGTTATGCAGTTAGTAAATCAAGTTTTGAAATCATTTCATAAAAATCACGTACTTACGTCTTTCATCGATTTAACCAAAGCATTCGACTGTGTTAATCAAACTATCCTCATACGTAAATTATATGTGTATAATATTCATCCACACAGCTGCAGACTATTATCTTCATATTTGTCGAACCGCATCAACTATGTTATTTCAAACAAAGTTACGTCAGATTTTATTGAAAACAATATTGGTGTTCCCCAGGGATCGATACTAGGACCGTTACTGTTTCTGATTTATATAAACGACCTACCATCTACATTTCATGAAAACCAATCAATACTCTACGCTGATGATACTACATTTTTGAGTTGCAACAAAACTATGACATGTGCCAACACTCAAATCAACATCTACTATATCGAGTAAATTCGTGGTTTAAAAGCAATAAATTAAAAGTTAACGAAGAAAAACAGAAAATATAGTGTTCTCCTACGTAAATCGTACGACAGATCTCTGCACACACCTTATGTTAAGTTTCTTGAATTTACTTGGACACGTGTCTCAATTTTAAAGTACATGGTGACCGCGTAATTAGCAAGTTACAACAAGTAATATTCTTAATCCGCTGCTTGAAACAGACAGTATCTAAGCATGTCTTAAAAACAGTATATTGTTCAATTTTTGAATCTCATTTAAGATATGGCATTTTAATATGGGGTCACTCTGCTATAATGTCAAAATTATTTTCGATGCAAAGAAAAGTGGTGCGCATTATACAAGGAGCCGCATACAGAGATGAATGCAGACAACACCTAATTAACTTACAGGTGCTATCGCTGCCCTGTTTGTATATCTTTGAATGTTTGGTGTACATGAAGAAACACGAAGAATCGTATATTTGTTCAAATGATGTGCATCAGCATGTAACTAGGCAAATAAATAGCATACGTTTACCTTCCCTAAGATTAACAAAGCAACAAAACAGCGCGAATTACTATAGTATTAAATTCTATAATGTTCTACCGATGAAATTTAAATCACTTGAAATTAGCACTTTTAAACTAAAGTTAAAAGAAGTTCTCATTCAACATTGCTACTATAGTTTTTCCGAATACCTAACTAATATAAACAAAGACATTAATATATTGTAAACACTTTTATATTTTTAATGTAAGTGTATATAGGCAATTTTGTAATGTATTTTTTTTTGACGTGTGTACAACATCTTTGTTATTAACACAAATAAAGTATTATTATTATTATTATTATTATTATTATTAATTTATTACAAGTAATATTTAATGTTACATAAATAAGTTCTATCAAAAAATTGACTCAGCATTTCAAAACGTTTCAACGAGTAGAAATCTGACGTTATTCGTTCGAAAATCTTAAATTTTGGCTTGAGATGGTTCAAAATGGAGGTAATTTTTTTGATTTTTTGCCGTTATAATCTCAAAAAATGGATTTTTTTTCGCAAAAATTACAGCTTGTTTAGACCATAAAAAAAACGTTGTCACCAAATTTGGTAACAAGAAAATGTTTGGCGAGGGAGAAAAAAAATATTAAAACAAAAAATCCGGTTTTTGATTTTTTCGGAAACAATGTTGAGGTTATGTAAAGAATAATGTTTACAAAAGTTTTAGATATTTTAATATCTACAACTTTGTCATGAAACATTTTTCGATAGAAAATCGACACAAACCGCATTTTTCCTAAAGAAAACCCTACCCTTTCCCCTACTCTAAAAGTCTTTAAATTTTAGTATGTCGTTTGTCTTCCTATTATCTACCACTTCCACATAGTGGCGTGCTGTTATTAATTTTTTTTCCGTTTTGGGTTGTTTTAGAACTAACTGCTCTGGTCTATTACATTCAAGCATAAACTTGTTATACAATTTATCTTAGATACAAAAATAATTAAAAATATTAAAATTGTAGCAGATTTTTTTTTGTTGTTTTAGTAAAAAATTAGAGATTTTTAGCAAGAACGCATTAAAGACCCTAGACCCCATGTAAGGTTGAACGTGCAATTTTAACGGAAAAGCAAAAGACGTGAAATAGTATTCCAGTCAGATAGGCTTTCCATCCTAAGGTGCAGATTTGTTTGCAGTTGAAAAATTAAAAAAGTTTTGGCGCTATTCTGGTTTTGATTGATAATCATTTTGGAAATTTTATTCTATATTTCATTTCTTTACAAAAAGCCTCAATGCGTTTTGCCATTCTATTCCAGTGCCATCGAGAATTTCTGGGGTCGATTTCCTTAAAATGAACAACATACAGTAAGGAACAAGCATAACTCGTTACTCAAGCACTCATACAAAGGTAAATATGTGAAATTCTTGTCAAAATTTATACAAGTAAAGAATTATATAGTAGGCATTTATTTTGATAGGTACCTTGCTTATAAGAAGATTTTTTTTGTTCCTCTTATTTTTTTACTTTGGTGTGGCAGCTATCCTTTTCCATTTACTTGATATCTCCGTTTCAATGCGTTTGTTGCGATGTCCTGGACAGCGTAGTGACAGCTGCTACTTCACAAACGGCCGAGTTCTTGCGTATTACCTAGACCCTTATCTGTGGATGTTCGTTGGAGGAACGATCGATATACAATCACTTTGGGGATCATTACTGATGTGTTAACAATTTTACTATTCTGGGAGTTGTCATTGCAAAAATTTACACTTTATTTTATTAACCCGGTAGTGTCGCATCTCTGAAAATTAGACTTTAAACGCAATAATTCGTACGTTGTCAATTCAGCACACGGTGTGTTTGTGTATCCGACTTTTTAACTCGCTATCATGAACATTGCGCTGTACGCTTAACAAACTTGTGTGTTGTATGCCTTTAGCTAACTTTTTCTACGAGCCGAATAGTATACCTTCATTCTAAAACATCTCTTTAGTCTACCGTTTTCTATCTTATAAACCTGAGTCATCTTATTTACCTCTTTTGTACTGTGTAGAATTGCTACTAGCAATTAGTTTGTTGTTAGTTTGTTTTTCACTTCTTAAGCTATCAGAACTTGGCGCACTTAATACTAGATATCCTTAGGCCAGTTTATTATTGGTCTTAACTCACTCCTCTCTTTTGACTAAAACAGGTACAATTATACGTTCTCACCGTAACACTCTTTCGGAAAGTGGAAATGTTTAAAAAAAAAATCTGCTCGCACTCTAAAGTGGATGTTTTTTCAAGGCTAGTGACCAGATTAAATGAGTTTCGCATATGGAATTAGAGATTTTACAAACGTATATTTAAATTATTTAAATATATGTTTGCCGTTTGCAATACGTAATTATGTTTACACACAAGTTCTCAATTTCTACCTTTATTAATTAACAAATGAATGTAAATTATCCAAGTTCATATACAAAAAATCCTTTAATTTTTTTGTCTTTAAAGAAGCTTTAGGGTGCGCAACGTTGCCTCAACTAACTTCATGAATTTTTTTGGAACACTCGCATCTTCTAAATGAGAACCAGGGTTCTTAACACGTCCTTGCCAAATTTTTTAAAATTTTTCAAAAGGATGTCAATTACACAAAAAATTAAAGAGTTATGGTGATTGCGGATGCTTTGTGTTTTCAAGCTTTTTAATACTACCGATATTTAGGCCCTCTAAACTTGAACATGCGATTCTCGTACAACAAGACAAAGAATTATAAAAGTAATTATCTCAGTTAAAACAATGTTCTTAAATGCACATGAAACGCAATTGTTTATAACTATGTTTATCTTTAAACACTAACTGCTAAGAGTTGGTTTTTCACTAAGTTTAACGATTGAAATACTTGCTATAATCGGGCAAAGCGTTTGTAGCTCGTTGTCTCGCAGGTGACAGATTTAACATACGTCTTGTGAACGTTGAAAATAAACGGACTGTTTCTATCATTATCTCGTTGGATTTTGTTCTACTAAAACCCATTTGAAATGACGCTCCAAGTTTACGCAGTAATGACTGTGCATGTTACCGGACCTGTTGACGTAAAATTCTCTTGTTTACAAAATAATTTGAATTAGTCTAAAAAGAAGAAGGAAAACGTTCGTATTATGAAAATTCAGCGTGGCTTTAAACTTACGGCAATCGAGATAAATAATAGATAAATCAGTGACATCCCGACAAAATAAGTGCTTTGAAAGCAAATCAATCTAAAAAAAAATTACGTCTAAGAATAATTTTAGATAAATTCCTTAATTTGCACAAAATGTCGGTGGTGAAAACGATGTTGACACAGCCGCCACTACCAATACAAATAACTGAGTGCGTCATAAAGTAATTTTGTAGGGTCTCTTAGGTCTGCCACTTCATATGTGCTAAGTAAACTCTGTCGCAGAATTGCATATGGACCGCCTAATATAGATGCAAATTTGGCAGTGGTGTCTTTTGTTGCCCTACTGAGGTTGTGAATGGGGTCGGTCAATTTTTTGTATTTGTCTTGGTTTTCCTTCTGTAACAATAACTTTTCCAAAAAGCATAATAGCTCTCTGATCACTAGCAACATCATCGGTTGTCTTTAGTTCTTTAATGTAATCTGTTGGTAGACTGACAATAGAATTCATGACAAAATGTATTGAAGGTAATTTTGCTGGCCATTATGTATGGTTGTTGCCTACTACAATGGCTAGTTAAGATTTCAGGGTGTTGCTTTTTTTCTTTCTACTGAGTTTGCTTGAAGATAGTATACCTGAAATAATCTGTGTTTAAAACAAAATCAGTATGTAATATCGTACATGACTCTGCTGATGCGTCTGGATACCTCATATACTAAAAATACTTTATTGATGCGAGTGGTGGCACAAGCTCTTGAGTCTGCTTGAGTAAGGGCAAATAATTCTATTCCTTAGGTCATTATTAATAAATAGCATCTTTTATCTTTTGTTTCTCTCTGGTAAAAGACCAAATAGGTCCATAGAGAAGGCGACCGCATGTGTTTCTTACTTTGTACCTCTGACACTTTACGTAGCTTTTCACGTAGTCTAGGATACATTTCTTTATCTTCACCTAAAAATAACGGGTTGCTATTCGAAGATATGTTTTTTTCTTTTTGTAATGTTCTGATGCCGGAACGGCATTCTATTCTTGTAAGATGAATTTGCTTTCTTGTTCTACTACCATCAGTTGGATTTCTTGTGCGCCCGCTTCGGGGTAATATTGATAAGGTATTTCTTGTGTCACTATGTATCCCCTATAAGTCCACTTTATGGGATCTACTGGAGATGGATCGTTGGTTTCAAAGCACTCGGTTTTTCGTATTTCTGTATTATTTAAGCTGTTACTTGCAAATGTCGTCTAAACTGCGCTTTGGGAAATTTAAACTAACGATGTAGTTATAGACATGTCAATGGTATGTAAGGCGAAAGCCCATTTTGTGGGTTGGCCTGAAGGTGTCTTCACACCCATTAGCCAACTGACGGGTTAATGATTTGTTGTGATGATAATCTTACTGCCTTTTATGTACCCGCAAAATTTTCCCTTGCTCTATATAAGCGCTAGGGCTTTTGTCTGTGGTTAATAGTTGCCCTCTGCTGGTGTCTCATCCTGCGATATCTCCTAGAGCGTATCTGCTGGTATCCGTTCGTTTGATATCGGGGTGCCTGTATTAATATAAAATGTTTTTTGTAAGCAGGAATTTTTGCTGCTAGAAGGCAGTTTTTTCCTTCGTCTAATCTCAGGTAACATTTTTTAAATAACAAATTTGATTCCACCATCTTAAATGATTGAACTCATCTAAATGGTAATCGTCCTTACTAGTATTAATAGTTTCCTTTCACCATATTCGATACCTTTCATAGGGAATCCAAGGTCTTCAATGCGACCCTGATTTTATTTATTTAGTACATTAAAAAAATCATTTAAATTTCCTTTGTTTTGGTGAAAATTACTTGCGGTAACAACAATTACGGTTACGGTAAGTGTGTGATGGGTTTTAGCACCACAATAAGATAATAATATTTCAGTACTGTTTTAGACTCATTGTAAATGATAATTAAATAGAAACAAAGTTTTTAAGTGTTGACACGAATAAATTTTAACGAGGCGGATTATAACTACTTGTTTTTAATAAGAAATTGTAATCAAGAGCAAAATAGCCATCAAACACTAGTAACTTAAACCGTAAGAGACAACGTTTAGTACGTATGAAACTGTTCATTAAAAGTTTGCACCGACATGTAGATGCCTCTACTGTTGAATTGATTGTTTTTAAATTATTAGTTAAACTAATCTACACACACTTAGTCATTGTCACATAAATCATAGTAATTTTGAAACACAAATTTTTATTTATAATGACGCGATATCACCGATAGTCAAGAAGCAACTAAACAAGTTAGGGTTAAATTCAACCATATAAAAAGTCAAAGCAATTTTTGGTTATGTTTTATTCATATTGGTAACCAAATTTTTTAATCAACGATAAGACCTTCAAATGTTTAGTTTACGATTTTCCTTTTCCTGCGGGATCTTATCAAAGTTAGTAAAGAGACAAGCGGTGAACTAATTTTCGCAGCGGTTTTAGCAAAAATGGTTAAAATTTGGTAGAAAAAAATGAAATGAGTACAAGCCTATTTCTAGAATTTACTTATTTGATTATCATCCCTTGTGATAGTAAGAGAATGGGGGTTATGCAAATGGCGGAAACCCGTTGAAAAACAAAAGAAAATATACTTCAATAGTTGTTGATATCAAAATTATTTTTTTACTTCAGTTTTGCTTTTTTATTATAGAAAAATGTCACCAACATGTAAAAACTTTACATTTCTTGACAAAATAAATATTCACACTTCAAACTTCACATTAAAAATTTCTTTAAGTACCTAGGAACTTTTTTGGTACTCAGCTTCTGTAACAGTTTTATCATCATATTTGTCACATTTATTAAAAAAAGTAACAGCTTAAGAAATTTGAACACACTGTTAATGTTAATCAAACTTATTTCCAGATTTTCTGTTTAAAAATTAAGTCATATTGACAATTATATATTTTTTAGATCCATTCAATTAAAATCGTTGGGTTGCGTAAAAATAAATGAATTGCATGGGATTCAAATTGTGATGAAAATTGTGATGGCGCAATAAACCATAGGAAAATTAATCTGATGCATCCACAATGAAGTCAAAATTTACCTAATCCTATACCTTAAGGTGTCCAGAAAACATTATACTGTTTGCTAGAAATAGTACATAAAGAACCCAATTTTTGACTATAAATAATTTTTTTGGCCTCCATCACAATAACTAATTTAGCATCACTCAAACGCGCCCAGAAACACTCCTTTTCTTAACCTAGGCCAGGAAAAAACTATTAAATGTTGACAATATGACATTATACCTGTTACGGTTCAAAACCTTCAAGTTGCTCGTGGTACCAAAAATCAAATTTTCCGCGCATTGAACCAAATATTCCAATTGGTGAATCGGAATTTCGGAGTTCTAATCGAAACGGCGGGCCGACATCTTGAAAAACGTTTTCTTTTTCTTGGGCGATTATCCGTGCTGCACGAAGCTTAAAACTACATCTAAAATTGCTATGTGGCTTCAATAATTGCACAATAAATTAGTGTGGAAATATAATCCGACCAATTTACGCCGTAAGTGGGTTTTTTTGCTCTTACTTTGGTTGATTTAGCGGTTTTATTAATTGCTAATTACAACGTATGATTTAGCATCTAGACCTCAAATTCTTCTCACAATTGACTGTTTGGATAATTCCTGGGGACGCTGGAACAAGCAATTAAAATTCCTATTGTGACACAAAACGTACCTATGTTCGTGCTGTCACCGACCTCGGAGATACACCGCCAAATATCCTTCAGCGGTTGGAGGTCAAGCACGCGGTGCACCTGCTATTCACCAAGGCAACTTCTTACTCCTAGAGTTGGGTCTTCTATCTCTTCCCAACAAAATCATACGGATCTTCGGGTAGTTGTCGACAGGCTGTTGGTTAGCAAAGACCTTCCTTATCAGAACTACGTACAATAATATACAGCTAAGTTATCGTTTGAAGGAACCAATTCATATTTACATGCGTTCGAAACTTAAGTACACACGACATCAAGCGGTTATACCTTTAGCATTTAAGATAATTGTTATTCGGGGTAGCCTCTATACACCCACGCTAGTTGTTGTTGGCATTAACTCTTTCAGAGTATCGCGATGTAAGCTAAAACAAAAGGCCTTTGGATTGGCGGAAGCTGAATTCCGTATTAGAACGAGTGTACTATTAGTTTTAAGTCACCGCGGGTACGTGACGAGTGTACGTCAAGTTTTTAATTACCAATCTTAAATTGGTACGCTATTTCTATCTTATGGTTAATAAACGAAAAACTTAACTCAATTACTACATATTTAAACGCGTACTATAAGTAATTTGGTTATTGCTAATGCACGCAAGTTTTATGCCACAGACTTTATCATTTTTACTAGATATTCCTTAAATTTGTGTTTGTTGTAGCGTGTTAGACTCTAAGTAAAACCAAGTGAATTTCTGTTGATCGGTTTTATTTCTCTCTGTTACCAGGCAGATGGCGCCACGTTACTCAGCAATTATTTCTTTTAGTTCTTCTAAGGATTTTCCTTATCTCACCGATTGTAGCCGGACACTGCTGTGCTAACGCATATAAATACGGGACTTCCTACAAATTTAGTACGCTGCTTTGAACCAAGTATTGTTCTTTCCTTTTCTTTTTTTATAGGTTGCATAGCTAGAACCATCACTTTATTTTTTATCTAGTTTTGTTGTAGAACCGCAACCGTTACCTACCGATGTCACAGAAATCGGTTACAATCCTCATGCTGACTACGTAAATACATACTTAGCAGAACTCTTTTTACATCTTATTTTAAAAGGTTTTATACGCCTTTGTAACGGTTGTAGTTCACAAATAATAAACAGCAAAAAAGTGACAGCTCTAGCGATACAACCTAGAAAAAAAAAACAATATTTGGCTTAAAATAGCGCACAAAGTTCGTGGAAGATCACGTATTTGTAAGTGTGGCTTAGTCGGTGAGTTGGGAAGGTTGTTGAGGGAACTGAAAGAAATAAACTGTTGCGTAACAAGGCGCTACCTGCTGGGTAACAGACAGAAATAAAACCGACCAACAATAATTTAAGAGGTTTTACTTAAAGTCTACTGCGAGGCAACAAACACAAATCAGAGACAAAAGGCATGTAAATATAGCAAATACAACTTAAAATATTAGATGAATCGGGGAGAAGTGAGAGATTCCGTCGCATTTAGCAACAACAAAATACATTGATATTTTACGTGTAATTTTTTTAGCTTTGTGAATCACCGACAACCGCCCGATAGAAAGGAAAGTCACAAGATGTTCGCCCGTCGTTTCAATTATTAAGAATAAATCGATCCAACAATGAGAAAACCCGTAGCATGCGCGGTAAATTTGATTTTCGTCGCAACATGAAACTCTCGCGACCTACGTTTGGGTTCGAGTATTTAGAACCGTAACACTTTTTAAAAATAAACATTGAAAAATACACGTATTTTAATATAAGCCAAAATGACACCATGTTGACAACTGCCAAATGGCATTACTAAACGAAAATGTTTTGGCATATTTAAAAATTTAAGTTCCAATAAATTTCACAATTTGTCGGCCCAAAAATAGTGTGTATCATGTAGCCAGAAATTGTTTTGTGAGAATGTTGACTTGCAGGTCTCAGGCTAACGCCTTGGCCTGCAAACCATCGTAAAAGTTTCTGGGCTAGTAATACAAATAACTATTGCATGAGCAGAAAACTATTAATAAGTGCCTTAATTAAGCAGTTAAATTATAGAATATTTTCGTGCTCACTGTACAAAAGAAAAACTATAAGAAAACAGTGTCAGCGTAAGCACAAGGTGCATGAAAACATCAAAGTATGTACCTGTCTTAAGGTGTAAATTGAATTACCTATAGTTCGTGGAATGGTGGTATGTAACAATTTATTAGTATTCCTATAAAAGAAGATTTAGAATAATGACATTAAAATAATGTGAAAAAGACGTAGAACATACTCGCAGTTTTATTACTTCTCTTACTTTATAAAGTATTTGGAGGGACACTTATTGGCTTGTTGTATTATAGCTGATTGTAGAATATTGATAATAAAAAATGATTGTCAAATTAAACTCGCAAACTAGTATTGACTTACCAATTTACGAAGCAATTAAAATTAGTGAAAGTAAAATGTCAAACAAAATTATTTAAAACTCTGCAATCCACCCATACATTTGAGATTAGCTTTTGAAGTTCATCAATTTGTGTAAAACTAACTACAGAAAAATTTATAAAAATTATTGTTTATCTACAAATACGTAAACTCCTTTATAAAAAAATGAGTTTAATTTTCAATAACATTATACAATTGTTAGTCCTTTGTCAACTATTGAGTTGTAATTAATTTCGCATCATCGCAAGATTGACATTTATGTTTCGTCAGCGCACTGCACATATATATCTGCAATGACGTCGAATAGCTAGTTTATAGCTGAAATTCCAATTTAATTTGAATCCATATAGGTAAATAACCGCAATGTTCAATTACATAAACCGTCCATTCTATGCAAAGTTTCAAAAAAAAAGCAAACAACTTGTACCCTTGTGCACAGCTACAAAATAAACATTTGTTTTGTACCGTCCTAAGAGTACAGAAATCAAATTACGTTGGAGAGTTTGAAGGGAACGATCTTAAATGTAGCTTGATTAATTAATAGTAATGGAAGACTAAACATTTTGCAGTGATATGTTTGCAGAGTACTCCGGCATACGGCGAGACTAATCCTATGTTTGCGTTGTCATTAGACGGCCTGAATTCATATGTTATCTATTCCCGAAACGATTTTCTAACTACAAGTTTACCCTTTTAAGAGAATCGATTTTTGTTACACCGTAGTAATTAGAAAGTATATTGTGCGTAATTACGTTCAATATACCACTTAATAGCACGCAATAATTGGGAACCTGAAAGCACATGAGCAAACGCTTTTCTTTATACGTTTTCCCATTAAAATTTCACGCGTGTTTTATAAATTACATGTGGAAAATGTTAAAATTAATTGAGTATAATAGAATAATAAAAACCATTAGGTTTTACAAAGGGTTGTATTGTATACCTTTCAAAAACGTTCTCAATTTCATAATAAAAACTTGTCCAGGCGAAACAACAATTTCCTCCAGGAAACATAAATTATAGGTTTCGAATGCACTGATAAAGAAAAACGGTACAAGTCCGGTTAGTATTTGTACGTATATTTACATTATTTTGTATATAATTTACGTGTAATTGTATAATTGTGCCGTTTCAAATTCATGTGATTTAGATGGGTAGCCTTTGAAGTACAAGTGGAATTAGACGACATCTTGGGTATATATTAATATAGATAGATTGCTTTGTGTTGCACTAACCGAGAAAATAATAAGAAATCTAAAAATAAAATTTTATATTTTGCTTTAATAAAATAAGTAACGTGAATCCGCTTTCACATAGTGAAACTGATTTCACATTCAAAACATCATTTATACTGATCTTCTGGGGCACCATACATAACACTTATATCACAATACAATATTGCCGACAGGTATGTAAAGCAGTTACATAGTCGATCCTTCAATAATTATAGCCAACATAACAGTTGGCAAGTATAAAAATTTCGAATCGCCTGAAGTAAAGTACGCAAGAGGTTGTACAATAACAAATAATCACCCGACAGCTGTTTCGTCCTTTTGGGACTCATCAAAAAATTTTAATAAATGCATGTGGCGCGAAAATAAAAGTCAGTGCACCAACTAAATAAATGAAGGTAATTCAGCGAGTGCACAAATAACAATACAACTAATTTCAATTTATGTGGAAACACAGAAAGAAAATTAACGAATACTTACTAAGTGAAAGCTTGTACGAAGACATTGTATTGGGAAACCAGTGCAATTTGATAGTGGAGTAACCACAAAAGCATCCAAAGAAAAACAGCAATTTCCACGCTGAACGAGATCGCGTTTATCCTAAAAAAGAAACAGGAGAATTAACAAAATTGAGAAAATACACCACGTACCTGTAATAATTTGCGTTACAAAAGATTCTCCAAAACAGAGTGTCGTTGATTCAAAAAGAAAAACCAATGTTGCCGCTTTGAAATTAATACGGCATTTGTAATTTGCGATTAATAAAATTTTGTTTATAATTAGGAATTTTTTTGTGTTTGGTACATCGTGTGATGTGTTTTAGATTAACGAGGCTCTATAAGAAAAGAAAAATAAACATTAATTTCTACTTGGTAAAATTTGAAACCTGAGATACAAGAAAAAAAATGTGTTGGGCGTGATTGGAAAAATAAATACAAAAATAAAATTTTAAAACAAAATATAACAATACTCTATAATTGCTGTGCATCGAAATGTTAAAGGCTTTGACTTAAGGTTTTTTAATTTTTAAAATTGCTTTTATTGCAATATAATAACTCTTTCTCGTATTTGTTAATTTCGAACAAAAACATTAAAAAAAAACGTTTGTGTTATGCTACCCTAGGGTGGTTTTGTGTGAACTTCCGGTTACCAAAAAAAAGATAAAAAAATATCCAACGAGCCCATCTAACCTTATAAAACTTCAATCAGAAAAAGCGACACAACCTAAAATAAATCGAATATTACTACGAATGTAAATCAAAAATTTGAATTGATTACCTAAACGGCTAAATAGCCGAGCGTAAAGATTAACGATTATGCAACTATGAATATCAAAACAAGAAATAAACGACGACGTCAACCAAAGTGAAACGAAGATGCAGCCACAACCAAAAAAAACGATAGTAATCCTATTTTGTGCAATGATACCAAAAATTGCTTTGACAACTTTACTATAAGCATTTGTTATCCTTACGAGAAATAATTTTTCTTATTTAGTTCATCAATGTTATTTAAAATCTGATTATCCATTCCTACCATTTGGTCAGTTAAAACACGACATAAACAACAATGCATTTATTAACACACAAATTATTTGTTAACTAGACAAAGCCAGTATGCTACGCATGCGTTAAGTCACAAAAATGAATTTGTTCTAAAGATCAGACAATCATGAATAATAATCAGTTGACTAATCAATATGAATGCAGAGTAGATAGAATTCGTAAAATAAATCGAGAGTAGGTGCGCACTAGCCCAAGTCATAAATATATTAATAAAAGATTTTTTAAATTTAAATAAATGTGTGGTAAACTTTTATTTGCATATGCGCATGAATTTCAATTTACATTAACCACGTGTTGCGCATTTGGTAAACGTTGACGTAAATGAACAGCGATAAATATTATAAAACTACTTAAAAATTAAACTAAAATTATTCACAACCTTGGTCAATCAATTGTGAGGTAAGTGCAAAATGTTGTTTTTTTGTTTGTTACGGTTTTATTTCCCGTATTTAAGACGTAGGTTGTAAGCCGTCTTAGAACTTGTGTCGCAACTAGTACGGTGCGACAAAAAGTCGTACTTGGCGCACACGCTGCTAATTTAGAAATTTAATTCTATTAAATTATCGAGACTGACAGCGGACATTTTTCTTTTTTCGTTTGATACACGTGGGTGTTTTAGCTTTTTTTTTAAGCGAAATTTTCACCAAAAACTATTTAATGTGGGTTTTACAATTTCCGTGCTTTTAGCACTTTGTGTTTGGCATCTTATACTCGTTGTGTACGATACTGGGATAACTCTCGGGGTGATGGAGTAGCTAACTAATAACCTTTCCTATAAATGAACGACAACAGAACGGCTCCACAGTAATTAGGCCGCAGACCAACGGTGAATACTACGTCTACAGAAGTTGGCTTCGTTGCATACTTCTAGCCAGGGAGTCACTTGTGTGCTGTTCTTCCTCTGCACACTACTTCCAAGAGGAATCCCTGGGTCTATTACCTTCTCCGAACTGTCGTTACAGG